>OY856186.1:331716493-332316493 GCA_963693315.1 Diogma glabrata | reverse complement strand
TCCTCCTTCCAAAAAACCATCACCTTACTACACTTATATTTAGATATGAGCATGAAAGGAATTTACATGTTGGTCCCACTCAGTTAGTCTCAATAGTACGACAACGTTTCTGGCCAACGAATGCTGCAAGTATAGCCAAACAAATATGTCGTTCGTGTGTTCAGTGTTTTAAATTCAAGCCGGTACTTTCCCAACAATTAATGGGCAATCTCCCCACAGATCGCATTATACCAACAAAACCATTTAATACAACTGGTAACGATTTATGTGGACCTTTCAACATAAAAACCAACACCACACGTAAGCATACATCGCAAAAAATATTTATCGCACTATTCATATGTTTTTCCACCAAAGCCATTCACCTAGAAATTGTGTCTGATTTATCAGCTGAATCATTTTTAAACTGCTTAAAACGATTCCTTAATAGAAGAGGCAAATGCAAAACAATATGGTCGGATAATGCAACGAATTTCGTAGGGTGCTATAACGAAATCAAACGGAACTTACATCTTTTTAATGAAACGATAATTGATTCGAAAATTGTAGAATTTTGTGCAAGTGAACGAATTACTTGGAATTTCATTCCACCTAGAGCACCAAATTTTGGCGGTTTATGGGAGAGTAATATAAAATCAGTGAAACGACATTTGAAAAAGGTTGCTTCAAATATCCTATTATCGTATGAAGAAATGAATACTTTAATAATCCAAATCGAAGGAATCATTAATTCGCGGCCAATCACTACTATTTCAAATAATCCAAATGAGCCTGAACCATTAACTCCAGCTCATTTTTTAACTGTTGGTCCTATCAGTTCACTTTCGGAGCCATCATTATTAGATATACCACAAAACATGTTAAATAATTGGGAAAACATAACTCGACTCGTGCAAGCATTTTGGAAGAGATATTCCGTGGAATATCTCCACACTTTGCAACAGAAATATAAATGGAAATCTGATCGTCCTAACATCGAAATAAATGACATAGTTTTAGTATCTGAAAATAATTTACCCTCTACCAAATGGCTTATGGGAATTGTAATTAATAAATATCCCGGACAAGATAACAAGGTTCGAGTTGTTGATGTTAAAACAAAAAACGGCATTTTTAAACGACCAATAAATAAATTAGCAAAATTACCTTTACCGAATGAGTAAATTTTAATTATAATCATTAAACAATAATATTAAGTGATAAAAAATTGTCAAAGTTACACAAAACTGTCACATGTCTTTCTAAATTATATAATTCATTATATACGTTAATTTTAATTTATTGAAAGTCAAGCCTTTCAAGAGGGCCGGCATGGTGAATTTATCAATTTAATCTTAAAAATAAATAAACGTTCAAAATATCCAAATCACTATCCTTTCCTTTTTTTTGTATTTGTTCAGTAAAAATAAAACAAAATATATTATAACACATTTTTTTCTTAAATTTTTTATAAATATTTCGCATTTTAGTGTTAACAATAACTATTTTTTGTTTTCATTATTTTATTATCTATTTCCTTTGTTTTGTTTATTTTGTGATCCTTTAGATTTAGTTTAAATTCTTATATATAATTATATACATTATAAATTTTGAATATGAAAATTTTGTAACAATATTTAAAGAAAATAAATTCATTCAATACTTACTATCCGAAGAAGAAAGGTTGTTTCATTTTAAATTAAGAAGAGAAAAATTCCATCCAACAATTTTGTTTAAAGTTACCAAACCATCTTGAGAGATCATAATCGCCGATTATAGATCCTCAAATTTGAATTATATTAATACAGTCCACTATATTACCAACCAGATATAATGAATGAGCAGTGTGAAGAGATTATTGATGAATTGATAAAGGAGATAGCGAATGAAGTGATGGATGCGCGAGAGAGATATCGGCTAAGGAGGCTGGAGAGGGACAGGAGAAGGTGGAGAGAGAAAAAGAGCAGGAGGAAGGAACAGAAGGCGGTGTGGTTGGTCGAGGAGGTGGAGTTCTCTTCAGTCATGCACGCTTATGCGGAGACATTGGCTGAGGAGAACGCTATCTTCGAGTCCAACCACAGGGAAGAGAACCCTCGACGGTGGTTGGGACCGCAAGAGGCCCCTAGGAATTGTGTGCATCTTTGAAAATTTTTATTTTTTGTATTTGGAAAAAAAACCGATTTGGGTCCACATTTTTTTTTATGAATTTTTTTGGTGGTACTATAGTAATTTTAATTGTTGTATAATTGTACATATATGTACATATTTTTTTTGTACACCATTGTACATATTCTTTTACATATATTGTACAATTTTTGTAAATTTTTTTTTACTATTGAGATCGAATTTTTTGTTTTGTCGTTGTATATTAGAGAGTATATATAATTTTCTCAGCGGTAGGCCTAACAAGCCATCCATGGGGCTTATCCCCTTAACATAATTATGTTCTTAGATCGCCTCTATCCATTATGGACATGCGATCGAAGTTCATTGGTTTCTTATCTTCATTTCAGAAGGAGTTTTCTGGTGATAAGGGGATGACTACTGCTGGTCTGTACTTAGGTACAAACCAGTAGTACAATTCCCTGCACAGAAGCTTCTTTAACGAAATGAAGAGGAGAATCAATCTATTTTTTTATCAGGATCGAGGCTTCACCTTACACAACTTCAAAATTTTTCCACTTTTACATTTAGCTTGCAATAGACAATTTTCATGGAGTTTGGGATTTGAAGTCTGGTGTTCGGGAGCTTTCTTCAACTTTGGCATTAGTTTAATGGTAATTTATTTTTAGGTAGAACAACCGCAGCTGGGTCAGTAGAAATGGGCCTAGGGTCTAATCGTGACAGTTGCGATTGTTTTTGTTAGGTTGGGGAGAAACTGTTCTGTAGAATCTGGTCGTTAGGGGCTTTTCTAGTCGGTTCTCACATGCATTGTTGAAGTGGGCTCGCGAACGCGGGAATTCAATTACTAAATAAAATGGATATTGTAGCCATACTTACTTTTATGTTGTCTCCAGACGAATCTGAATTTGGGAATCTCTTATCTATATATTAAATTAAAAAATAAATTAAATCAAAACAATAAATTTTTGAGAATAAATAAATAAAAATTTTTTATTAAATAAATTAAATTTAGGAATCAATAATTTTTAAGTAAATACATAATTTTTTTAAATAAGCGAGTACTTCAAGATTTAAATAAATATTTTTTATTTTTTTAAAAAAAATAAATAAATATTTTGAAGGTAAGACGGTGCAATCCAATAAATAAGCATTTTCTGTTCAAATATTTTTATTTTTAAATTTAAATAAATAAATATTTTCCCCTAGGGGTGCTATCGTCAATAAATAATTTTAGGTACTTATCATTCTGAATTTCAGCATATCTGAAATTTAATAAATAAATTATATTTTACATATACAATATTTTAGGAATTTTTGTGAAAGGTGAAGCAACATTGAGAACAGCCATAAGTTCGTTCGTTCTTTTAGTAAATTTGGTTTTTACAATATTTTTTGTGGTTTTTTTTGAATTGGGCGTTCGTTGTTTTTTTCCGTTTCTGCGTTTTTCATTTTTTTTCCATCGTACTAACTACATTTTTTTTGGGAATTGGTTTTTACATTGTTGTCGTTTGCGAGTTAATAATTTTACGGGTTTTACCATCAAAATGTCAAACCAAATAGACGTTGACCATCCGTTCTATGGTCTGGAACCCAGCGAACTGCTGGTCGAATGTTTGGTTCGGGGTGTGAACTTCGGGGGGGCCGATTGGGCAGAGGAACTGCGAAACCATGGAGATCATGGGTCAGTTCCAATAACAGTGTCTCATGCGAGAGATTTGATAGAGGAATCTCAAATGGTGGTGCAGGCAGCACAACTTATTTTAAATCAAGTACGACGACTTCAGTCACCGATCGATCAGACCCTCTTGGATGGTTTGGCGAATCGAGTGTTACATTACACGGGTAGGATGAATAGGTTGGGTCCTTGCAATGACTTGCAAGAAGCCCGTACCTACCCTATCTCGCAATTGTCACGCGCCTGGGATATAATAGGATCACTGTCAACACGTCCAATTATGCAGAATAAACCAGGAGTATCATCTGCTCCATCTGCTTCACCTGCTTTTCAACCAGATGAGAGATCCACACCGATCCCAGTACGGCCAATATCGGAAACAATACATAGTCTGAATCGTTCAAACCAGCAACAACAGAGACGGTCAGATCAGTTACCACCGGCTTATTTCCAGCAATCGGGTCTGAGAGCAGAGGACTTTGCAATACCACAATTGGATCCATCACTCCAATCTGAACACACACATAACAATCCAGCATTGGTACAACCACAATTAAATTATCCATCAGTAACACAGGTACAACTACCACCAATATATCCACCAGCTCCACTAACAGCACCACCACCATACAACCAACCTCCTCAGGTATGGCGTGACGCGGCTCCAGCGTTAGCACCAGTGGAGTACCGAGGGGTTCGTGGGAACAATTTGAGTCGTTATGACTCAAATTGGGTTCCAACCTTCACAGGGGATGGTCACTCTCCTGATGTTCATGAGTTTATTCATAGAGTGGAGGCGGCTGCCAGAAGAGGCCGTGTGTCATGGGACGACCTTAGGTCTATCATACCACGGTATCTGAAAGCAGCGGCCGACAGATACTATTTGAATTTAACTCATGAATATGAGGTGGTGACTTACCCAGTGCTAAGGGAGGGACTCCTACAAACCTTCGGTACGCTCACTGATGATAAGGCGATCTTGCGCGTTCTTCTGAACCGCAAACAAAAGTCAAAGGAGAGCGTGTATGAGTACCTAGTGGAGATTGGTTCGTTGAACCGTCGCTTAGCACGTCCGTTTGCTGATCGTGAAATGCTAGAGATTGCTCGGGAGGGACTGAGTGTGGAGCTCAAAAACGCTACTCTAGCTGCTGCCATACATTCAATTGATGAACTTCGGACTTTATGTCAGAAGTTTGAACGTTTGTGGTCCACACCAGTTCCGACCAGAACATCAAATTTGAGAATTAGCGAGCTGCAGCAGATAGATGATTATGAGGTGGAAGTTGAACCAGAACAACATGGATATATTGAAGCGGTGGATTCAACACCGAGACGGATATTTCAGCGACCTGGCATAACATCTGACAACAGTCAACCTGGTCCATCAATGTCCAGACAACCAATAGTGTGTTTCAGATGTGGAGTAAATGGTCATCGAGCTCCTGAGTGCTCTAAGAATAGAATTAAGTTGTATTGCTGGAAATGTAATAAACCGGATGTAATTTATGCAAATTGTTCATATTGTCACCCGTCGTTAAACTATCGACCGAGAGTACATGCTTCGGGGATGATGCCCTCGGTTCAACATCCAATGAGCCCGAAGAAAGCGATGAGAGATGTAGGAACGCAGGACGATCTGCCACCACTCAAGAAACCCGACTAAATTCATCTAGCACATTTAATTTCCCATCATTACATCGCACGTATTTTAGACGTCTGGAACGTAACATCAGATATTGGAGGATGAGGAAATTATTTCGTAAAGCATGTATTTCATCTATCCTTTCAGAAACAAAGGATCCTCGGCCGCGATTGACAATAAGAATTTTGGACAAACATATTTCAGGACTATTGGATAGTGGAGCGTCAATCACAATACTTGGAAGAAATTCCTTGGAATTATTGGAATCATCAGGTACAGCCTACCGTAAATACACTTCGTGTATTCGTACGGCGGATGGTACTGCAAATAAAATTTTGGGTTACATAGAAATTCCAATAACTGTGAATGGCTCCACTAAACCAATGCGGTTCCATATAGTCCCTGGATTACGAGAAGAGCTCTACCTGGGCATAGATTTCTGGGAGAAATTCGGTATTGTTCCTTCTTTTGTTAGTGAACTGACTCGTACAGAGCCAATAACTTTAAATACACACAACCTCACCACTGATCAGCAACATGAACTGGATATGATCAAGGATTCTTTCCCGTCATTTGAAGTGTCTGGGCTCGGAAAGACTTCTTTGGTTGAACATGTCATCGATGTTGGTGATAATGCACCTGTTAAACAGAGGCATTATCCCACATCGCCGGCTGTTCAACTAAAGGTTTATGCCGAACTTGACCGAATGCTTCAAATGGGCGTGATCGAAGAGTCGAACAGTTCATGGTGCTCGCCAGTGGTCCTGGTACAAAAAGAATCTGGTAAAAACAGATTATGTATTGATAGCCGTCGTGTCAATTCACTAACGAAAAAGGACGCTTACCCACTTCCCTTGATTGATGGCTTACTAGGTCGTCTAAATAGCACAAAGTACATTTCCAGTATTGATCTCAAAGATGCTTTCTGGCAGATTCCTCTGGCAGAAGCATCTAGAGACAAGACAGCCTTCACAGTGCCTGGTCGTCCATTGTATCAATTCCGGGTTATGCCCTTTGGATTGTGCAATGCTCCCCAGACAATGTGTCGGCTAATGCACAAAGTGATACCACATCAATATCACGAAAATGTCTTTGTTTATTTAGATGATCTATTGGTAGTCTCTTCCACGTTCCAGGAACATATGGAATTGCTGTCCAAAGTCTCTTCATTGTTAAGAGCGGCTGGGTTAACAATAAACCTCAAGAAAAGCAAATTTGTTCTGAGAGAGGTGAAATACTTAGGATTTTTGGTTGGTGAAGATGGTCTTCGAACAGACCCTGACAAGGTAAGAGCTGTAGCAGAGTACCCAGCTCCATCTACAGTAAAACAAATACGTAGACTATTGGGAATGGCTGGTTGGTACCAACGTTTCATACCAAATTATGCAAGCGTGGTATCACCGATTACGGATTTATTAAAGAAAAGCTCTGGGAAATTGAAATGGACATTGGAAGCGCAAGTAGCTTTTGAAAATTTAAAAAGATTGCTGACTACAGCACCGGTATTAATTAACCCTGATTATAATAAAGAGTTCTTTATTAGATGCGATGCAAGTCTGACAGGGATAGGTAGTGTGTTGTATCAGGTTGATACTGACGGACAAAAGTGTCCGATAGCCTTCATGTCGAAAAAACTTAACAAAGCTCAGAGCAACTATTCGGTTTCTGAGCTGGAATGTCTTGCGGCAATTCTGAGTGTGAAGAAATTCAGGGGCTATGTTGAAGGTCACCGATTTACAATTGTGACTGATCACTCAAGTCTGAAGTCGCTTATGTCACAGAAAGACTTGAGTGGTCGTCTGGCTAGGTGGAGCCTAAAACTCCAACATATGGATTTTACCATTGTCCACCAAAAAGGTACCCAAAATATAGTCCCTGATGCTCTATCTCGTCTTTATGACGATACACACGAGGAATTGACGGAAGCATTAACACATCACATTAACGACATCAAAATCGACAATGAAGGTTATCGGCACAACGAATATACGGATATGATAGCCAAAGTTCAGTCATCTTCTAAGGACTTTCCATCTGTTAAAGTCGTGGATGATAAGCTATACATACGTATTGAGCCAAGACCTGATGCAATACCCAACGATGTTCCTGTGTGGAAACTCTGGGTACCAAAACCGATGACTTCCAACATGATTCTGTAGTGGATCTCCCCAACCCACTACATATCCACGACGAACGCCAAACAAACGGCATCCAATTCTATATCAATCCCCATCCATCCTACAAACCTAAAAAACTCAGCAACAGCTAAAATACAAACAAGTTAAACCAATCTAAATCAACGTTACTACAAAGTAACCAAACTCAATTAAAATCACCCTAGACTAAACAAACTTTCATTAACAATGTTCGATTATAATCACCAAAATCAATTAACATTCAAACCCAAACAAATCTCCCTAGACTAAACAAACTTTAATTAACACTTACTACAATGTAAGTAACGACTTTCAATCATAATTCTCAAAACCAATCAATATTTAAACCCGCACAACCCAAATTAACATAAACAAAGCCTAAACTAGAATTTACTACAAAGTAACCAAATCCAATTAAAATCTCCCTAGACTAAACAAACTTTAATTAACAATGTTCGATTATCATCCTCAAAATCAATAATCCAAACCAGACTAAACAAATTTTAATTAGATCCAGCTGCACATCTCATAATCTAAATCAATATTTCGTTTAAACAAACAAATCTCAGTTCATATAAAATTCTCAAACCAAATATTTTTAATTGAAAACTATTATAACAAAAAACATAAAGTTTTTCCCTAGCACACGCCAACTTAAGAATTCCAACAAAAACAATCAACTTAAATTTCATTTCCTTTTTAATAATTAAAATACAAAATTAATTCTCATAAAAATAGTTTATATGACAAAAATTTCACAAACAAAATAACTAAAATCGACCAATTTTAACGAAAATTATCCAAACATTGTTGTTCTAACGGAAATCAAACATATTGAATTCCAAGTTTTTCTATAAAAATTAATTACAAAATGCTGAAACAATGCATTCCATTTATTTTAAAGTTATTTGAATGTTAGAAATTTACTATATATAGAAGAAAATTTCCAACATTCAAGAGAGTCTAATTTAAAACCGACACGCGCCGGTACGTGTTAAGAAAGGCTACGAAAGCCTAAACAAGAAGTGAAATAGTGTTGAATTCAGGGAAACCCCTTCCCAACCATAAAGTAAAAGTACTAGAGTCAGTGATAAGTGTTCAATTTGTAAAAGTGCTTCCAAACAGAATCTAAGTAGAGATTCTACTAAATATCATTTAAATTCTTTGAATCAAATAAATTTGTAAAAGTGCTTCCCAATAGAATCTAAGTAGAGATTCTACTAAATATCATTTAAATTCTTTGAATCAAATAAATTTGTAAAAGTGCTTCCAAACAGAATCTAAGTAGAGATTCTACTAAATATCATTTAAAGTCTTTGAATCAAATAAATTTGTAAAAGTGTTTCCAAACAGAATCTAAGTAGAGATTCTACTAAATATCATTTAAATTCTTTGAATCAAATAAATTTGTAAAAGTGCTTCCAAACAGAATCTAAGTAGAGATTCTACAATATATCATTTAAATTCTTTGAATCAATTAAATTTGTAAAAGTGCTTCTAAACAGAATCTGAGTAGAGATTCTACAAAATATCATTTAAATTCTTTGAATCAATTAAATTTGTAAAAATGCTAAATTAAAAATTATTTTAAATAACTAAATTTGTAAGAATATACAAACCAAGAAACATAGTGATCAATAAACTTACCTAGTGAACGTGAAGTAAAGTTCTTTTCAATTCAGCATTCAAGAGAAATACCAGCAGTAAGCGGGGACCACGAGAGTGAGTAAACTTCAAGGTTATTAAATTTTCAGGTTTCGGACGACGAAGGAGCAAGCAGGTAGCTCTGACAACCTAGCAGGGCCGCACCAGAAACCCACCTTTGACTCAGAAGGTCATCCGAACCCCCACAGTTGGAGTAGCCGGTAACTCTAACACATTAGAGGTACCGCCGAACCCCCACAATTGGCGCAGCCGAAATTCGAGTCTAGAGGCTCGAGCAACGATCCTACAGCTTCCGGGTGTTAAGCACTGAACACCGGAACCACAAAAAATTTATCAAAAAGTTAATTTTTCTCAAAACATCGACTTCATTATAAGCACACGAAATAATTATCAACACAAAATTTTATTAAAAACAACGAATTCATCTACATATAAAAATCAAGAAATTGTCAACAATCACGCTTTGGATGAAAAATAATACAACAAACAAACACGAAATCAACATACATTTTCAATAAATTTCATATTAATAATTTTTTAATATATTACAATATAAATTTTTTATATATATATATACATAAGTTTTAAACAAAATTTAAAGAAAAAATACTCTTTACAAAACATTTAAAATTTTCAGCAGATATAAAAAACAAAATATTCATTACAATTTATCAAATTATTTTAAAGCAACAAAATTTTACATTTAATACAAAAAACAAAAATATATAAATCATTTTACTAGGCACAATCTTTACATAAAATAAAATTTATCTTTTTTCACACACAACGATATACGAAACGAATCAACCAATTTTTACTAATAAATAACACGATATTTTTTTTTACGTCGGAATAACCGTTTTACAATAATAAAGGTTAAACAGTTCCTTTATCGGTCGAAATTTCAATAAAAACTCACTATAATAATATAAGCAATTCATTTTTTATATACAATCTGAACCGTTTATGTCAGACAAGGACATAATTCTAAGACAAACGCGAAACAAAACGTACTCTGATTCAGAAATATCTACCAAGAAACAAACTAAAAAACAGAAACAAGCAGGATTAACAGAAATCAACAAGACATTTGACGAGATCATCGCAGAGCTAAAAGCCCCAACAAAACAGGAAACGAGCACGTCGAGCATAACAATATCTTCGGGAAGTACCACACCTACCGGTTTAGACTCCATAACATCAAACAAACTTCCCAAGATGGATTATAAAGACGCAGTAGAACAAACAAGCAGAATCCCAATATTCAAGGGAGAACAAAATAACGACACGAGAACAAATGCAATGCAATTTATAAATATTAGTGACAGAGCGTACGACCGATTAGATGAAGGAGGGAAAAAATTCTTCTTCAACCTCCTATTAGACAAAATATATTACCCAGCTGCCGAAATAATAGACGACTTAGAAATTAAAGACTACGTAACATTAAAAAAACACATTACCGATAAATACATAGATATAAATATTGAAAAAAATTATATAAAAGAAATTAGCACATGTAGACAAACGACAAACGAGAGGATAATACATTTTTCAGAAAAATTACAGAGACTTATAGGGGAAACAAAAAAGTGGTACAAGAAAAATTATACGGAAGACCAAAATAGGGCACTCTTTTTAGAAATCGATCGACAAGGTCTGGAAGCATTCAGTAACGGAGTAAAATCGGATTTGATACGAATGTCTTTCGCAACAAGCAAACCAGAAACCCTGGAAGCGGCAATACAAAGGGCAAAGGATTTAGAAAGTAGACTTCCCTTTGCACCAGAAGACCAACCAGCCAGAAGTTACGAATGGCCAAATACAACAAAAGCACAGATGGAGCAATACTGGAGAAATAAAAATGAGCTATATTGCTGGTTCTGCACAAGGAAAGGTCATACTATTAATGAATGTAGAACCAGAAAGAACTCATTATTTTGTGTAGTCTGTAAAAACTATGGACACCTGACAACAGAGTGTCCAAGAGTCAAAAAACACTATTCAAAGCCGCAGAACAATAATTCAAATAACAATAATAATTATATGACAAATACAGGGGACAACAACTACAATAATTTAAGAATTCGATACCCAAATTTAATAAGACCTACAACTTTAGGCACATATCAACGACAGAGTAACTTTCCACAATTTTTCGATTTCGATACACCGATCCCACAGCAAAGACCGCAGTTCAAACCACGCAACGGAGACAGATCAAAAAACCCCTACGAACAAGAAGACTATGATGAGTACAAACCACCAGATCATAATGCGAATAAAAATTATAGAAATAACTATCAGGTCAGGCAAGACCATAACACGAACAATAATTATAGACCTCACCAGCAGGACAGACAAAATTACAGGGCTAAAAATCAAGATAAATCAGATGATCAAAGACGGACAAATAAGGTAACACAAAACGTCCGAATAATAAGAGAACCACCAACGTTTAATCGAGAACCACAAATAAGTGAAGAATACATGCAAGAGCAACAGATACCAGGACCGTCCACATCGCACAGGCCGAACGAGAGCCTAACAATGGAAAACAAAAACGAATCAGTACAACAAAATTTAAACAATTAAGAGCGGACTTCAAACCCAGAAGCCCGACCTCACATATAACGGAACATATGGGGTACACAATCGACAGGACAATTAAATATCCCACAATCACGAACCTAAATTCAAGACAAACAGGGCAAAAACCAATAATAAAAATTCCACTAAACATTGCCAAATCTAACTACGTAAACCTACTAATCGATACAGGGGCAGACATTTCAATACTTAAATATAGTTCTATCAAACCTGGAACGGCATACGAAATAGACAAATGTACCAAATTCACAGGTATTGATAACAGAATTCAAACGACTTTAGGAGTAACTCAAGGATTTCTCCTTAACAATCCAAACGGCAATTGCAATTTTCATGTGGTACAAGATAACATTAATATAGACACAGACGGAATTTTAGGAAGGGATTTTTTAAGTAAAAGGACAATAATAAATTACATTGAAAATAATTTAGAGCTATATTTGGCAAGAACATCCCAGTATATAACGATCCCATTTACCGAAAGTGGGAATTATCGACTTAGGCAGGAGTTTGAGGTAGAACGAAAATTTTCGGACACAAATGATCAACAAACTGAGAAAACAGGACAAAAACATCAAAATATAAATAATTTTGACGTTGATCAATATAATCCGAAACGACCGGTTCAACCTTCCCATTACTTCAGAGACTCGCAAATCTCTCAAGATGGGACTCTATTAAATCAAAGGCGAATTGATATTAATTTAGAGTTAACAACTGGCCGTAATAATCGACAAGGTCAGAATATTACGGGTAAACTAAGTACCACCGGGTATCCAAATGTAACAACCAATGTAGACTACGACAGGACAGTTAATAAAAATAATGAAAATATAAATTTTAATACAAATAACTCCAATACGCGAGAAAATACAAATTTTAACATAAATAACTCCAATACGCGAGAAAATACAAATTTTAACATAAATAACTCCAATACGCGAGAAAATACAAATTTTAACATAAATAACTCCAATACGCGAGAAAATACAAATTTTAATATAAATCATAAAGCAAACAAAAATAACTCCAATACGCGAGAAAATACAAATTTTAATAAAAATAACTCCAATACGCGAGAAAATACAAATTTTAACATAAATAACTCCAATACGCGAGAAAATACAAATTTTAATATAAATCATAAAGCAAACGAAAATATCTCCAATACGCGAGAAAATACAAATTTTAATAAAAATAACTCCAATACGCGAGAAAATACAAATTTTAATACAAATAACTCCAATACGCGAGAAAATACAAATTTTAATACAAATAACTCCAATACGCGAGAAAATACAAATTTTAACATAAATAACTCCAATACGCGAGAAAATACAAATTTTAATAAAAATAACTCCAATACGCGAGAAAATACAAATTTTAATAAAAATAACTCCAATACGCGAGAAAATACAAATTTTAATATAAATCATAAAGCAAACGAAAATATCTCCAATACGCGAGAAAATACAAATTTTAATAAAAATAACTCCAATACGCGAGAAAATACAAATTTTAATACAAATAACTCCAATACGCGAGAAAATACAAATTTTAATACAAATAACTCCAATACGCGAGAAAATACAAATTTTAATACAAATAACTCCAATACGCGAGAAAATACAAATTTTAATATAAATAACTCCAATACGCGAGAAAATACAAATTTTAATATAAATAACTCCAATACGCGAGAAAATACAAATCATAATGAAAACGAAAACAACTCCGATACGCGAGAACAAAACGAAATACATAAGAAAACTGACCCAAAAACTATGGACGAACTTTACCCATCAAATATTCTAAAATATACAAACGTTAAAACAACGACACGAAATAATACAGAAGGTACAGAAAAAACAATGATAACAAACGACCAAACGAATCTACAAAAACATAACGAAAATTATAAAGGACAAATTCCTAATCAGCAATACAATACAAATTCAACGAATAACGACATGGTTACTATTATTCCAAAAAGTTCAACAAACTCATCAAAAGAGAAACCCGTAAATCAAATCATAAACATTCCAAATATCATGCAAGGAGTTTCCAAAACAAACAAGACGGAAACAATAAAAACAAATCATATACACAAAACAAATCCACAAATGCCTTGTGTTAGCATTGAAAAATCAAGTTACATAAATTCATTAAAAAACTCAGAAATACATAACGAGAAATCTGAAACTTCGAACGCAAACGACCTACAACAAAACCTTTCTTACTTAAAAAACATAATTTACACTAACAACATAACGATAAACAATATAGAACATAAACGAAATTTTTCTCTAAACAATTGCGATAATAAAAGAATATCTAGTATCAATGAACCCATAATACAACAAAATTATGACATAATTAATATGTGTGACAAACAACACACAGCTGACCCAGAATTACATAAGGAAAACAACAACAAAGATAAATTTCAAGACCAAACACATAATGAACACATACTAAGTTTAAAACAATTAATAGAAATAAGAGAAAAGAACATTTTAGACTGCAATAAAAGTATTGTCGTTCCGAAACGATCAAAGATTGCCTTAAAAATAAAAATAAATACAAACGAAAATGAAGAAATAATATGTTTTTCAAAGGAAATTAAACCAGGAGTTTATGCAGCGAATGTAATAACAAAAGTCGTCAACGGAGAAGCTATTTTAGGATTCCTGAACGCAACGGAAGAGGATCAGACAATACATAACTTCCAACCTGAAATACAGAGACTAAATAGTTATGAGATATTTAATACTGAAAGTGAAGAAAAATGCAAAATTTTAACACTAAATACAAAAACAAAAACCAAAGAATTGATAAATGAAAGGGAACAAAAAATACTGGAACAATTGAAATTAGATGAAAACCTTACAGAAGAAGAAGAAAAATCAATTAAGGAAATCTGCAAAACGTATTCAGACATATTCCACTTACCAGGAGATTACCTAACATGCACGGATGTAATACAACATAAAATTATAGTTTCGCCAGAGATAGCACCAATTAACCAAAAAATGTACAGACTACCAGAAACACAGAGACAAGAGATTAACACCCAGGTAAAGGAAATGATTAGACAAGGTATAGTTCAACCTTCAACGAGTCCTTGGAAGAGCCCTTTGTTAGTAGTAAACAAACGCTCGCAGGACAACACAAGGAAGTACAGGATTGTGATTGACTTTCGAAAACTCAATAGGGTTACATTAGGTAACGCTTACCCCTTGCCTAGGATTGAAGAGATACTAGATCAGATAGGTTACTCTAGATATTTTACCACATTAGATTTAGCAGACGGATATCATCAGGTGTTAGTAGATCCAAAGGATAGGGAGAAGACAGCTTTCAGCACAGCATTCGGACATTACGAGTTCGTCAGAATGCCATTTGGTCTTACTGGAGCACCAGCGACTTTCCAAAGGATAATGAACCATATACTAACAGGTTTACAAGGAATAGAATGCTACGTATATCTAGATGACATCGTAATCTACGGTCGTAACTTGGAAAATCACAATGAAAAATTAATAAAAGTTTTTAATAGACTTCGTAAATATAATTTGAAGGTAAAACTGGAAAAGTGCCAGTTCTTGAGAAAAGAAATAATATACCTAGGACACTTATGTACCGAAAACGGAGTACTGCCAGATCCAAATAGAATAGAAAAGGTGAAAAATTATCCGATACCACGCACCGTAAGGCAGACACAATCATTTTTAGGGTTCGCTAATTATTATAGGAAGTTCATCGAAAATTTCGCGAAAATAGCAGAACCAATCAACAAGTTACTGCGCAAGAACACAAAATTCATATGGACAGATGACTGTCAACAAGCATTCGAAAAATTAAAATTATTACTGATTAACCCACCTATACTAATTTATCCAGATTTCGCAAAACCGTTTCTTGTGACTACAGATGCAAGTAATACAGCAATAGGAGCAATTTTATCTCAAGGTATAGTCAATTCGGACAAGCCAATAGCCTATGCGAGCAGATCTCTAAACGAAGCAGAACGTAGATACTCGGCAATAGAAAAAGAACTGCTAGCAGTAGTTTGGGCAGTCAAAAATTTCAGATGCTACTTATACGGAAGGAAATTCACGATCTATACAGATCACAAACCCTTAAAAGGAGTAGTAAACATATCACACCCTAATTCAAAAATCGCTAGATTCAGTATAAAATTAATGGAATACGACTATGAAATACAGTATAAACCTGGCAAAACAAACCAAAACGCGGACACATTGAGTAGAATACCGAATAACGAAGAAAATGCAGAAGAAATCACAAATAAGCAAATACTAGCAATTACAAGAGCTCAAGCAGCAAAAGAATCATTAAATAAAGAAACAATACAGGGATCACCTGAAGATAACAAAAACGAGCCTACATACGCGTCCAAAGTAGAAGAATTACATACCCAATCAGAAGATGAATGGGAAACGTCAGAACATGAAAACAAAATAAGAAGATTAACGAGTGAAGAGGACATAAAACAAATCCTCAAAGATTACCATGACTCACCGTTAGGAGGTCATCAAGGAGCTCATCGAACATACTTGAGAATATCAAGGGAATTCAAATGGAGAAATATGATTGCGGACATAAAAAACTATGTGAAAAAATGCGCAAAATGCCAGAAAAATAAAACTACAAAATTATGCAAAATGCCGATGCAGATGGCGAAAATACCAGAGAGGGCATTTGATAAAGTATTTTTAGATATGGTTGGACCCTTACCCACAACATACAATGGAAACAAATATATACTTACATTTCAGGATGAATTAACAAGATTCTTCGACTGTTATCCTATGCCAGATGCAGAATCAAATACAGTTGCAAAAATATTTTACGACGAAATCGTTTCACGTTTCGGGATACCAAAAACGCTGTTAACGGATCAAGGATCAAATTTTACTAGTGAAATATTCAAGCAAGTATGTAAATTTTTGAAAATCAAAAAAATTGAAACTACGGCTTACCATCCGCAAGCAAATGGAATTTTAGAAAGGAGCCATAGACCATTAGGAGAATACTTACGAAATTTCGTTCAGCACGACCAACAAAACTGGGACCAATGGTTACGTCAAGCAGCATTTGTACATAACAATACACCAAACAGCCGTTCAAAACTAACACCCATGGAATGCCTATATGGATTCAATATAACATTACCAACAAATCTAAAAGCCAAACCGAGTCCGGTATACAACAACGAAAATTATTACTACGTAGTTAAACATAAAACGCAAATGGCAAACGCAATAAACAAAGAATTCTTAAGAAAATCAAAAGAAGAGAACAAAAGATATTATGATAGATACGTTAATCCAATAGACTTTCAAGTAGGTGATAAAGTCTTCTATAAAAACGAAGCAAAGAAAAATAAGCTTTCGGAAAATTGGATTGGACCATTCGATATCGTAGAAATCAACGGACCAGTAAATTGCACAATTAAGATTAAAAATAAAAACAAAGTTATTCATTTCAACAGGCTAAAACTAGCTACCATATAAGCAAATATTTACATATAAAAAACAGATATTCAAAACATAATATTGGCAACAAACATCGAAAAGGAAACCTTTCAAACTACGTCAGCAACGGAAATCCACAATTGCGCAGAAATATTACTAAATAACGAAAGAAAAACAAAAATCTGCAAACAGAATTCACCGCTAATAATAGATAAAAAATCGAACTGTCTAACACAATTATTCGACAATCCATTCAGGCAGAACATAGATGCATGCAGAATTAAAGAAATAAAATTTCCAAACAATCTAATAATTAAAATGAACTCACCAAATACATGGCTTCTAATGACTACAGAAGAATACGATATATTAATAAAATGCAAAGACAACAGAGAATCATTGCAAAAAATTAACAGAACGGTAATACTTAATCTTCTAGATAACTGCGAGGGAACATCGCAAGGAATTCAATTAAAATACGAAAACAACAAGGATATAAAGATACAAATACTAAAAAGTCCTAAGTTACCAGAAATTCAACATATCGAAATTAATTCAGGGGAACAACAAATGATACCAAAGAAGACCAAAATACCAATAGTCAGTACACTACAGAATGAAAAAGATGACTTTAATCAACTCTTGCAATCAATCGATAATCAGGAAACCAGATTGAAACAAACCGAGAGGGAAAGAATATCAAAAGATAGTAAAACAGAAAAAATTACATATCATGTCTTAAACACAATCGCACTAGTCAGCATTATAATAATAGCTGCAATTCTAATAATAAAAAGATGTAAAAAGCAAAGAACTCCAAAGAATAATAGTATACCAACAAACGAACCAGACAGAAATGAAACAGAAATAAATATGAGTAATCCAATTTACGCAGAACATAGGACGAAACGAACAAATAATTTAGTAGGTAGCGATTCTATCTAAAACAAAAACATATGTGTGTTAAATTAGAACAAGACAATCCGTAGAGATTGTGCAATGGTAAAAGAAATAAATTTACGAAATAAGAATTCGGTAATAAATAAAGAATATTTTTTCTCTAACGAAATAATCAGAAACAAAATAAAAATAAATTTCAACATTTATTAATACTTAAAAACATAAAAAGTAATTAATAATTTCCAATTATATCTTTATAAAAATTAAAATAACTATGGATAAAATAAAATAAATAATAAGGATTATGATTCTATTAAAAACAGTAACAATGTAAGCAAAATAAAAATTATATATTACAAAATAAATTTTTAAGAATAATAAATAAGACAAATAATTAATAAATTTTACGAAAATCTAAAGCAAAAAGTAATTAATAATTTTCAATTATATCTTTATAAAAATTAAAATAACTATGGATAAAATAAAATAAATAATAAGGATTATGATTCCATTAGAAACAGTAACAATGTAAGCAAAATAAAAATTATATATTACAAAAATAAATGTTTAAGAATAATAAATAAGACAAATAATTAATAAATTTTACGAAAATCTAAAGCAAAAAGTAATTAATAATTTTCAATGATATCTTTCTAAAAATTAAAATAAATATATATAAAATAAAATAAATACTAAAAATTATAATCCTATTAAAAACAATAACAATATAAGCAAAATAAAAATTATATATTACAAAAATAAATTTTTAAGAATATTAAATAAGACAAATAACAAATAAATTTTACGAAAAAAAGGTAAAAAATAATTAATAATTTTCAATGATATCTTTCTAAAAATTAAAATAACTATATATAAAATAAAATAAATACTAAAAATTATAACCCTATTAAAAACAATAACAATATAAGCAAAATAAAAATTATATATTACAAAAATAAATTTTTAAGAATATTAAATGAGACAAATAATAAATAAATTTTACGAAAAACTAAAGTAAAAAGTAATTAATAATTTTCAATAGAATCTAAATTAAATAACAATTAAACTTAACTAAGATAAAATAATAGAACATAAGAAACAAAACACAGAGCTTAATTAGAATCTAAGATAATAAGAATAAATAGCAATAAGATACTAAGACGAACACAGATCAATTCATAAATTCTTTCAGTAAGATACAATTAAAGTCAATTAAAAAAGAAAAAATTTACAAACTAATTAAATTAATAATAATATAAAAACAATGAGCACTTACCTTATAAAAAAAAAAAAATATATATAAAAGCACAACAGAATTTAAGGAAACAAAATGAATACAAATCAATATATAAATTTATTCAGTAAGATACAATTAAAGTCAATTAAAAAGAAAAAATTTACAAACTAATTAAATTAATAATAATATAAGAAAAATGAGCACTTACCTTACAGAAAAAAAAAATATATATAAAAGCACAACACAATTTAAGGAACCAAAATGAATACAGATCAATAAATAAATTTATTCAGTAAATACAATCAAAGTCACTTAAAAAAGAAAAAATTTACAAACTAATTAAATCAATAATAATATTAAAATAAGGGCACTTAGCTTATACAGACAAGAAAAAATGAACACAAACAAAAAAACGGATAGCATTAACATAACCCCATAACGAAAAAAAATGAAAAGTACCTTCCCATTTTTTTTCATCGCGCGGAGGGACATATATGTAGTGGATCTCCCCAACCCACTACATATCCACGACGAACGCCAAACAAACGGCATCCAATTCTATATCAATCCCCATCCATCCTACAAACCTAAAAAACTCAGCAACAGCTAAAATACAAACAAGTTAAACCAATCTAAATCAACGTTACTACAAAGTAACCAAACTCAATTAAAATCACCCTAGACTAAACAAACTTTCATTAACAATGTTCGATTATAATCACCAAAATCAATTAACATTCAAACCCAAACAAATCTCCCTAGACTAAACAAACTTTAATTAACACTTACTACAATGTAAGTAACGACTTTCAATCATAATTCTCAAAACCAATCAATATTTAAACCCGCACAACCCAAATTAACATAAACAAAGCCTAAACTAGAATTTACTACAAAGTAACCAAATCCAATTAAAATCTCCCTAGACTAAACAAACTTTAATTAACAATGTTCGATTATCATCCTCAAAATCAATAATCCAAACCAGACTAAACAAATTTTAATTAGATCCAGCTGCACATCTCATAATCTAAATCAATATTTCGTTTAAACAAACAAATCTCAGTTCATATAAAATTCTCAAGCCAAATATTTTTAATTGAAAACTATTATAACAAAAAACATAAAGTTTTTCCCTAGCACACGCCAACTTAAGAATTCCAACAAAAACAATCAACTTAAATTTCATTTCCTTTTTAATAATTAAAATACAAAATTAATTCTCATAAAAATAGTTTATATGACAAAAATTTCACAAACAAAATAACTAAAATCGACCAATTTTAACGAAAATTATCCAAACATTGTTGTTCTAACGGAAATCAAACATATTGAATTCCAAGTTTTTCTATAAAAATTAATTACAAAATGCTGAAACAATGCATTCCATTTATTTTAAAGTTATTTGAATGTTAGAAATTTACTATATATAGAAGAAAATTTCCAACATTCAAGAGAGTCTAATTTAAAACCGACACGCGCCGGTACGTGTTAAGAAAGGCTACGAAAGCCTAAACAAGAAGTGAAATAGTGTTGAATTCAGGGAAACCCCTTCCCAACCATAAAGTAAAAGTACTAGAGTCAGTGATAAGTGTTCAATTTGTAAAAGTGCTTCCAAACAGAATCTAAGTAGAGATTCTACTAAATATCATTTAAATTCTTTGAATCAAATAAATTTGTAAAAGTGCTTCCCAATAGAATCTAAGTAGAGATTCTACTAAATATCATTTAAATTCTTTGAATCAAATAAATTTGTAAAAGTGCTTCCAAACAGAATCTAAGTAGAGATTCTACTAAATATCATTTAAAGTCTTTGAATCAAATAAATTTGTAAAAGTGTTTCCAAACAGAATCTAAGTAGAGATTCTACTAAATATCATTTAAATTCTTTGAATCAAATAAATTTGTAAAAGTGCTTCCAAACAGAATCTAAGTAGAGATTCTACAATATATCATTTAAATTCTTTGAATCAATTAAATTTGTAAAAGTGCTTCTAAACAGAATCTGAGTAGAGATTCTACAAAATATCATTTAAATTCTTTGAATCAATTAAATTTGTAAAAATGCTAAATTAAAAATTATTTTAAATAACTAAATTTGTAAGAATATACAAACCAAGAAACATAGTGATCAATAAACTTACCTAGTGAACGTGAAGTAAAGTTCTTTTCAATTCAGCATTCAAGAGAAATACCAGCAGTAAGCGGGGACCACGAGAGTGAGTAAACTTCAAGGTTATTAAATTTTCAGGTTTCGGACGACGAAGGAGCAAGCAGGTAGCTCTGACAACCTAGCAGGGCCGCACCAGAAACCCACCTTTGACTCAGAAGGTCATCCGAACCCCCACAGTTGGAGTAGCCGGTAACTCTAACACATTAGAGGTACCGCCGAACCCCCACAATTCAGAAACATCATGATGATAGTACTGCTGCTCATGGAGGTGTTAAAAAGACTTTAGAATTACTTCGACGTCTTTATTATTGGCCGGGCATGGCGTCGAAGGTACACAACTATGTTGTGTCCTGCGACACATGTAAACAAACAAAAGCCACGAATCAGATATTGCGTCCTCCGATGCAATATCAATTCGAAACAGCACGTCCATGGCAGAGAGTCTACATAGATTTTTTGGGACCGTACCCTCGTTCTACACTTGGGAATACGGTGTTATTGATAGTTCTGGATCATGCTACGAAGTTTGTACTACTGAAACCACTTAGAACCGCAACTTCACCGAAGGTGAATGCTTTTCTAAGGAATGAAGTGTTTCTTACTTATGGGGTACCAGAGTTTCTACACAGTGACAATGGTAAACAGTTCACTAGTAGGAACTTTCAAAGTCTTTTGTCAGATTTCGGCATTAAACACGTTAGGACCGGTGTCTATAGTCCTCAAAGCAACGCGTCAGAGCGTGTCAATAGGTCAGTTCTAGCAGCAATTCGAGCGTTCACAAAAGGTCAACATACCAAGTGGGACTCACAAATTGGTGAAATCGCATATGCACTGCGGGCTGCAGTACATTCAGCTACCAAGTACTCACCGTACTATTTATTATTTGGTCAACATCCAATATCGGATGGAAATAGTTACCAATTGTTGAGATCACTACACAAGCTTAGTGAAGATGCTGGAGAGGAATTAGAACGCTCTGATCATTTGACTCTGCTCAGGAACTGGGTTCAGGAAAATTTAAAAGCAGCTTTCAAGAAATCGCAACATCAGTACAACCTGCGATCTAAACTACGGACTTTTCAACCACAACAACGTGTGTTTGTACGGCAACATCATTTGAGTGACGCTACCAAAAAATTCTCGGCAAAATTGGCTCCAAAGTTCTTACCTGCAATGATTAAGACTAAGATTGGAAATGTACTTTAGGAGTGCATAGATATGAGCGGTAAAAATCTTGGAGTACATCACGCGAAAGACATCAGGGAATGATGTCTTTTCGTTAGGTAGGGTAGTTCCTTTGCCTGGTTGTCGTCTCTGGGGTTCACATCTTCAGTGTCATATTTTACTGGTTGTATCAAGGGTTCACTGATGCTGACGTTAGATGGATGGATGGTCTGTTTCAGCGCTCACTGATAGTTCCTAGGACCTTCATGAGTGTTGAGATTGATCATCGACCCTGACGTTGGTTACCATTGATAACTCAATCCCAGATATAGATTAGTTGTGGGAAGTAGTTCGATGGTTTCTGACGTAGAGGGGGTGACGACGTTTTTGTGAATTCAAGGGTAAATATCTTGGGTTTTACCTTGAATTCATGGTGTAACGTCCGTTATATTCGCCTAAACAATAATAAAACCAATTCATCTTCTTTTTCTAATTCAATAAAAGTTTATTTCCATAGTTTCGGTTCATTTTTACATTAATAATAATTTCAAATTTTCCAACGGTCAGTTCAACTTCGAATAACAATTATAAAAACAAACGAACGTACCCAATTTTATTTCAATTCTAACGAACAGATGTCGTTACTCAATTTTGTTTAATCTTTAGTATTACACGATGACATTAGAAGATGTCAAAGAAAAATCACATTTTTTTTGTTGATTCATTAATTTTTTGGATGTCATAAAAAAATCTGAAAGAAAAACAAGTCAATTCGATTTTTGGTTTTGAAGAAGAAAGGTTTTCATGTTGTAACTTTAAAAATAAAATCACCTTTTGGTTAATTCCATGTTTAAAATAAAAAAACAAATTAAGTGATTTAGTATTTTTCTTAACCTTTACATTTAATTTCAATATAGATTTGAAAGATTGAAATAAATGGTTATAACAAATATAATAAATCGAACTTTTAGAGGATATATTTATTCGCCCACTGTAATAGCATGTTCGAAAAACAATGTCAACAAAAATTTATCAAAACACTTGTGTTCTGCAACATCATTTAAATTAAAAATTTTGAAAATAAAGTTGCCAAAAGTTTTTTTGGAATTTGGAGTTGAGGTAGATGTTGTTAATCGGACATCAATTAGTAAAGCTAAAGTTAAATGGAATACCTGTTGTTGGATTTAATTCTGAACCATCCTCATGTTGTGTTGACGGCTGCACATTGTGTCAATTTCGTATAATAAAATCACATGCTGCTGAATTTTTGGAAATCAAACTTTGGAAATAGGACATCATACTGGAAGTGTCCTCCAATCAACAGTTAATTTAAGGTATTTTCGTTAACTTTATTAATTTTTGCTTAATTATTTGTTTTTCCTTTGGAATGATAGGCTAAATTTGTAAAACGTAAGAGATTTCCCAAATTTGAATTCGTCGGGGGGGGGGGGGGGGGTGCCAGAGTTATTCCGACTTAATAATGTAATTTTGGTGTGCGTAGAAAGGTCCAGATAGCATTACGTGGCTTCGAATCAGGGCCAATAACAAACCATAATATATTTTTGGAATTTTGAAAAAATTTTCAATCTTTGATTTTGTAAGAATTTTTGGAATATTTTTAGACTTTTGGAGAAAGTTTGAATTTTTGAATTTTTGAGAATTTTCGGAATATAACTAGAATTTAGAAGAAGTTTAAATATATTTTTTTTTTAATAAGAAGTGTTGTGTAGTAGGAATTAAAAAATGTGTCACAACAACACATAGATACCTTTTAAGACGTAGGTCCCACAACAACATGCGTCTTTAGGTATAGATGGACGCTTTTTTTTAAATCTTTGTGGATTGAAGGCACTCGAGACTATTGATTCGGGCAAAGCATTCCATGTGTACGATGTACGCACAAATAAATCCCTTTGCATTCTATTACTATGACAGTGAGTAATCTCGACAGTTCGACCGCCCGCACAAACCGATTGACGAGTAAAACGGGGAAAAACATATGTCTGAGGCATTATGGACCTGATTTCATCCGAGCACTGCTGGTGACGATATTTATAAAAAACAACGAGATCAGCAACAGTGCGACGATGTTGCAGGGAATTAAGATCTAATGTTAAATCTCGATCACCAACAATTCGTACAGCTCGCTTTTGAACAGAGTCCAAAAGAGCCAGGATAATAACAGATGCAGCGCCCCAAACTTGACAACAATACTCCATACAGGGACGAATATAGGACTTATAAATGTGTAGTATTTGATGCGAAGTAAAATATTTTTACATCTATTGAGGAGGCCGAGTTTTCTTGACGCGCTCTTTGCCATCGCCATTATATGATCGTTCCAGAGTAAGTCATTGGATATTGTGACTCTCAATAAACGAATGCTTTCACATTCGTCTATTTAGTCGTCACACATATTAATATTGAAATATCGTTGGGAAACTCGGTCTTTGATCTGGAAACAATCAATAGCTGTGTTTTGGTGGAATTAAAATTGACCAAATTTTTGTCACCCCAAACGGCGAATTTTTTTAGGTCCTCGTTTACATTTCTGGCAGCGTCTCTCCGGACGGGATTTATTCGTTCATGCATTTTACCCTTTGAAGATAGGGGGACAAATGACTTGTGCAGTGTACTATCATCTGCAAAACTATTTATTGGGTTACTGGTGATTTGCAACAGCTCGTTAATATAAATTAAAAATAAAATGGGAGATAAAACTGAGCCTTAGGGTACACCAGCGGTTATTAATTTAGACTCAGAAGAAAAGCCATCTATAGATACCGAGATGTATCGGTTAGACAGAAAATTTTGAATCAACTTCACGACTGCGGGATGAAAACCGTACGCAACGAGCTTGTTGATCAAGTTGGCATGCCAAATTCGATCAAATGCTTTTGAGATGTCTAATGCGATCACGTACGTTTCACCACCTTTCTCAAGTATGCTATTCCAAAGATGTGCCACATAGTTCAATAGATCGGTTGTTGATCTTTTGTTTCTAAAACCGTATTGGCTATCAGATATCAAATGGTTGTCTTCCAAAAATTTGGATATGTGTGAATTAATATAGTGCTCGTATATTTTAGACATGACTGGGAGTAAGGCTATTGGTCTATAATTTGAAATATCACATTTCGTTCCTTTTTTTGGGACAGACTGGACATTGGCCAACTTCCAGCAGGATGGATAAATACCAGATTTATAGGATTTATAAAATATTTTGGTGAGGGTTGGTGCAAGTTCTTTTGAAAATGTTTTTAGAATAACAGGAGGAATGTGGTCCAGACCAGAAGCTTTGTTGTTGTTTAACCCCCATAAAAGTTTTCCGACAATTTTGGGTTTGAAATGTAATCGTTTCATATTAACTCCTGAAGACTGGATTTGGGGTATTTCTTTAGGAGTTTCTAAAACTGTTGAATTTGAAGCAAAACGTTCCGCGAACAATGTAGCTTTCCTTGCAGGGTCAGTAATGATTGAGTCACCATCAATGATGGGAGGGATAGAAGATTTAGTACCACAATTTAAATAATCAATGGCACTGTAAAAACTTTTGTCAGAAATTGACATACTCGAAAGTTTTGCCGCTTTCGCTCTGTCAATCTCTGCTTTTTCGTTTTCAATTATCTGGTTTGATATTTTATTAGCCTTTAAATATTGGGATCGATTAACAGAGTTCTTTTTATGAATCCAAATATTAAATAATCTACGTTTGTTTTGTTATGCCGCAATCTGAGCTATTATCTAACCAGTAGTATTTATAAGAGAGTCTACACCCCACTCCAGAACGAGTTCAGGTTCTGTATTGGTAGACTGAAGGAAATGTATGGCTTGGTAGTGAGATTTAACGGTCAACGAACAGTCAAGGATACATTTTCTTCAGTCGCCACACTGTTCTATTTTTTTTCTCTCCCTTATAAACTCACTACTTGGTAATCCTAAAGTTTAACATCCGTAACTACACAAACCAACAACGTAGTACAACGAAAATACATTACCTGCTTCATTATCCAAACCATTAATTAATCGCGTTGCTACAACAACACGTCGTGTTGATTCAGTATCAATTTCTATTAAAATAACTACCAATCTCACAGTTAACTTTGTTTTAATCAAACAAAAAATAAAACTCATGTAGTTGTAATTGCATTTTTGGTCACATGATGCTATCAGACACAATCTCATTATCATCTGTTAATAAATTGTTGCATTTCGTGGTTATTGTTATTTCGTTCTCTCTATAATCTTTAATAACTGAAAACAAAACAAACACGGATTATATGTTGTCGATCCTTCTTTCTTTTTTTTATACTTGGTTGACGATCTCATTCTAAAAAAACCGATTAAATTCCTTTGTCTGGGAAAATACAACAACAGAGAGAAATATACAAATTTTTTGGATGGTCATCTCCTTCGCTCCCATTCGTTTAGATTATTTAAACAAAGAATTTTTCATAATTTTGGGCAGTATGATTTTATTTGTAAATCAATTAAAAAGTTCGATCGTGATTCTAACTGATAAATCAATTTAAAGAAATATTGTTTTCGGGATCAATTTTTGATTGTAGAAATGCCACCACTTTGGCGGCCCGCGCGAATATTGTAACAAAATCAATCTGATTGATTTCAACTTTTATAAATTGTCGATTTATTTTTAAAGCAAGTATGATTAAATCTTTTTGCTAGTTAGCGATTAATTATCATTAATTAGTTCGCAAGTTATATTAAAAACTGTTATTTGCAATAAAGTAAATTCCTATAGAAATTGAAATGAAACAAAAAGAAAGTTTAACCTTGTAATGTATCTGTGAATTATGAATACAAAAAAAAATTAATTTAAATTACCAGAAATAAAAAGAGATAAATATTAAAAGAAATTATGAGTGTAGTTATTTGTTTTTAAGATTGTGGATTGGTGAAACTATACGAATCTGTTATAAGGTGTTGACAGATGGATCGACCTGTTATGATAATACATAGAGAATTGGTACAGACACAACGTTTGTTTTTATGGAATTACACTAGGGATTAAATTTATGCCAAAAATAAGAGGTCTGGAACCATTAAAACCTGATTTAGTGTATTAATGGAAATATAATCAAATAACCGTGATACAAACCAAATGGACGCAAAATATTTGACATAAAGATTGAAACCTTACATCATCCCATCAAATGAACGGACCATTTGGATTTTATAGGAGCACTCAAGACGCCTATCAACGTATATTAAGATAAGTTATTTTGTTTTCATTAAATTTTTTTTCTACTATATTCTTTAAATTTTTTTTGAATTGTTTTTTTTGGGGACCGTCATGGTTCTCTAGAGTGAATTGTTTCCATAGAGATTTTTCTTAGGTTAAGGCCGCATCGCCTTGTTTTTTTTTAGATTTGATATCTCCTGGCATAACGCCGCATAGCCCCGTTATAAATTTTGGCGCCGAAACAGGGACAAACCGGTTTTATAACAGGTAACCCGTTATAAAACACACAATAAGTTTCATATTTTAATATTTTCTGATAATATTTCAATATTTTGAATTTTGTTGTTATTTTTTCTGTATATTAAATATCGGCATATTGCGATTTTTTTTTATAATATGTTGGATGTTGTAATATATTTTTGATATTTTTACATTTTTTGAATGATACGGTAAATATTGTAAGTTGTGATAATTTTGTTGCATCTGTTGTTTGTTACTTGATTGAATTTTTTTATATATATCTATTCTATTTTTATATTATTCCTATGGTGTTTTTTTTATATACCTACTGTATTTTTTTATACTATTGTATTACCATATATCTTTATATTTGATCGATGTTTATGATGCAACAATTAGTTTTTACAACGTTATAATCTGAATAAAACATGGGTATCTCTAAGAAAGAGTCCAAGGAGGCTTAACCTCCTTAACATGTTTCGTTGGTTAAGGGTCGCCTCTGTCTTTTGGCATGCGATCACCAAGCGGATTTTTTAATGATATTAGTAAAATTTCAATTAGTTTTCCTTCCGAGACTGAATGCAGCTTCACTGGTCGAGTGTTTATGCGGAAGAGAAGGGATGCCTGTCAGTCCTACGGACAGCCAGGATCGCTTCTACAATGCTAAGCACTCCTCCATACAAGTGAAACTGCATCCAGATCTCCACTCTGCAGCTGGGAAGAACCAACGTTCGACTCAACCTCCCTTCACAATTTTAATGGACTTAGCAAACCCATCCAACATCGCGTTTCAATAGAAAAATTCGGTCTTGTACTGAAATCGGATCTGGAGACTGGTACTCTATACTGGTCTACTCCCAACAAACGATATTAGTCTTAATTGTTTTTCTTATATTTTTCTTAGTTTTAAGGATGAATGAACTCAGCATATGATTTTTGTAGATAACAGATATTTAGGCTGAATCTTTAAACAATGCTGAATTCATTTCATCACGCGGGAGGGTACTAGAATGTAGATTTTAGGATTTTTAGGCCTATTTTTGTTCTAGACCTCACATGTCGTTTCTGGGAAGAGATCGCAAGTTCGATTTTCCACTTCGAATCCTCTTTACAATTCCTTTTAAAAATTTTTTTGATTATACAGTCAATCGGTGTGGGCTTTGCCCAGGAAAAATCTCTAACAATTATAAATACACAAATAAATAAACATATTCTATAATTAAATATATTTTGAATAAATAAATAAATAATTAAAAAATTCTCTCTTTTTTTAAATAAATAAATAAATATTTTTATTTAATAAATATTTTTACAAATAAATATTTTCTCACATATATTAATAAATATTTTCTATTTTTTCATAAATAAATATATATATATTTTTTTAAAAAAATTCAATAAATAAATAATTAAATAATTATTTTCCCTACACTTATTCTTATAAATAAATGAATATTTTCTTATTTTATAATAAATATATATATTTATATATTGAATAAATACAACAAATAAACATTTACATCAAGAAAAATAAATAAATAATTTTTTTACAACAAATAAATATTTTTAGCATTTTATGCAATAAGTAAATCAATGTGTACAAGTTGCAACAAAATAAATAGATTTTAAGTAAATCAAACATTTGCTTGCTCAATATTAAATAAATAATATTTTTTCTAGATATAAAATTAAAATCTTTAAGATTTATAATTTTCTCTGTAAAACGAGGGGTAAAGGAGTTGATCATTCGGGGCATTTGTATATTTCTTTCTGCTGTTGTTGGTCGCGTTGTTCACGATTTTGAGTCAATTTACAATTTATTGCGTTTTACAATTTTTTTTACGGTTGTTGTGTTTTTTGACATTTTTCGCGCGGAAAAACATTTTAAGGGGGTCACGATCATTATCGTCTGTTGTTGGTTTTGTTGAGTTGCAATTTTTTTTATATTTTTGTCCTTTTTGACATAAAATCTGACAACAAAGAAAATGTCATAGGTACCGATAGACCATCCGTTTTACGGTCTCGAGTTATGCGAGTTGTGGGTCGAGTGCTTCCTCCGGGACATCCAATACAACAGCGAAGGTTGGATACAACAGTTAAGTGATGCTGCGAGAAGTGCAACAGCACCAATAATACAAACAAACGCAGTTAATACGAAGGAAGAAAGTGAACTGATTCTGGCAGCAGCTCTGTTTCTGGCTCGCGAAGTAAGGGGTTTAGTGGCTCCAGTGCCACCAAACACACTAAAAGGATTGTTAAATCGAATAACCCACTACGTGGACCGTAATAACCGCATAAGAAACATGGAGGAGTTAAAAGATGCTACCGAATATGCAGCCAGGTCATTATCTGAAACTTTCAGGACCATCACTGCACTGATAATGGAACCAGAAGGAGGGGTCTTAAGAAAAGATGTACCAGCACCTGCAAATCTTGACGAATCATTTCAAGGTGTATTCGCGAGATCAACTCCAAATCATATGGAACCACTAGGTAACCTGATTGATGATATGGCGGGCCGTCAACGAAGACAACGTCTTCCACAACCAGCCAATGAGGTACAGCAGGAACAGCTTGGACCAGCAATACCACTGGAAGAGCTATTCAATGACATCAGAATAGCTCCACCTCCATACCGATCGGCTAGGGTCTCAGCAGTACCAGCATACATACAACCGCATGAAGGGTACCAACCACACAGGTATTTGAGTCAGTTCTATACGAATTGGCTCCCCTACTTCTCTGGTGACGGGTCCTCACCTGATGCTCATGAATTCTTTCATTTGGTTGAGGTGGCTGCACGAAGGGATCGGGTGACCTTTGACGATTTAAAGTCAATCGTTCCCCGATATCTCCGTGGAGCCGCTGAAAAACATTACATAAATCTAACATATGAGTATCGAGTGGTGACCTATCCCATATTGAGAGAAGCAATAGTTAACACGTTTGGTACCCTTACAGATGATAAGACGGTTTTGAAAGTACTGCTGAGCCGTAGATAAAAACATAAAGAGAGTGTCTATGACTACATAATTAGTATGAACAATTTAAATAGTAGACTGATCCGGCCTTATAATCCACGAGAATTAATAGAGATAGTTCGAGACGGTTTGTCTGCAGAATTAAGAAGTGTAACAATGATAGCTGAGTTTGCATCACTTGAAGACCTGCGTGTGATGTGCCAAAAATTTGAAAAATTTTGGGCATCATCACCCGTAGCGTCAAGGACAGGTGGGCAACCTCTGTTACCACCAATAAGAACAGCTGGTCGATACCGGATCAGTGAAGTCACACCTTCTGATGAAGACGAAACAGGTCCATCTAATTATCAACCAGGTCCATCAAACTACGTTACAGGTCCTTCAAATCATCAAATGGTTCCAGCAAACTACTCAACTTATGTAGATGCCTACAGTGCACCACCAAAAATACTAGCTAGACCAACAAATGCTAATAGGTCAATACTACCACCCCCGCCACCTAGAACTGAACATCAAATTTGCAGCCGGTGTAAAGATATTGGTCATTCAATATACAACTGCCCTCAAAAGCCGTACTGCTACCGATGTGGTAAGGCTGACACCATCTCTCCACGATGTACTAATTGTCATCCACCGCTTCATTTAAACTCTCGGGTGGGAGTACAGAACTCGCGAGCTGTGCCCCCAAACCCATCTTCGAGTACGCGGGGTCATCTGAGAGATGCGTCAACCACCACCGAAGAAGAAGATCTTTCGCCACCACAGTACCAAAAATAAGTAAATCTGTTCAAACTTCAACACCATTACTGATACGTCAGAAAAAAAGATCTCAAAAGCGTATTGAACGCTCTCGCATTTACTTTAGAAAAAGGAAACTTCTCAATAAAGCGTGTGTCTCTTCGATCATTTATCGGGAAAATGATCCTAGACCACACCTTTATATAAACATTTTTAATAAAAAAGTTTATGGACTTCTAGATAGTGGAGCCTCTATCAGTATTCTGGGAAGAAATTCCCTAGAATTATTAAGAAACGCCGGCATAACCTATCACAAAATGTTTTCTGCCATCCGTACAGCAGATGGTACCCGTAATCATATCCTGGGTTATGTAGACGCTTCTATAAATTTCATTGGCTTATCGAAAATTTTTCGTTTTCATGTTGTTCCAAGTTTGCGTGTGGAACTCTACCTGGGCATCGATTTCTGGAGGGAATTTGGTATCACTCCTTCATTTGTCAGTGAATTGACACCGATTGAATCTAATAACAACTTAAATCATGATCTAAACCCTGACCAGCTACAAGAACTGGAGAACGTCAAGGATTCTTTTCCTTCTTTTGAGGTATTAGGTCTCAGCAAAACATCTTTGGTTGAACATGTCATCGATGTTGGGGATAGTGCACCTGTGAAACAGAGGCATTACCCCACATCGCCGGCAGTTCAACAAAAGATTTATGCTGAACTAGACCGTATGCTTCAATTAGGAGTGATCGAAGAGAGTTCTGACAGTTCTTGGTGCTCGCCAGTGGTCTTAATACAAAAATCTTCAGGTAAGAATCGTTTATGTTTAGATTCGAGACGTGTCAACGCACTGACCAAAAAGGATGCATACCCACTTCCTTTAATTGATGGCTTGTTAGGACGTCTAAATAGTACGAGATACATAAGCAGTATTGATCTCAAAGATGCGTTCTGGCAAATTCCTTTGGCAGAAACATCTCGAGACAAAACAGCCTTCACAGTGCCTGGACGACCATTGTACCAATTCAAGGTTATGCCTTTTGGTTTGTGCAATGCTCCCCAGACAATGTGTCGGCTGATGCATAAAGTGATACCTCACAAGTATCATGAAAGTGTCTTCGTCTATTTAGACGACCTACTGGTAGTGTCCTCAACATTCGAGGAACACATGGAACTACTGTCTATAGTCTCTACTCTTTTAACAAATGCAGGTCTAACCATCAATCTGCAGAAAAGTAAGTTCGTGCTGCGAGAAGTAAAGTATTTGGGCTTTTTGGTTGGCAAAGGTGGATTGAAAACGGATCCAGAAAAAGTACGAGCTATTGAGGAATATCCAGCTCCAACAACTGTTAAACAGATTCGTCGGTTATTAGGTATGGCAGGGTGGTATCAACAATTTATACCAAACTACGCTAGCGTTGTTTCACCTATTACAGATCTTTTGAAAAAAGGATCTAAACGACTGGTATGGACTGAGGGAGCTCAAACCGCCTTTAACAATTTAAAAAATCTTTTGACTGTAGCCCCAGTTTTAATAAATCCTAGTTATGGAAAAGAATTCTTTATTAGATGTGATGCAAGCATCACGGGTGTAGGAAGTGTCTTGTATCAGCTGGATGAGGAAGGCCATGAGTGTCCGATAGCATTCATGTCTAAAAAGTTGAATAAAGCCCAAAGGAATTATTCAGTGTCTGAGCTTGAGTGTCTTGCAGCAATTCTCAGCGTGAAGAAATTCAGAGCCTACGTGGGGGGTCATAAATTTACAATTGTGACCGATCATTCAAGTCTAAAGTGGTTGATGTCACAAAAAGATTTGAGTGGTCGGTTAGCTAGATGGAGTTTAAAGCTTCAACACATGGATTTTTCTATTGTACATAGTAAAGGGACCCAAAACGTAGTACCTGATGCTCTGTCTCGTATATATGACGACACGTCTGAAGAATTTGCTGAAGCGCTCGCTCATACTGACGACACTATTAAATCAGATGATGAGTGTTATCGGCACCATGAATACACAAACATGATAGCCAAAGTACAATTGTCTCCTCAGGATTTTCCAATGGTGAAACAATTGGATGGTAAGCTATACATGCGCATAGAACCTAAAGCTGATGCAGTACCTAAAGATTTGACTGTGTGGAAACTTTGGATACCGAAACCTCTAACTACTAAATTGATCAAGGAACATCACGACAACTGTATAGCTGCTCAAGACCTTGGTGGGCCTTCGGCGTCTCTACTACTGGCCGGGCATGGCATCTCAAGTTCATGACTATGTCGTGTCTTGCGATGTCTGCAAACAATCAAAGGCAACAAATCAGATATTGCGTCCACCAATGCAATCCCGATTTATAACAGATAGACCATGGCAGCGTATATATATTGATTTTTTGGGTCCGTATCCCAGATCAAAATATGGGAATACTGTTCTTCTGATTGTACTTGATCATTTGTCAAAATTTGTATTAATTAAACCACTCAGAAATGCTACTTCACCTTCTGTGAATACATTTTTGAGAAATGAAGTTTTTCTCACATATGGTGTTCCAGAGTTTCTTCATAGCGACAATGGTAAACAATTTCTAAGTAATTCTTTTCAAAAACTGTTGTCAGAATTCAACATTTCTCATATTAAAACTGGAGTCTACAGTCCTCAGAGCAACGCTTCGGAAAGGGTAAATATGTCAATATTAGCTTCGATCAGATCTTACATTAAAGGTATGCATAATACGTGGGATTCGCATCTGGGAGATATAGCTTTTGCATTGCGTTCCGCAGTACATAGCACAACACTTCATTCTCCATATTACGTGTTGTTTGGTCAACACCCTATATCAGATGGCAAGACCTACACAACTCTTCGAACTTTACATAGTCTGGGTGAACCAATAGATATGGATCTAGATCATACAGATCAATTAGCAATCGTCAGAGCTCGCATTAAGAAATATATGGACACAGCTTTCGCAAAGTCCCAACAACATTATAATCTACGGACGCGACCTCGTACATTTGAAATACAACAACGAGTCTTGGTACGACAACATCACCTAAGTGATGCAGCAAACAAGTTTTCGGCCAAGCTGGCTCCAAAATTCCTACCAGCCATAATAACAAGCAGGGTTGGTAATGTGTTGTACAAATGTACAAATTTGGATGGTAAGCCCATTGGGACTTTCCATGCCAAAGATATAAAAATTTAAAAATTTTATAAAATCCTTGTTAATTTATTTTTCTTGTATTAGTTTTTTTATCCTTATCAATCTATTAATTATTGTTAATTTTTTTTAATTATTCTTTATATTAGTACTTTGATTTATTAAAATTTCTCACCTTGGTTGTTCTAATAAATCATCCACTATGCTTAACATATTAACGTTTTCGTGTTAGATGTGAGCCGCTTAAGATCTTGTCTGCGGTTATCTGACTCTACTTTGTATTAGCTTACCCTCCCCATTAATTTTTTTTTATTAACTTTCAAAATTTCTACTATTTTTCTAGATAGTCTTCACCGCTAACCATAGTAATGCTGTCTCTCATTACCTGAAATTGAATTTTGGTACTTGAGGGCACTGTTCAGTAAGAGTATTAGGTAGTTTTTTTTCATTAGTTTTAGTTTTTTTTCTTTAGTTTTAGTTTTTTTTTGGGAAATTTGATGTACGTAGAAAGAGATTATTAGGCTCATATCTGTCATCAGTTCCACATACAATTACTGAACAGGGCTCTCAAGTATGGAATTTCGGTTGACGGTCATGATGGCCAACATTTTTATTTCCTTTTTATTGCAATAGAACTTACCTTTAATAAATAATATAATTTCATACACTAGTATCTAACACTTGACTCATTTGGGAACGCTTACCGTCTGCTGGGACTCGGCATGTCTCAATTGGGGAACTTTTACAGCGAGACGTGACAGTTTACACGATATCTATAATGCAGCTGATCAACAAAGCTCTGGCGTTCTACAATCAAGAATTTGGGTGCAATGGTCATTAAGTCAACATAAATAAAACAATTTTTTTTTTAATTACACATTTATAATTCACAATTTTTTTCATAATGGATATACACCATCAGTAATTCTAAACATCTTTATTTTCATCATGGTTATACAACATCTACAATTCGTACTTTCCTTCATCATTTAGCGTCATGAAAAAACGCTAAACATCTGGTTGTCTTGGGAGAGGTACTCGACTCATCAATTCGTATACCTAGTATCGGTCAATAATGGTAATTGCGACATATTTTCTTTCCTTAATCTTCACAAAAAGCAATTCCCTGTTGAATGCTTGTTTGATATCGGCTCAGGAAACTGTCTGTTATGCCGCAATCTGAGCTTTTATCTAACCAGTAGTATTTATAAGAGAGTCTACACCCCACTCCAGAACGAGTTCAGGTTCTGTGTTGGTAGACTGAAGGAAATGTATGCCTTGGTAGTGAGATTTAACGGTCAACGAACAGTCAAGGATACATTTTCTTCAGTCGCCACACTGTTCTATTTTTTTTCTCTCCCTTATAAACTCACTACTTGGTAATCCTAAAGTTTAACATCCGTAACTACACAAACCAACAACGTAGTACAACGAAAATACATTACCTGCTTCATTATCCAAACCATTAATTAATCGCGTTGCTACAACAACACGTCGTGTTGATTCAGTATCAATTTCTATTAAAAAAACTACCAATCTCACAGTTAACTTTGTTTTAATCAAACAAAAAATAAAACTCATGTAGTTGTAACTGCATTTTTCTATTTCTTGTTGATGCTATCAGACACAATCTCATCATCATCTGTTAATAAATTGTTGCATTTCGTGGTTATTGTTATTTCGTTCTCTCTATAATCTTTAATAACTGAAAACAAAACAAACACGGATTATATGTTGTCGATCCTTCTTTCTTTTTTTTTATACTTGGTTGACGATCTCATTCTAAAAAAACCGATTAAATTCCTTTGTCTGGAAAATACAACAACAGAGAGAAATATACAAATTTTTTGGATGGTCATCTCCTTCGCTCCCATTCGTTTAGATTATTTAAACAAAGAATTTTTCATAATTTTGGGCAGTATGATTTTATTTGTAAATCAATTAAAAAGTTCGATCGTGATTCTAACTGATAAATCAATTTAAAGAAATATTGTTTTCGGGATCAATTTTTGATTGTAGAAATGCCACCACTTTGGCGGCCCGCGCGAATATTGTAACAAAATCAATCTGATTGATTTCAACTTTTATAAATTGTCGATTTATTTTTAAAGCAAGTATGATTAAATCTTTTTGCTAGTTAGCGATTAATTATCATTAATTAGTTCGCAAGTTATATTAAAAACTGTTATTTGCAATAAAGTAAATTCCTATAGAAATTGAAATTGAACAAAAAGAAAGTTTAACCTTGTAATGTATCTGTGAATTATGAATACAAAAAAAAATTAATTTAAATTACCAGAAATAAAAAGAGATAAATATTAAAAGAAATTATGAGTGTAGTTATTTGTTTTTAAGATTGTGGATTGGTGAAACTATACGAATCTGTTATAAGGTGTTGACAGATGGATCGACCTGTTATGATAATACATAGAGAATTGGTACAGACACAACGTTTGTTTTTATGGAATTACACTAGGGATTAAATTTATGCCAAAAATAAGAGGTCTGGAACCATTAAAACCTGATTTAGTGTATTAATGGAAATATAATCAAATAACCGTGATACAAACCAAATGGACGCAAAATATTTGACATAAAGATTGAAACCTTACATCATCCCATCAAATGAACGGACCATTTGGATTTTATAGGAGCACTCAAGACGCCTATCAACGTATATTAAGATAAGTTATTTTGTTTTCATTAAATTTTTTTTTCTACTATATTCTTTAAATTTTTTTTGAATTGTTTTTTTTGGGGACCGTCATGGTTCTCTAGAGTGAATTGTTTCCATAGAGATTTTTCTTAGGTTAAGGCCGCATCGCCTTTTTTTTTTTAGATTTGATATCTCCTGGCATAACGGCGCATAGCCCCGTTATAGTTTCTAAGAGCCAATCTGGCTGCTTTCGAAAACAAATATTTTTGTTGGGGTCTCATTATTGAAAAGGGAACGAATTTGTTAATACCGAATTGAATGGTTTCAGTAAAGTTTTGAGCAGAAACACTTACATCGTCAGTATAAAAACAATGACGATCAAAAGGGAAACCTTGAAAAAAAACTTCGGAGACCATTGGTGTCCATTTTTGAAAAGTGAAATATTTTACGGGATTTGGGAACTCTAGTTTGTAGCAAATCAGTTTTGATAACTGATATGATTAGATAATGGTCAGAATTTCCAATACTACCCTTATCGACATCGACACTCGTAATATCTGGCATAGATGTGAGATAAAGGTCTAAGAGAAAACTTTTATCACCGCCATTACGAGGAGTGAAAGTTGGGCTTTTTACAATCTGCGTCAGGTCGTGCGATGCAGCAAATATTTCTGCATGCCTTCCATTGTGGTCATCGTCGGTCATTTTGGAAAATTCCAACCACGATTTGTTGTGGACGTTGAAGTCACCGGTAACGATAACCTCACAACTTGGAAATTGTGCTCTAATTTCGTCGACAATATTAGTCAAGTCATTAAAAAAATTGGGATTATGTTTGTTTGGGGACCGGTATAGAGCTATTGTGAAAAAAGAAATTTCAGGTAGACAAACCTTTAATACTACTGTACTGTAGCCATCACTATGTACTTCATAATTTGGAAAGCGTTTATATGCAACACTCTCATGAATGTATGCACATACACCTTGATGGAGTTTAAAAGCTGATTCAAGCCTATATTTGGGATTTAGTGTTACGTCATAGGGATAGTTTTCAGAAACTTGTGTTTCTGTAAGAAAAAGAATATGCGGTTGGTCGTGCTCGAGATGATGTTGCACGGCGTCCCGGTTGGCATTCAATCCACAAATATTTTGAATGTGTAATTTCAAAAATTTTTTATCAAATGTGATAGTCATTTGATCAAAATATAATTTGTTTTAAAAATGGGTAACTAAACAATAAATCCTATCATATGATAAAATATGACATAGGCCAATATTTCATGATAGGATGTAAGAAATAATAAACAGGTGAAAACAAAATTTTTAAAAAATTTGAAAGGTTACTAAAATATTTTATTCTAATTTTTGGAATAATTTTGGAATTTTGAAAAAAGTTTCAATTTTTGATTTTGTTATAATTTTTGCAATATTTTCAGAATTTTTGATAAAAGTTTAATCTAATCTTTGGTTTTAACGTACATTTTTCTAATCATTCCAGACTGTGAATCGTACGGCTCGTAGAATATGCCCAAACCAAACAATCCTATTAGAACGGACACAAACTATTATATCAGGACCCTCAAGAAGGTCTATGATCTCAAAGTTATACCGGGCTCTATACTCTTCATTGTCTGTCTTAAGTGGACCAAAAATGTAGCGTATGATCTTACGCTCAAATACCGATAAATTCGATTCGTCATTTTGTGCAAGGGTCCACGTTTGTGACCCATACATCCAAACCGGTCTAATCAATGTCTTGTATAACTTGAGCTTTGTGTTAGTTGATACATACGATGATTCAAGGAGAGGCTTAATTTTTTTTTTTTAATAAAATGTGTTGTGTAATAGGGTTTAGAATATGTGTCACAACACATAAATACCTTTAAAGACCTAGGTCTAGACCTGGGTCCCACAACAACTGGCGTTATAAGGTGTTGATTAACGCTTTCTTTAAACCTCTGCGGGTTGAAGCCACCTGAGACTAAGGGTTCCGGCAAACTATTCCATTTGTATGCAGTTCGGACAAAGAAGCCTTTCTGCGATCTGCCAGTATGACAGCGTGGGATCTTTACCGTTTCACATGGTTGCGGTAGCCGATTGCCGAGAGGAACGAGGGTAAGAATAAGTTTGAGGCATGATGCCGCTGATTTCATCTGAGCACTGTTGATGACGATATTTGTAAAAAACAACGAGATCAGCAACAGAGCGACGATGTTGTAGGGAATCAAGTTTTGATGTCAAAGCTCAATAACCCACAATTCGTGTAGCCCGCTTTTGAACAGAGTCCAAGAGGGCCAAGATGGAAACAGAAGCAGCACCCCAAACTTGACAACAGTACTCCATACAGGGACGAATATAGGACTTATAAACATGGAGCAATTGGTATAGAGTGAAAAATTTTTTGCTTCTATTTAGGAGGCCGAATTTTTTAGATGCGCTTTTTGCCATCGCCATTACATGATCGTTCCAAAGTAGGTCATTTGAAACTGTGGCACCCAATAAACGAATGCTTTTACATTCACCTATTGTTTCATCACACATACTGAATAAAATATCTTTGGGGATATATATACATATATATTCTAATATATTCCTTCTAATGACGCAGCTATCTCCTATAACGATTGACCCTTGCAAGTTTGTTTTAATTTTTCTATTATGTTTTTTATTGTGTTGCATCCTTCCGATGTAGCTTCCCTCGCTTTTGCGGAAAATTTTGATTTTACTAGATTTTCATCGTGCTTGATTGATAGTTCCAGTATTTTCAGTTTGTCGACTATGCTATTTAGAAGCATAGGATCACCGTTATAATCATTCCTTAAAATTTTGGTTACCAAATCGATTACTTCGTTGGCCTTTAATGCTTACATTGTATATTTTGATTTCGTGTTGTTTCAGGTAAATGGATGCTATCTTTACAACTGCCAGTTTGGTTTTCTAAAATTCTTATTTCTTCTTGCAGACCATTTATAATTTTTTCTATTGGTACGTAAGCCTTTTTGTTTTGTTTTGCCTTTTTATATTCCACCAATTGATTTCTCAATTTTTCTTCCAACTTGTTCATGTACGTCTAAAACTTATTTAAAAATTAAAATATTAATTTTTGAAATATTAATTTTTGAAATTGATAAAAATATTAATTTTTGAAATATCAATATTTGAAATTGATAAAAATATTAACTTTTGAAATGTTTCTTAAATTTTGCTTATTCTTATTTTTTTTTTTATAAAAAAATTTTAATTTTTATTAGTTAGAATATTTATTTATTTATTTATTTATTTACAAAAACATAGCATACGGATTAGAGCATTCAAATTCGACTATTCGAGTATTCGAATATCCGATTAATTTGGGTATATTTAAAGTATTCGTTATTCGAATATTTATACGCGAATATTCGAATATTTTTTAATTCCCAAAATATAATGGTTATCCATCCCTTCATTTCTTTTTCACACTTCGAAACTAAAAAATTTCAATATTTTAAGGGAAATAATTTTATTACAAAAAGTGCTTGACGTATAAACTCGGCTTAATATTGCAATCAAAGAGCTTAGCGAATAAAATTCAACACTTATGGCAGCCGAAGGCGTATGCAAATTCTTATTTACTTCTCTAACGAAACTGATCAGTGATTTAAGTAAAATCTTACTCCACGAAATCAGAAAACGAATGGATCCGAAAAGAAACAAAACAACCTTAACAACCTTATTTCTATATCTTGACACTGGAGTTATACCACAATCGAACGAATATTTTGATTACGCAAAGAAAACTGCTGTGAAAACTTTCCTTTCTCGCCTCCTAAGCCTTCAAAGATGTACCAGATCCTAGCGATGAAAACAGTAATAACCATGGTTGCTGGTATCTTGTAATATAAATGACGCACTTGCAGTCAACAATCAAAGTAAAAATATATTGCAACAAAAGCTGCAACCAGCGATTAGCTCAATTACTGATTCTACGGCATAAGATACAGTAACAGTGGTAATGAAAATCGCGGTTAATAGTTTAAAAAAACATTTTTGTTATTTAAACTCGTTCAAAACAAGAACAGATAAATTAGACAATTTGAATTGACTATCAGCCCCACTTCAACAAAAACTGAAAGAGGTTTCTCTATGGCGAGATATCTGAAATAAGAAGTAGCGTAAAATTTAAACATCTAAACGCACTTCCCTTTTTTAAATGCATATTTCAAGAAAATAAATAAAATAAAATGCATAATATGTTAAACCTGTTTGATTTTATTCATAGTTCTTAGTACTTCTTTTACTATTCGAATACTAACCGAATATTCGGATATTTATAGAAAAAGTTATTCGATATTCGGATAACTCAAAATGTCGAATAACTGAATGCTCTAATACGGATACATCATCCAATTACATGCTAGTAGTAGTTTAAATACAGTATATAAAGCTAATAAAAGAAATCGAAAGAAACAAAATACATAGAAGGAAACTAGAGTTAGTAAATTGAAAACAAATAATAAAATTGAAGAAACATTACTGAAATTGAAATTAAACCTAAAATAAAAATTAAAACATAAATATACGGCTTGTTATTTTCCAAGTACAATTTTGAGTTCTGATTTAAGTCGTGTGAGAGTAAGCGAAGACAAATCAATGTTGTTAAATTTAGCATTATGGTTACATTGCATTCTTATTAATGGTGAGTTATTACGTAAATTGCTGTCAAAGGTATCTATTCGGAAACAAAGCTGGTTTCTCAGTTTATAATTGTCATGTTGTCGGTAATGTATAAGATGCAGTGATGAAAAATCAATGAGATGGTTAATTAGTTTAAACAGCACGACATCGTCTATAAAGGTTCTACGTGTTTCCAGAGACATTAGATTGTAACGTTTAAGCCGGTCTAAGTAGGACTCTTTAGGAATGACTAATTTAAAGTTTAAAAACCGGGTAAACTTACGTTGGACTCTCTCAACTTTATCTTTATGAATCTGATAGAGAGGATTCCATATGGTTGCATTGTATTCAAGAATACTTCTTATGTAAGAGTTGTAAATGGAGATAAATGAGTATTTATTTTTAAAATCTGATCCTATTCTCATTAAAAATCCCAGAAATTTATATGCGCGGTTAACGATGTTATGTATATGTAGGTTGAAGCTAAATTTGTTATCCATCACAATACCAAGGTCATTCACATTATCTTTGAGTGCCAATATGTTATTCCCTATTTCGTAAGTATATCCACAATGAAAAAGTCGTGGTTTGATCTTTAAACAGAAACACTTATCCACGTTCAAATGAAGGTTGTTGGCAACACACCACAATTGCAGATTACTAAGGTCCAGCTGAAGTTTAACACAATCATCAAGTGTTTTGACTCTGACAAAAATTTTCATATCATCAGCATTTTTTATATCGCTACTGTCATCACTCTTGTAAATAGGAATTACCTTTGCTTCTTTCCATCTAGAGGGAAACGTGTTTTCGTTGAAAGACTTGTTCATGATTATAGCAAGAGGTTTATAGAGTGATAGAGCTGTGTTAAAAATAAATATAGGAGGTATTTCATCTGGCCCGCTTCCTTTAGATGTATCTATTTGTTTTAGGTTTAAAAGAACTTCATCCTCTGAGACTGTGAATTGTGGATGATTTTGTAGGTTACTACTGACGTCATCGGTAGGTATGGCATTCTTGTTATAAATAGAACTGAAGTAAGAGGCGAAGAGGTTTGTTATTTCATCTACTCCAGTTGCTTTTATATCATTAAGACGCATAGATGCAGGTATGTTGTTGGACTTTTTTTTGCTTTTGGAATAGCTAAAAAACATTTTTGGATCAGTTTTTACCTTATCTTCAATACTCTCGATATATTTAGAATGACACGCTTTCATTGCACGCTGCACTTGTTTTCTGATTATTGAGAAAAGATTTTTATACTCCGGATCAAGTGTTTTTTTGTATCGTTTATGTAAATGATTTTTTAGTTAGAATAGAAATGTTCGAAATAGAATAGAATAGAAATGTTTAATTTTTAATTTTTATTAATTAGAATAGAAATGTTCCCCATTCTATGAATTCACACAAAGTATTGTCTAGAAATTTAATGCAAAAAATCCCTTATAATGTAAATACATTTCCATAATATGGAGTCTAACGACAGTGAAAAATTCAACTTAAGTAAAAATAATAGAAGAAATAGAAGTTTCAACTTTGAAATTGTCATCGCCTCAACAATCGATAGCGTGTCTGCCCAAGGATTCGAGCCGGTCACTGACGAGGGTAGGCTCGAATCCCATCCGAAACACGAAAAATGTGAATTGGACTTTTTTTCTGAGAAACTTCAAACCATACCTTTGAATTGAAAAAATTCCAATTACTTCTTTACTTACTTGAGTTTAATTGATCTCAAAAATTTAAAATTAAATTTTTATATTAAATTATGCCTTAATGCATGCAATTATATTTTATTTAAAATTATAAAAATAGTGTTTCGATACGGAGTTATACTCATCCCTTTTTTCTATACTGCTAATGTTGAAGCGTATCTTTTCTTGAGTCCCTTTTTCTACTTTTGGCATAGCAGCATGATAAATTTTATTATTTTTGAAACCACTATTATTAGAAGTAATACTACGATTTCAATGCTGTACACATTGAATGTTTGCTCGTCTCCTATTGTTACGTTGTTGTTTACTTGAGCATTCGAGCTTTGATGTTCATTTTTTGTGTTGCTAGAACCCATAGCGTAATTTACCTTTTATTTATAGGTATATGTTTTAATTAAATTTAAAAAAAAATTTTATTAATTAATTAATTATTAATAAATTATTAGACGACAAAAAAAATTGTTTTTTGATCACTTATCAATCACTTATCAATGATCACTTATTTATTGATCACTCTTTTCACTTATCAAATCAAGAATAATAATAATGGCTCGCAGCACTTTATAATTTATAACATAATCCATTCAAATAATTTTATTATTGCCTTTACATTTATTGTTACCGGGTATACTAGTTTACAATAACTAAAATTTTTCTTTTAGTACTTGAAATTTATTACAGGAGCCGGGTATTGTATATGTACTTTAAAAAAAACTTTTCAGTTGTAATTTACACCTGGGTATGGTATGCAGAGCAACTTATTGATATTAAGCTTTGAACTTAAACTACATAACTCAAAAAGAATTTTAATTTACACTTTTTTTTATTAAACCTTTTTTTTTCACTGTTCTTGTTCTGTATATGATGTTTCACTTTTCACGAATCTTTTATCTATTTTGACCATTAATAACGTTTTTTTTTGTTTTTACTCGCGGTTTTTGGGGTTTTAGTTTTCTCGTTCCTGTCACGGTCGGTCATGTATAGGGGATGATATCCAGGGGTTTTATGATCGATTGAACAGACACCAATATACACTTATTGTTATAAATTTATATATTTATTCACTTATAATCTTTTCACTTTTATTGGTAACATCTTTCTGTTAACTCCTATTTGTTAATAATTTATTTTATTCAAACTGTGTGTTACTATTCAAAAATTGCTGACTGTGCAGCTTGGTAATCTATATTTATTTCATATTATGAAATGCTTATTTAGCATATCATATATTAAAGTAAATATCAAATAAAGTGACACCCTTATGGTCACTACACGATGCACGATGCACCAACTGCTCAGCAGACTCATCATTTTTCGCGCTCAAACGTATCAAAACTTATTTGCATTCATCTAAAGTACAATATCGACATAACTCTTTAACAGTTCATTGTATTAAATCTGATTTGACGATATCAATTCACTTTGATGAACTTCTGATTGATTCTGCAGAGGTAAAGGTAAGGCGTGAACTTTGTACTTAAATAGTTATAATTATTAAATAAAGTAATCCAGTAATATAATTTATTCGTTGAGGCTGGGTTTTTCCAATCCAACCAATCTAACCAATCAAAAATAAGAATTTTGTGGTGAATATAAAATTCTCTTCTCTGATTAGTTCATAAAAAATTTAACAGCAACAAGTAGTAAAAAACTTTATGTTATTTAATTTATGTTATATCAATATTTTATTAATGATATTTTATACCGTCATGTGAAGTAAAAAACTATTTTAAATTTATTTTATTTAAAATTAGACATGTTTCGATAATTTTAAAATTATCATCATCAGTATATTAAAAAAACCCGCGAACAACTTATGCTATATATAAAATCTTTGGTAAAAACAATGGAAAAAGATTTGACTTAAAGTAATAAAAGTAAAATTCATAAAAAATAACAAATATACAAATAAAAACATAGAATTGCTAGAAAACGAAAAAATATAAAAAAGGAGTTGATTATCTTTCATGATTGGTTTATGTGTAGTGGAGAGTATAAAGTTTAAAGCTTAGGTGTGTATATTATGTGTTGAGAGTTATTGCAATGATTTAAGTGTTATATGAAGTATAGATGGTGTGATTAAAAAACGATGTAACAGTTGAGGGGTTTGTGAATGTGATTAAAACTATAAAAAATTAAAAATTATGTAGGTTGATGTCTTGAATGATATTATGATCTGTGTCTATGGATTTCATATTTGCATTGCTGTTTGATACAATACGTTTTCTTTTATCGTAAATTTATCATTTAACAATGATGCGCTGTTATCTTTATGAGCCTTGTATATTTCGAATTCCTCATAAACGTCCATTTGTTTGCCCTTAGAACATTTGTGTAACAATTGGATGTCATTGCCGAAGTTTGAGAACTCGTGATTTTCATCTACTAAGTGCTGGGCGTAATTTGAAGTTCCAGGATCATGTTTTGCGGTTGGCAGGTGCTCCTTATATCTTTTGATGAGGGGCCTGCCGGTCTGGCCTATGTAGAATTTGCTGCACGTTTTACATGATAGTTTATATATCCCGGTTGACTTCTCAGGTGGTACTATCTTGCGGTTGACCAATCTATTTTTTAAATTACTTCTAGTTTTATAACTTAGCTGTATGTTATGTTTCCTTAATAGGTTGCTTATTGCGAATGGCATGAAGGTGGAATAAGAAGAAGAGATATATTTTATGTCTTCTTTAGGCTCATTATTGGTGTTATTTTTGTTTTTTAAACGTTTTTTATGTTTTGTGATAAGATTATCTATTAGACGTGGGTTGTATCCATTAGCTTGGGCTACACTGAAAAAAATTTCTGGGTAATTGTAACCAAAAAACATACTTAACTTAACCAAGAATATCGGTTGTTTTTCAACCAGCTAAGCGCAAGTTTAATATTATTAATTTTGCATGGGTTACTTTAACACTTGCTTTTGTTTAGTAAATTAGAACTTTGCATCTGTCAATTTTAACTATAAATGACATCAGTAATTGCTTAGTTATTTTGACCTTTGCTAATCATTTAACTTAACAAATTTTTTAGTCAATTTCACTTATGTATAGTTAATAAATGTTAGTTTGTATTAAACTATTTTTAACGTTATTTTTAACGAATTTTAAAAATGTGGCTTGTTTAATCTAACCATTCTTAAACTATGCGTTATAGTTCATTTAAACCAAATGTTGACCTATTTCTTAGTTAAGTTAACGCATGTTTGTTATATTTTAACACACATTTGAACTTTTTACTAAGTTAAAATAACTTTACAATTAATTATATACTAAACAAAGAAATACTTGATTTTTAGCTCATTTATTAGAAATTAATATAAGAATACATTAAATAAAAATTAAACGCTAAATACATTAAAAACAAAATAAATTTAAACAGGTATGAAATAATTGCATGATTGCTAATGCTAAGTTTATACTGCCGATAGTTTAATAGAATAATATGTTTTTACTATTAAACTAACGATATCATGTGTGTTTATACCACAAAAAAGTATTATGTATATACTGAAAATAAAATTCAATAAAATTGTCGTTAAATAAAAAACATTAATGATTATTGAACTCCTTTCGTTGGCTCAATAAACAACATCGTTGGTTCGATAAATAATTTATTAATATTACGAATGGTTTCAAATAACGAATGATAAATTGTTTATAGATCCAATGAAAAGTAGCTCATTAATTACTGTTTATTAATACAACGAACAATTTTATTGGAGTTTAGTAAATTTTTTTTTCAGGGTTTTATCTGTGGTATAAACGCTCGGAATAATTTTGAGAGATAGAATGCGGTAGCCATATTTCTAATTCGTCATGCTGGGCAACGCTAACAGAATAAGATTGGTGTAGTTGAGAGGGGCAGAGTAAATACTGCTTATACTCAATGATTCTGCACCATGGCGAGTCATTGGCGCCATATAACCAATGCAACTCAAGAGTCTGTTCTCCATGTTAGGTACGGCTTGGAGCAGGCGTCTGTCTTGGATCAAATGGCTTGCTATATAAACGTGTAAAAAGTTTGTTTCTGGTGACCTTAAGATGCATTCACGAAAATTTGGGTTGGGTGATGGGTTAACACTCCATTTCTGTAAAAAATTATTGGTCATGAATTCTGTACACTGGCCTTGGATTATCTCGGATTCATTACAAGAACGTTCTCGGAAACAGTACCCGAACTAGGATTTAAAAATGAGAACCTGAAACGTGCTAAGCCTTAGAAGACCAGGAGATCTACTAAAACTTACAAACCAAGGCGGTAGCTACACACTAGATATAGTGGAATTACAAGAACTAAGATAGCCAGGTAGTGGAATCTATGAAACAGCCAAAGGATAAACTCTCTACTATTGCGGTCATCAACAGGAGGAGAATTTGAAGTTGGCTTTCTCATACATTGTCGCTTGAATCAACATATTATCGACTTTTGCCCATTTAATATTCGATAATGCACAATGAGTAACGATCATCAATGTTCATGCACCTACTGAAGACAGAGCAGATGATATTAAAGACCGGTTTCTTCTACAACTCGAAGAAGTCATTAATAACACATCGCGGCACGATATAAAAATCGTGGTAGGTGACTTGAATGCTCAAATTGGAAGAAGTACAGAACTTTAAACACATATCGGCCCTAACAGCTTGCATCATACCGGTAACAATAACGGCTTTCGTGCAGGTGAACTGGCTATGGTGTATGATCTAGTAATATCTAGGACATTCTGTCCTCATAAGAGAATACACAAAGCAACGTGGAAATCAAGTGATGGAATAACTGACAATCAAATCGATCATGTCATGATTTCTAAGAGACTCTCTACAAGTGTGACTGACGTTCGATCAATATAGAGGTGCTGATATGGACACCGCAAGTTGTCATCTACGTTTAATAGACAAGCAAAAACGACGGTACGCTGGAATGTCGAAGCATTTAAACATCAGGAAACGTTGAATAGAGATGTGATGTTGCATTAATGTGAGGTGCTGTCTGAGATGCCACTAAACATACCAGAAGAATGTCAAACGCTTCAATCAAACATTATATCCTTAGCACAAACTGCAATCGGTAAACGACCACCAAAATCACCTAATGAATGGTTTGATGACGACTGCCGCGATAGCTTTGAGCACAAACAAAAAGAACTGACAGATTTATAAAATTCATCATAAACCCAAAATTAATGTAAAATCAAACGTCAAACTCATAGGGTCTTGCGTTACCGAAAAGTTTAAGGTAATGTTAAGGATAAGTTTAACGACTAGAATTTGGACATTATAATATAGATCAAAATCATAAATATCAAATAACTATCTGTTATAGTAAAACAGTATTATTATATCAGTTAATATCGTAATAGTTTAGTAGCAATTTGCTATTATTCTATTATTGTGTAAACTCTACCGAGGCACTCTACCGAAAATACAAATTTCAAGAGTTGCCATCAATTTTTAGTTAATTTTTTTTAAATTTATTCTCAAATAATGAGCTTTGCACCAAAATTTTAAGACATAAACGTGTTAAACCCGAAACCTGGATTTAAAAAAAAAGAAGACAGTCTTGAGGACTGCCGACAGAAGTGAAAGCTTAAAACTGTGAGATAGCTGTGTTTTTATCGGCTAAATAGAACTAAATCTTTACTTATTTTACCACACTTACCCACTGTTATTAACTGAGAAAACATCAGAATATTTAATAAAAAGAAAGAACCAAAATATAAACCAAAAGAACGAGAATAAAATTATTTATTATACATTATAAAGTAATTTCAACAATACTTAGGTTATTCGTACTATCAATTGCATTTTCTATATTAAAAAGTATAAAGAAAAACACACAAATCAAATATGACATAAACAATTTTTTCTATATAACTTAAATTACAACAAAATCTTTGCTTCTTATACCACACGTACATACTGTTATTAAAAATCAAAAATTTAATTCAATAAAAAAGAAAAAGAAACAAATTATAAATCAAGAAAATTAGAATATAACAAACAATTACAATTTATTTAACTCTCAATATTTATTTTAAATTTAATATTTATTTAGTGTGACTATAACTCGAATATATAAATTTTTCCCCATACAAAATTGCACAACTCGCCTAAAGAAGTTTTTACTCAAAAAAATCAAAAATCGTTGCGATGCTAATACGAATGAAATGCTTGAAACTCGTTTTGCAGCATTTTCCAAAATAATTGTTTTCATATGAGTGGCTTTGCAAATATTTTTATCTCCAAATAATTTTGTAATAAATATATAATCTAATATTGTACTTAATTGCATTCAGTATATTTTGTCTGGTTAATTGTTGTTATTGTTTTTAGAAATCCACTGTTCAGTTAAACGGAAAATTTGAAAAAATGCTTAAAATAACAGAAATTTGAGTAACATAACTTTGAACTTAAAATAACAGAACCTCCGAAACTTTTTTGTTTTTGAGTAAAAGATGTAAGTAAAAATAAAATAAATAAAGTAAAAATAAATAAATGTTATAAATATTGGAAAAAATATTAATAATATTTTGTTTGGCAACTTTTTGTTAATGTTACTGAAAGCAATGAACCGTTTTTAAAAATTTAGCTCAAATTCTGAAAGTTTGTACTAAAAAAGTTAGGAAATCACAAAACAACGTGGGTACAAAACAGCCTCCTAACTTTAAATCTGAAAAATAAAAATAGCAAATAGTACATGTATTAAATTTTGAACTTTAAACGATTTTTATTTATTTTACAAAATATTCGCGTAACTTTGATGTACATAATTAGTAAGGTTATAACTTGTATGTTTCCTAAGATGATTTTAATTAAAGATAACAATTTTGAAGGAATATAATTTTTCTTTATAGACGACATCTTTTAAGACAAAATTGTTGATGCACTTTCAATACATTTTTTAGTTTGACATTAAGCTTTTAAACTATTTAATTGGTAAAAACTATAATTTCACACATTTTACGCATTTTGCTTGAAACAAACAGAAACTTTTTGAACTATTGTTTAAAATCTGTGTTTATATTTCACAAATCGCACTTTTACGGTATTTACATTAGGTTCACTAAATTTCAAACCATTCGCCTTCAAATTTTTATTATAATTTTAGTTTTCATTTATTTTATTTAACAACAGAAATCAACGAACAGCTTGTAAGCATTGTTAAAAGAAATATGTTTTGTTAATACACTCAAATTCAAACCACATGTCCAAGGAAAAACAGACAACTGTTTGTTCAATTTTACATGCAATTTTCAAAGCATGCTTTATAATCAATGCATATCTTCCTCCCCGGGCGTACCTATATACTTTAATTTTTTTGTTTGTATTGTATATTTTTACTAAAGTAAAGTAGTATAATGTCGTTTTCTTTTTACCAAAAAAATTGCTCTAAACACGCCCATTTTCGATCTAGATCGATTTTTTTGACATTACGTATTCTATTTGACAAAAACAAGCACTCTTTTTGCTCTGAAAATAAATCTAGATTTTTTCGTAGAGCAAGTTGTTGCACAGAGTTGCACAAATACATTTACACATCTCTCAAAACTTGTAGACAAACAAAACGCCATTTAGTTATTATTATTTTTTTTAAGTGAAATATTATTGTTTAAATAAATCTTATGTTTAAATCGTGTTTTAAATTAAAAACTAATACAAATTATTTAATTAAATACAATTAATTACTAAAACATTAAATGACAGTTTCACAAACACAACTACAAAACTAGATCGAATTCTGTCATATTCTTTTTATGAAAAAAAAATAACTCTTTCTGCTCTGGCAAAAAGAAAACGACATAAGATATCACATAGAATAATATACCATATTTGCAGTAATATTAACTATATTTAATACTTTTAACTCAGCACCACATGACCACACAACACCTTAACAATCCATTATTTACTATAAAAAAAGATTTAACAAACTCTCACTGAAACCATTTTAAAAAAGTTTTGCTTTTCAGTTGCAAAATCATTACTAAATAAACTAAAATAAAAAATAAATAATACGGTGAAATGAACCTAAAAATTTAGTGGTGCATAAGTAGATTTTACCTTGCATCATTTAAATTAGCCAGTTCATTGTTATATTGCATAGTAATGTCAACCGTTCGCACATGTTAAATTTTAAAAAAAAGTTATAATATCCTAATATATGAACATTTTTATTTACATATGTAAAACCATATATTTACATTTAATAATACTACAGAAAATTCCACTATCATTTGCCTCACATATGGTCTAACAGTTTTCAGACTTGAGTTTTAAAATCACACTTCAGTTTTGCATTCAATGTTATCTTAAAAAATCACAACATTAATTAACTTAGCTAGTTTTGTAATATAAAACACGCATAGTTTAATTTAAACATAGCCTATTTTGAACAAATTAACCAAAAACAGGGTAGTTATTACTTAAACGCTTTAAACTAGCTTAAGTTTAACTTTATTTTTTTCAGTGATATGTATTTTAGAATGTTTATTTCATCATTGTAATTACTTTCATTCATAGGGATAGATAAAAGCCTGTTGACAAAACTGTTGTAAGCTGCTAGCTTATGTTGATGAGGATGGTAGGAATCACTATGGATAGTAGCGTCGCTAGTGGTTGGTTTCCTGTAAATTTTGTATTCCAAGTTATGCGGTTGTCTGGTAACCGAAATATCAAGAAAATTTATGATATTGTTGTTTTCGTGATCAACCGTGAATTTTATATTGTTGACGTATTTGTTTAAAACGTTGTTGAATTTGTTGAATTGTTGTTGAATTTGAAAATTTCCGATTTCAACAACGTTTTAAACAAATACGTCAACAATATAAAATTCACGGTTGATCACGAAAACAACAATATCATAAATTTTCTTGATATTTCGGTTACCAGACAACCGCATAACTTGGAATACAAAATTTACAGGAAACCAGCCACTAGCGACGCTACTATCCATAGTGATTCCTACCATCCTCATCAACATAAGCTAGCAGCTTACAACAGTTTTGTCAACAGGCTTTTATCTATCCCTATGAATGAAAGTAATTACAATGATGAAATAAACATTCTAAAATACATAGCCCAAGCTAATGGATACAACCCACGTCTAATAGATAATCTTATCATAAAACATAAAAAACGTTTAAAAAACAAAAATAACACCAATAATGAGCCTAAAGAAGACATAAAATATATCTCTTCTTCTTATTCCACATTCATGCCATTCGCAATAAGCAACCTATTAAGGAAACATAACATACAGCTAAGTTATAAAACTAGAAGTAATTTAAAAAATAGATTGGTCAGCCGCAAGATAGTACCACCTGAGAAGTCAACCGGGATATATAAACTATCATGTAAAACGTGCAGCAAATTCTACATAGGCCAGACCGGCAGGCCCCTTATCAAAAGATATAAGGAGCACCTGCCAACCGCAAAACATGATCCTGGAACTTCAAATTACGCCCAGCACTTAGTAGATGAAAATCACGAGTTCTCAAACTTCGGCAATGACATCCAATTGTTACACAAATGTTCTAAGGGCAAACAAATGGACGTTTATGAGGAATTCGAAATATACAAGGCTCATAAAGATAACAGCGCATCATTGTTAAATGATAAATTTACGATAAAAGAAAACGTATTGTATCAAACAGCAATGCAAATATGAAATCCATAGACACAGATCATAATATCATTCAAGACATCAACCTACATAATTTTTAATTTTTTATAGTTTTAATCACATTCACAAACCCCTCAACTGTTACATCGTTTTTTAATCACACCATCTATACTTCATATAACACTTAAATCATTGCAATAACTCTCAACACATAATATACACACCTAAGCTTTAAACTTTATACTCTCCACTACACATAAACCAATCATGAAAGATAATCAACTCCTTTTTTATATTTTTTCGTTTTCTAGCAATTCTATGTTTTTATTTGTATATTTGTTATTTTTTATGAATTTTACTTTTATTACTTTAAGTCAAATCTTTTTCCATTGTTTTTACCAAAGATTTTATATATAGCATAAGTTGTTCGCGGGTTTTTTTAATGATGATGATAATTTTAAAATTATCGAAACATGTCTAATTTTAAATAAAATAAATTTAAAATAGTTTTTTACTTCACATGACGGTATAAAATATCATTAATAAAATATTGATATAACATAAATTAAATAACAAAGTTTTTTACTACTTGTTGCTGTTATATTACTGTGAAGTGGGTGAATCTTTTCACAAAATTATAGAAAGATATATCTTTCAATATGAATAAAAAATTTCACAGTCCGCAGTTCGCATATTGTTCACGCAGCTTGAGGATTGGAAAAAATTATTATCGCCATGTTGTTCGACGACTAGTGGTCAAAATTATTTTAAAATTAAAATAGAAATTTTGTCTTGTATTCTACAATTCACCGCCCCTTAGTTTTTTGCGCTGGGACATGGCTTAGGTTGGCTAATGATCTACAATCCTTGTGACAAACTATTTGGTGTAAAACTGCTCTTTTTGAATTCGTCGGTTGTATACATACTTACACATAATCCGATGTCTTGTTTAACATAGTCCTTGTCTTGGATACACATAGTCCTTGTCTTGCTCAAATAATTAAATTAAAATAAAAACAAAACTTTTAATTTTTTTAAAAGAATTTTTTTAATTATTTTTATCGATTTGGAGTTCATTTGAGTAAAAACAATTAATTAATAATAATATCTTCGTTTTGTTTCTTGTTTGTTTTTTATATTTGACACAAATATTATAACCGAAACGATTCAAAAAATATAAACAACCTAGTATTGCAATTAAATTAATTAAACATATTTTTTTTAAACAGAAAATTAATTAAATTTTATATTTCATTTACGTAAATTTAAAAATGTATTTAGACCGCTTTTAAAAAACTTGAACGCTTGATAGTTGGTTTATTGTGTTTTTCATTTATTTATGTAATAAATCATCTAGATAAATTTATCATTATATTTAATTAATTTAATATAATATTAATAAATACTTAATTGAATCGATAAATGAGATATTTTCTGTTTTTCTTTTTTGTTTAATTAATTTAATTTAAATTGATTTTGGTTTTAATGTGACTTTTTGGTTTTTTATTATTAAAAAAGATTAAATTTTTAATTAAAAAATTTTTAATTAAAATTTAATTGGTTGAATTCGTTGAAGGGAATGTTGGTGGAGTAATAGATGTGCAAATGGGATTTTAGATTAGACGAGGGGGTTTTGGTAGTTTATATTTATTAGGTTTTTGAAATTTTATAATTTTTTTTAAATAATTTTATTATATTTTCTTGTTTTTTTTTAGTTTTGTTTAAATATATATTAATATTAACTAAGAGTTTTGTGTTGTATAAATCAATGTACACAAAAAATAGTATATTTGTGTAGTGTTTTGGTTTCATTCATTTAAATTAATTTTACTATATAAAAAGTGAAACATGAAAAATTTAATATAATAATTATGCTTTCCTTTCTTTAATTTATTATAATATATTTTCTTTTGAATCTTTGAATATCATTTTGTTATTATTATTTAGGGCTTTTTTTTCTTAAAATAAAATAAAAATTTAAAAACTGGTAACAATTTTTATAAGAGTAGATTTTGTTTTATGTTTAAGATATTTTAAATAAATTTTGTTAAATCGCATATTGTGATTTTGATTGTATATGTAAAACTGTTTTATAACAAAATCGTGGCTAATCTGAATCATTTGACTAAATTTTTTATTTGATTAAACTATTTGATGATTTATTGGGTTTTAGCTCGAGTGGTTAATTTAAAAAAGATATTTGTTTGAATATTGAACATAAATTACAATAATAAATTTAATTTGAACGGAAAAACGGTCTACATTTCAAACCAACTATAGACATCGTGAAATGGAGTGTTGAATTTATAACTCAATTTTATAACTCATTTTACGTTAATTAGAATCACTCATATAAAATTGTGTGCACACAATAGACGGCAAACAATAAAGCGAATCTTAAATAAAAATATTCTAGCTTTTCTTTCGAAAAGAAAATTTTTGCGTATTAATTAAATCGCAATTTAAACACAAACTAGGTAGATAACAAAAGTTTGTAAAACCATCAAACATATTAATCAACTTTTTGATTTAAATCCTTTCTACTATTACTTCTTGTTTTATTAAATTAATTTAAATTGAACTAAACAAAAATGAACAATTTCCTATTTTTTGGATATTATTTTTATTTTCTTTTCATATTTGATTTTATTTAATTTATTTATTAATTTTCTTATTGGTAACAAAATTATATAAAATATTATATAAATGTTATTAATAATAATATCCTAACAACAATATAAAATTTTAATAACTTTTATTATTATTCCATATAATTTTGTTATTGTAATTAAAATATTCTATTAATTTTTTCTAAATACGTTTTTTTGGTTTAATTATTTCTTTTTTTTTATTAAATTTTATTTTATTTATTTATTAAACTTAACATTTACGTGACGTAATCGTTAATCTATCTATTTTGATTTTATTTAAGTTTATTTTTTTGTTTTTTTTTTGTGGTATTTGTTTTGTTCAGTAATAAAAATTACGTACGATATTATTATTATTTTATTTTTTGTGTATTTAGGATTTTATGAAAAGATTAATTATTGAATAATAATAATAAATAGTTTTCTATATTATTAAATTAAAATTCAATTCCCTCATTAAAAATTTTATTAATTTTTATTTTTTTATGTTAGTTTATGATTTCCATATATCGATTTATGAAAAGTGTATTAATACAAATTATAAAAATAAAATTCTAAATTTATTTGTAATGAAATATCATTATTCAAACAACCATGCGAATTATATAAAAAATATTACAAAATTATTTTATTTTAACAATACACATAGTGAAAGTTTTAATAATAAATGACATTAATAACATAACAACTTATATAAATAAATAATATCATAGTTACCAAAATAAAATCCAGAAAAAATGAATGAAAATCAAACAGCCAAATGATTAGTCGTTTTTTTTGTTATTAAATAATTATTTAATTGAATAGATAAAAAAAAACAATAAAATTCTCTATGTTTTGTTTAATTTAATTTTTTTGTTTTAAAGAAATAAAATTTTATCATTTTACTTAGTATTTGATTCATCTTTGCGTGATGTAGACTGTGCATCGCCTAAACTAATCAAAGAAAATTTATGATATTGTTGTTTTCGTGATCAACCGTGAATTTTATATTGTTGACGTATTTGTTTAAAACGTTGTTGAATTTGTTGAATTGTTGTTGAATTTGAAAATTTCCGATTTCAACAACGTTTTAAACAAATACGTCAACAATATAAAATTCACGGTTGATCACGAAAACAACAATATCATAAATTTTCTTGATATTTCGGTTACCAGACAACCGCATAACTTGGAATACAAAATTTACAGGAAACCAGCCACTAGCGACGCTACTATCCATAGTGATTCCTACCATCCTCATCAACATAAGCTAGCAGCTTACAACAGTTTTGTCAACAGGCTTTTATCTATCCCTATGAATGAAAGTAATTACAATGATGAAATAAACATTCTAAAATACATAGCCCAAGCTAATGGATACAACCCACGTCTAATAGATAATCTTATCATAAAACATAAAAAACGTTTAAAAAACAAAAATAACACCAATAATGAGCCTAAAGAAGACATAAAATATATCTCTTCTTCTTATTCCACATTCATGCCATTCGCAATAAGCAACCTATTAAGGAAACATAACATACAGCTAAGTTATAAAACTAGAAGTAATTTAAAAAATAGATTGGTCAACCGCAAGATAGTACCACCTGAGAAGTCAACCGGGATATATAAACTATCATGTAAAACGTGCAGCAAATTCTACATAGGCCAGACCGGCAGGCCCCTTATCAAAAGATATAAGGAGCACCTGCCAACCGCAAAACATGATCCTGGAACTTCAAATTACGCCCAGCACTTAGTAGATGAAAATCACGAGTTCTCAAACTTCGGCAATGACATCCAATTGTTACACAAATGTTCTAAGGGCAAACAAATGGACGTTTATGAGGAATTCGAAATATACAAGGCTCATAAAGATAACAGCGCATCATTGTTAAATGATAAATTTACGATAAAAGAAAACGTATTGTATCAAACAGCAATGCAAATATGAAATCCATAGACACAGATCATAATATCATTCAAGACATCAACCTACATAATTTTTAATTTTTTATAGTTTTAATCACATTCACAAACCCCTCAACTGTTACATCGTTTTTTAATCACACCATCTATACTTCATATAACACTTAAATCATTGCAATAACTCTCAACACATATAGCGTTTTCGATTCTACAAAAAAATGTGACTTTTTTTTGCACTTTTTTTTCAGGTCACATTTTTTCTGTTCGATTCTCAAAAAAATGTTGACCTGAAAAAATTTGCGTTTTCTTTTCTCGATTTGGGTGCAAGTTTCAAACTTTTTGAGGGCAATATTTCTGCATTTTTTGACTTTTTTTAGAAGACGGGGCAAAAGTTTTGCCTTGTACAGACCGACAACATAACAAAAATTAATAAAAAAATAAAACTTATTGTCAAAATGTCATATATTTATGCTTATTGTTTATATGTCATGCTAAATTGTTTATGTCGTTTTTGCTAAAAATATTCATTAAAAATAAAAATAATTAATTAAAAATGGCTAAAAAAGAAATTTTGCCAGTTGTTTTTAACTTCATTGAAAGTGAATTGTTAAATTCAAGTAGTTCATCTGAAGATGAAGTAAATTTGATTTTAACTGAACGAAGAAAGCGTCGTCGTGTAAAGTGTTTCATTACTGATGTTATTCATCATTATTCCGATGAAGAAGTAAGTCTAAATAATTCTAATTAAGTTATTTCAATAATTTTGTGTGCTTAAGATACCTTCAATTGTAAAATAAAAACTGTATTTAAATAAAAACTTTTTTTCTAGTTTAAATCTAACTTACGTGTAACATGGGATACTGCCAATCACATTTGTAGTTTGTATGAAAGGAGCAACGCTTACAAGAAGAGAGCATATAAAGGTGGCAGAAAGCAAAAATGTGTAGAGGAGCATGTTTTTTCCTTCTTGTGGTAACCTACCTATGTTTTATTATTTATTTATATTTATTTATTTATGAAAAACAAGAACCATACCTTTTTACTTTGAAGCTTAGAATAGTGACTTTCAAAATGGAATAATAACTTTAAATATGAGAATAGAAAATTTCAAAATGTAATAATAACTTTCAATACTAGAACTATTATTAGTCTTTTAATAAGATTTATTGTCATATTGAAAGTAACTATTCTCATATTGAAAGTAAAATGGTATAGATTGTTTTATGACATTACATTTTTATTTCATTTTGTAATACTTCTGACAAAGAAGAGAAGTGTATGCATTTTTTTAAGATATTTGAAGTCCTAATGGCAAAGTCTGAGGTGTACAAATTACTGTCAGATGTAACATCCTCTTTCGATGTTTATATACTCTTTTCTTGCACGACCAAAATATGATTTTAATAATAGAATGGAACTAATTCCCACTTTATATATAACTAATGTGAAAGAATTGTTTGTAACCTAATAATTCTTTTTAACAAAAATTATTATATGTAATTAAGTTATTTGTTAATTAATTTTTAAAAGTATAAGCAGCAAATCTAAATTTACATTTCAAATTACTTTAAAATTATGCTGAAAAAAGAAAATAACCTTTTGGTTGAGCGAACTAGATTAATTCGAATTTAATTTCTAGAATTTTCATTTAAAATGCATTTTTCAGGTTTTGCAGTAACAAAAGTAGTATGAGGGAGATTGCCAGTATTTTCGATATGACCGAATCGACATTTAACAATATTTATCAGAATATGCTACTATTTTTAACCGAAGAAATAGCTCCTTCAATAATTAAATTTCCAGCTGATGAAGATTCTAAGAAACAAATTGCCAGTGAATTTCAAAACGTAAGTGTGACGAATTTCTCTTTGCAGCATTGCGTAGAAATAATTCATAATTTTTCATGACATATACTATTATTTATAAAATCGTAATAATTATTTTTTATTTTTGAAAACAGATTTCTGGATTTCCTAATGTATTAGGTTGTATAGATGGTTGTTACATACCTATAAGGACACCAAAACATAAAATAAAATCAACCTATACAAATCGACATGATATGATTTCGATTACCTTACAAGGTATCTGTGACAGCAAACACAGATTCCTGGATGTTTATACTGGTGTTCCCAGTAAGATACACGATTCACGTATATTTAAGTTATCGTTTATTTCAAAAACCATTCCATCACTTTGTGGATCAACATACCACATACTTGGGGATGGAGCTTATCCTATACGTGAATACTTATTGACGCCATATAAAGATTATGGAAACTTAACTCAGTTAGAGAAAAAATTTAACAAAATGCATTCTCAAACACGAGTCAAAATCGAAAATACTTTTGGGATTTTGAAAGCGAGATTTCGTCAAATTTTGCGATTAGACTTCCATACAGTGGAAGTTATGGCAAAATTCATATTAGCCTGTTGTACGCTACATAACCTTTGTATTGATAGAGATGATCTTTGGATTGAAAATTCAATAGACAGAGGTTCGGAATCTGTAGAGATCAATGATGAACATGATAACAGACATGAAGCACTATTAAAACAATTGGGTGCGTTAAAAAGAGAAACAATTACTCAAAATATCACGACATAAATTGTTTGATGTTATATTTTACTTATTGGCCATATTAAATTTAAAACAAAAAAATTATATAACATATTTGTAACAAACAGTCTTTATTTTAAATATAATAAAATATATATTGAAAAAGTAACATTTTTTTATTTATATCTCAAACAATTCAGATTAATAAAGTATTTCTAATCAACAGTTTTCATTTTTTAATATAAAAATATATAGATATAAACACTAATAATATCATTTTTAGTTACATGTAAAACATATTAAATTATATAACATATTTGTAACAAACAGTCTTTATTTTAAATATAATAAAATATATATTGAGAAAGTAGCATTTTTTTATTTAAATCGCAAACAATTCAGATTAATAAAGTATTTCTAATCAACAGTATTCATTTTAATATAAAAATATATAGATATAAACACTAATAATATCATTTTTAGTTACATCTAAAACAAATTAAATTATATAACATATTTGTAACAAACATTCTTTATTTTAAATATAATAAAATATATATAGAGAAAGTAACATTTTTTTATTTAAACCTCAAACAATTCAAGTTAGAAAAGTATTTCTAATCAACAGCCTTCATTTTTAAGTATAAATATAAATTTTTAAGTATTAAATATATATTTATATAAGTATAAAAACGTAAAACAAACTAAATTTATAAATTATTTCTAACTAACAGTCTTTAGTTTAATAAAATATATGAAGTATAATATATAATAACATTTAATAAAATATATAAAATAAAATAAGTTTAATAAAATATATAATAACATTTTCGATGTTTTAGCAATCGTTCGTAGTTATTATAAAGTTCATATATATCAAAGTTCATATATATAGTTCAAAGTTCCTGATGATGGCCTAGAATGTTACAAATCCATTAACTTTGTTCCAATAATTTGATCATCAGTTGCTGCAGTTTCTCCGATTGTTCCATTTTCTCTCTATGTCGTTTTTCTTTTCCCTCTTCTTTCATTTTAGCAACTTCCAATATCGTTTCCTGGACACTTTTTTTGGGTTTTCGTTTTGAGATTTTCTCTGAAAACGATGACGAAGTACCAGTTTCATCATTAACTCTCTTTTTTAAATACTGCTGACTACTTATTTGAACTTCTGGTTCGATAGAATCATCCAAATCTGCTATTTTGTGGAGTTGTTCTTCATACTGAACTGTTGATCTCGTAGCTCCACTACTTTTGTTATTATCAACAGACTGTTTTTTCCTTTTTAAAACAGTTTTATACCTCTGTTCGCATTGTTTCCAACTCCAATGTTTTAAACTCAGAGATATTGCTTCCCACATTTGCTTCTTGTTTTTAAATTGTTTTAAAGGACCAATGCATTTCATATATTCGTAATATTTTTCTAACATTCTACTGGTATCCTCATCATTCCAAACTATAATAAAAAGTTAATATGTAAATTTTTATATAACCTACCAAACACCGGTTGACGATGATAGTAACATATAATGGATAATATATGTTTGCTTGCCGTTTTCAAAAACAGTTTTAAAGCTGTTACTATCGTTTACAGATCGCTACTGTTTAAATCCTTTAAAATAATAATAAATAATAGCACAAATACATACCTCTAATTTGTTTGGTAGGATTGTAAACTCCTTCATCAATAATCACTACACATTCCGGAGATGTTTGGTCATTACAAACGCCATTTTGTGTCGACTCTTCGAAATCTATTTCTTGATAATCTACAAGGATTTTAATCAAATGTTTCTTTATAAATGTTACATAAATGTTATTTTTAATAAATCATTTACCTTCATAATATTCTATTTCCATCTTTACTTATTAGGAGTATGGTTACGAGTTATTGTGAAACTTTACTTATTACAAGTGAAAATAAAAAATGTAAACAATTTGAAGTTTGGTTTCTATCAATCAACACAAATAAATTTGTTGCAGGTTACAAACTTGACGAAAAAAAATTTGACTTTTTTCTGTTCGATTCTCAAGCATTTTAAGGGCAAAACTGAAAAAATAAAATGCAAAACTAAAAAAAAAAATGCAAAACTGAAAGAGTTTTGCCCTCTCTCAGGTCAAAACTTAAATCGAGAATCGAAAACGCTAATAATATACACACCTAAGCTTTAAACTTTATACTCTCCACTACACATAAACCAATCATGAAAGATAATCAACTCCTTTTTTATATTTTTTCGTTTTCTAGCAATTCTATGTTTTTATTTGTATATTTGTTATTTTTTATGAATTTTACTTTTATTACTTTAAGTCAAATCTTTTTCCATTGTTTTTACCAAAGATTTTATATATAGCATAAGTTGTTCGCGGGTTTTTTTAATGATGATGATAATTTTAAAATTATCGAAACATGTCTAATTTTAAATAAAATAAATTTAAAATAGTTTTTTACTTCACATGACGGTATAAAATATCATTAATAAAATATTGATATAACATAAATTAAATAACAAAGTTTTTTACTACTTGTTGCTGTTATATTACTGTGAAGTGGGTGAATCTTTTCACAAAATTATAGAAAGATATATCTTTCAATATGAATAAAAAATTTCACAGTCCGCAGTTCGCATATTGTTCACGCAGCTTGAGGATTGGAAAAAATTATTATCGCCATGTTGTTCGACGACTAGTGGTCAAAATTATTTTAAAATTAAAATAGAAATTTTGTCTTGTATTCTACAATTCACCGCCCCTTAGTTTTTTGCGCTGGGACATGGCTTAGGTTGGCTAATGATCTACAATCCTTGTGACAAACTATTTGGTGTAAAACTGCTCTTTTTGAATTCGTCGGTTGTATACATACTTACACATAATCCGATGTCTTGTTTAACATAGTCCTTGTCTTGGATACACATAGTCCTTGTCTTGCTCAAATAATTAAATTAAAATAAAAACAAAACTTTTAATTTTTTTAAAAGAATTTTTTTAATTATTTTTATCGATTTGGAGTTCATTTGAGTAAAAACAATTAATTAATAATAATATCTTCGTTTTGTTTCTTGTTTGTTTTTTATATTTGACACAAATATTATAACCGAAACGATTCAAAAAATATAAACAACCTAGTATTGCAATTAAATTAATTAAACATATTTTTTTTAAACAGAAAATTAATTAAATTTTATATTTCATTTACGTAAATTTAAAAATGTATTTAGACCGCTTTTAAAAAACTTGAACGCTTGATAGTTGGTTTATTGTGTTTTTCATTTATTTATGTAATAAATCATCTAGATAAATTTATCATTATATTTAATTAATTTAATATAATATTAATAAATACTTAATTGAATCGATAAATGAGATATTTTCTGTTTTTCTTTTTTGTTTAATTAATTTAATTTAAATTGATTTTGGTTTTAATGTGACTTTTTGGTTTTTTATTATTAAAAAAGATTAAATTTTTAATTAAAAAATTTTTAATTAAAATTTAATTGGTTGAATTCGTTGAAGGGAATGTTGGTGGAGTAATAGATGTGCAAATGGGATTTTAGATTAGACGAGGGGGTTTTGGTAGTTTATATTTATTAGGTTTTTGAAATTTTATAATTTTTTTTAAATAATTTTATTATATTTTCTTGTTTTTTTTTAGTTTTGTTTAAATATATATTAATATTAACTAAGAGTTTTGTGTTGTATAAATCAATGTACACAAAAAATAGTATATTTGTGTAGTGTTTTGGTTTCATTCATTTAAATTAATTTTACTATATAAAAAGTGAAACATGAAAAATTTAATATAATAATTATGCTTTCCTTTCTTTAATTTATTATAATATATTTTCTTTTGAATCTTTGAATATCATTTTGTTATTATTATTTAGGGCTTTTTTTTCTTAAAATAAAATAAAAATTTAAAAACTGGTAACAATTTTTATAAGAGTAGATTTTGTTTTATGTTTAAGATATTTTAAATAAATTTTGTTAAATCGCATATTGTGATTTTGATTGTATATGTAAAACTGTTTTATAACAAAATCGTGGCTAATCTGAATCATTTGACTAAATTTTTTATTTGATTAAACTATTTGATGATTTATTGGGTTTTAGCTCGAGTGGTTAATTTAAAAAAGATATTTGTTTGAATATTGAACATAAATTATAATAATAAATTTAATTTGAACGGAAAAACGGTCTACATTTCAAACCAACTATAGACATCGTGAAATGGAGTGTTGAATTTATAACTCAATTTTATAACTCATTTTACGTTAATTAGAATCACTCATATAAAATTGTGTGCACACAATAGACGGCAAACAATAAAGCGAATCTTAAATAAAAATATTCTAGCTTTTCTTTCGAAAAGAAAATTTTTGCGTATTAATTAAATCGCAATTTAAACACAAACTAGGTAGATAACAAAAGTTTGTAAAACCATCAAACATATTAATCAACTTTTTGATTTAAATCCTTTCTACTATTACTTCTTGTTTTATTAAATTAATTTAAATTGAACTAAACAAAAATGAACAATTTCCTATTTTTTGGATATTATTTTTATTTTCTTTTCATATTTGATTTTATTTAATTTATTTATTAATTTTCTTATTGGTAACAAAATTATATAAAATATTATATAAATGTTATTAATAATAATATCCTAACAACAATATAAAATTTTAATAACTTTTATTATTATTCCATATAATTTTGTTATTGTAATTAAAATATTCTATTAATTTTTTCTAAATACGTTTTTTTGGTTTAATTATTTCTTTTTTTTTATTAAATTTTATTTTATTTATTTATTAAACTTAACATTTACGTGACGTAATCGTTAATCTATCTATTTTGATTTTATTTAAGTTTATTTTTTTGTTTTTTTTTTGTGGTATTTGTTTTGTTCAGTAATAAAAATTACGTACGATATTATTATTATTTTATTTTTTGTGTATTTAGGATTTTATGAAAAGATTAATTATTGAATAATAATAATAAATAGTTTTCTATATTATTAAATTAAAATTCAATTCCCTCATTAAAAATTTTATTAATTTTTATTTTTTTATGTTAGTTTATGATTTCCATATATCGATTTATGAAAAGTGTATTAATACAAATTATAAAAATAAAATTCTAAATTTATTTGTAATGAAATATCATTATTCAAACAACCATGCGAATTATATAAAAAATATTACAAAATTATTTTATTTTAACAATACACATAGTGAAAGTTTTAATAATAAATGACATTAATAACATAACAACTTATATAAATAAATAATATCATAGTTACCAAAATAAAATCCAGAAAAAATGAATGAAAATCAAACAGCCAAATGATTAGTCGTTTTTTTTGTTATTAAATAATTATTTAATTGAATAGATAAAAAAAAACAATAAAATTCTCTATGTTTTGTTTAATTTAATTTTTTGTTTTAAAGAAATAAAATTTTATCATTTTACTTAGTATTTGATTCATCTTTGCGTGATGTAGACTGTGCATCGCCTAAACTAATCATGTCTCGTGGTTTCCACACTGGGGACCCTACAATCAAATAAAAAAATGCCAGATTATAAAATCAACTCATATTACAAAATAAAATTAAAAATTAATATGTTTCGGATTACAGATTTTTTTTCAAATAATAATCAAATAATAAATTAAAATTATAAAACATTTGTTTTTTTTTTCTGATTTATAACTAAATTTATTAATTCTCTAATTATAAATATGTAGATACTTTTTTTAATTTCTTAAAACAGTAACTTTATATTGTAATTATTTCATATTTTAAAAAATAAATAGTAAATAATACAATTTTTAAGAGATTGTGCCATTGTGGAATTAATAAACAAACTTTAAAAATATAAATAATTAAAATTCGAACTGTGCCTAATTTAATTACATTGTTTTATTTTTATTCTTGGTATGTAAATAAATTAAATATCTATTTATTAGCATTGTTCATAAGAAATAAATACAAATTAATATTGTTTAATTTAAATAAATTAAAACAAAATAGGGTTTACAGGTTAGTGTGTTAACCACCGGACATAATAATAATAACATAATATATTAAAATAAATAACATAATAGATATTCTTTTAATATTAATGTTATTTATGTTAATATATTATTCTAAAGCGATGCTATAAGCTTATGGTATGATTTTTATATAAGTATTTTTTAATATTTAATAACAATTTAAAATATCTATAAAAACATGCATTGCAGTTTAAAAGATGCAACAAAAACTATTATGATTCATTATAATAAAAAATAAAAACAATCACATTTTAATGGGAGATTAAACGTTTAATGATATCTTTAATACAGGTTATATTTAATATGATAAATTATGTGCAGTTCTACAATGAACATAATATAACAACAATAACAATGGTGACGTTTATGATATCCAATTAATAATTTGTTTATTTAAATATTTTCTTACCTGTATTTATTATATTTCATATTTGTTTATTTATTTATTTTAATTTATATTAGTAAACAGAAATTAAAAATTAAGTTGTTTGTTAAATAAAAAATACAAATTAAAGCAACGTGCATGAGATAATAAAAAATTAAAATTATGTTGTACAAAAAAAGAATTAATTCAGATAAAGAAAATACTTGATTAGAAATATGTACAGGAAGTAATGGTTGACCATGTCGACAGTCACGTCGGCAAAATTTATTGATTTTTGCTCAAAATTTTATAATTGGAGCTTTAACGCAAGCTCGCGTTTAATACCAATACAAGTATCTGTTCTTTATGTTAGGGGCAGATGGAGTGGATGTCTTGTATTGTATTTAAGCCATCCACTGTCTTGTAACCAGTCAGTTTAGCTCAAAGTTTGGGAACAACTAAAAAGTGTATTTTAGAGTCACAAAGATAAACAATATAATCTTATACAAAATAGTAATTTGTGTGGTTAAAAGGTGCAACTTTTTAAGGGGGAATGAGTTTTGCGTCCAAAGTGTAGCTATGCTTTGAATTTATTTTTTAAATTTGAGCTATATGGCTCAAGTGGAAAATGAAACCATACCAATAGAGTGTTTAAACTACCTAGTGAACTCAGAAGTGGCGAGAATTAAATCGTTTATAGAAATTTCGAATATTAAATTGTGATTAAACAACTTGCCCGATTGGCATGGCAACGAACTTGTTGGAATATTATTTCTTTTTGTTTTGTTTAGTGTAAAATCACAAAAAAATTTTTATAAAAAGTAAAGAAAAAAACAGTTTGTAACACTTTTCGCACAAATGACCCTAGAATAGGTTACATTAAATTGGGGAAGACTATATCTGGCATTCCTTTGTATTATATAATGGTAAATATGTGTGTAAGATAAATTTGCTTCTGCCCTCGACTTACTAAAGAAATTGCAACTCTCATTTCGCTCAAGCGGAATGAATGTTTCGTATTTTGTTGGGAAAAGTAACCGTATTAGGAAACCTTTAGTGTATGTAACCATCTGTGTGAAACAGAAGTCTGCTTATCTATCTGTGTCGATTATATTTTAAAAAAAGTCAATTTCAATATCACAATTTATTAAACTATGAGAACTTCGAGTTGACAAAGAAACATCTTAAGTCAATAAAATTTTCTTGCACAGTCGGTCAATATCATGGAACCGAGTCTTACCATAACAAAATAGAAATGTCTCATTTTTATCTTCTAGCCTGAAATCAAAACTTTTAAAATTTCATTGAAAACACCTTTAATAAAACAATTAAAATTAAAGTTATATGTAAGATAACAACTGCATTACAATCAACTAAATGCACACAAACCATACACTAAATAATTATATTTCTTATGGAATCAAATTATAACAAATAAAGGCACTTTGCTTCGTTAAAAATCAAATTTATCAAATTAATTAAAACAAAAAACAAATAAAACTAAAAAATTAATAAATAGTAATTTTCTCTATCTAATTGTTATATGAATTAATATATAGGATGTAAAATTTTAATTATGTTAGTATAAATTTATATTTAATTTAATTTATTAATATTTATTTATAAAAGTAACTAATTATGTAAACTTAACTACTTTATTACTATATATTTTTATTAACTTTCCTGTTATTTGATAAAGTTATGTATATTTGAATATATTACCTATTAATAATAATAATGATAATCAAAAAATCACAACCAATCCATAATAAGCGTAACTCCCTGGGTAATGTCAATTTAATGTCATTTTTTGCTCTTCAGGTTACTTTGTTGACATTCGAACGGCTTATAATGTAATTGTTATGTTTTATATATAACAGGGACTTGAGCTTAGTCAGAAAAATTTAGATATGAAATTGATTTATTAGGAAATTATATTTGGCTGATATTAAATTAATTTACTTCAATATTAAGATTACTAGTTGAAAACAAGAAAAGGATTGATCTTGAATTTCTTAGTTTGAAAGTATTACACACCTCCCCCTCACAGAAATTTTTTTTTATCTTTTATGAACAAAAATAATTGATATTCTTGAATCCATTCTTTGAATAAATATTCGTATTTTACCCATCCTAGATACATAAATATATCTGTTAAAGGTTTAATTATTTAAAACATAGGACAGTAAAGAATCGTCATATTTCTGAAGTGGGTGATTTATCACAAAAAGTAAATGCAAAATATATAATTTAAGGAGAAACAAATTATCTGCAATAGGGGAGTTTCATTATCAGACACGACACGATAAGATATAAGTGCCAAAAAAATAGTATGCATGTATCAACAAAATTAATTGTTTAAACAAAAGTTTTATGGCAATAAAAGTATTAATAATAATAATAACAATTATATTAATAATAATTATAACAATAATTGAAAATATATTTTGTGAATATCCCAGAAATTTGAAATTAATTGTTTTTTTTATTATTATATTTCACTAAAAAAATTTTGATTATTTTCTTGAGTAAAATGTGAGTAGCTGATCACATTATTTACTATTTTTAATTTATTTATTCAACATTTTGTTTTTGATTTGATTTTTATGAAAGTTTATTTGTATTTTTAGTTTGGATTTTGATTTACTGCTACAAAGCCGTTTTATATTTAATATTGGAGATATTTACTTTTGATTAGTATTTCTGTATTATTAGTATTATATTGTATTAGGTTATAAGATATTTTATGAGTTTATGTTTTTTGTTTAGTTTTGTTAATAGTATTTTTATAATCAGCCTCAATATATTTTATTGTTTATTATTAATCTAATTTTATTAATTAGTTTTTATTCTCAAAATTATACAAAAAAAATCTGAAAATTTAATGTTTTAGTTGAACTGTTTTGTGTAATGGAATTTTAATGGAAACATGTTTTGAACTACAACAGAAAATAGTTTATATTTTAACATAAGGATATTAGATTTTTTTTTCAAAGATGAGCAATACAACAATATAAATGACTAAAATTCCATTGTATATAAACTGGTTCACTAAACAAATATTAAAATAATAGCATATTAAAATTAAACTTTTATCATTTGTCTATATAAATTTTCAGGAACATTTAACAATTAATAATTTTGAAATATTGACCATTTTCACGGAATATATTATAAAATAATATGAAATTAATACAAATATTTGTTATTTCTTATGATTATTTATTTGTATCTTTCCTTAACCACAATGTCCCTGAACAGTCTTAATTTTATTTAACAAAAACAAAAAACTAGCTAACAATATAAATAAATTACTTATTAGTAAAAGTAATTAAGTAACTACATAATCTATAATTATATTTCAATATTAATAGTTATAGAAATTTAGTTTGATTGATCAAATTTAATTTATTTTTATATAAATTAATATCAAAATTTTCAACAATTTTTGGTATAATTTTAATAACATTTTTGGTAAAAATTTATTTAAAAAATGTGAAATTTGGTGATTGTATGATATTTTTTTACAATTAATGTATTAAATGATTTTAAATGAAAATCGACTAAGAAATATAATTAATTTTTTAGGTATAAACCTTGCAATAAATTTTTTTAAATTTAGGTCAAATATATGCTTGAAAATATTTTTGTGGACTAAAATACGAATTGGGTTCAGTGATGCCAGATTTTCAAAAATGAATTTCTCGTTGACGTATCGAAAATTCCCGAATTTTTGCCGTTTTTTTAAGGAAAAAATCCCTCAGAAATTCCCATCAAGTTTTCAATAAAAATATACAAATAAATTCAATTATTTATTGAAAAAACTGCAAAAACCGCCACAATCATAACAATATTTATCATTCCGACAACTATAAATAAAGGTTTATTTTTGTTTTTTACGACTATATTTGTGTACGTTATTAGTCTTAATATATAGAATGAAACAAACAGCTGTAATTTTATTGTGTACCGCGAATGTGGCGCAACACAATAAAACAATTTATTTGATTGTTTTGAATGTTGAAATAAATTTTATTTATTTTATAACAATTTGATTGCATGTTATAAAAAATCAAACATTTTCAACCAAAAAGCAAACATTTTCGACCTGTAGCCCTGTGCCGGTACACCATGAAATAGGAATTGGGAAATAAATTGTAGCAATTTTTCATAATTAGAATATGTCCGTGCCGCGGGAAATAACAAATTCGTATTAGAAAATATTTCGTTATTTCATTTATTGCACTATTTTCTCAATTCACAATTCCCAGAGAAATGCCGGAATAGACGTACTGATTATATAAAAAACAGTCAATTCAAACTGAAGCGCATGTCCCTCTCTCGAATATTAAAAAAGGCAAAGACTACTATGATTAAATTGAATTAAATTTCCAAACGATTGTTTTTTGGTTTCTTATTAGTATAAAATTTGATGTCTTTCGGTTGGGCTTTATAGACTTTTCATTTTCAAAATAGCAAATAATTAAATAGATATCGAAATTGATTGAAATTTATTTAATTGTTTGGAATTACTTATTCAAAAAATACAATAAAATTCATTGTTTTTCCTTATTCGTTTTTCTTGTTTTATCAACAAATTTTAAAATAATTCAATTTAAATTAATAAATGTTACTCTATCGAAAGGATAAAACGTTGTATTAAGTTCGTTTTTAATGAATTTTATTCTCTCGAAAATTTGTAATGCTCGCTTGTTTTCCTTGAAAAATAAAAAATTGCATTAAACACTTACACAATATATTACTATTGTTCGTTTTTAATGAATTTTATTCTCTCGAAAATTTGTAATGCTCGCTTGTTTTCCTTGAAAAATAAAAAATTGCATTAAACACTTACACAATATATTACTATTGTTTCGATTCTCCGTACAACTTGTGGAATAAGAAAGAACTGCTATAAAATGGAGCAATAAATCTATTAAAATTGAGAAGGACATTTTTTAAAAGGAGTAAATATGTCTTGATTTCATGATTTTCAACAAATTTTAAAATTGTAATAGCTCTTTTTCGATACATAAACAACTGCTCAAAAATAAAATAGTGATGCCAAACATCCCAATTTTTTTAATATGTTTAAAAAAGATGGATGCATAGAGAGCCAACTTGTAGTTCCAGGTGATTTCATTTTTCGTTTCGCAGCATCAAAATATTCCTGAAATTCAGATAGCATGGTGGTCCGTTGGGGTTTTCAAAACGTACCTATCTCCCTAAGAAATATTTAAACAGCAGAAGGCTTAAATTCTATCGTGGATTTGACAATACTAAAGCCGATAGATGGCATATGCATTTAAGTAAAATTATTGAGTGATCGACAACTTTCTGAAGCCTGGTAAAAAATCGGTTGGTGCAACCATTTCAAAATAAGTTTTAATTTAAAACGATTCTATTATTAAATGTGAAAAATCCCGCACTTTCCAAGTTTTTTCCCGCTTTCCCGTTTTATATGAAATATCCTGCGAACGGGAAAAAATCCCGCGATCTGGCAACACTTATGGGGTTCTCTTTCTTTGGTGACCAAGAAGGTTATAGACGAAATTTTTTATTTGAAAATTGTCTCTTTTAGATAAATAGTTTTTATAAGTTGAGAGATTTTTTTTAAAAACTGGCAACAATTTAAACTTTTAACTGATTTACTAATAGCAACTCAATATAATATTCTGTATGATAATAATATAATAAATAAATATAATTATGAACACTTTTTCTGCGAAAAACAAATAAGAATATAGCAAAAATTTACACTTTATTTTTATGCGATTAGACTAGAAATAAAATAGAAATAAATTAATAAAATAATTAGTTAAATAATAAAAATAATCGTATTAACATAATTTTTTTAATCATAGCGGGCAAGGCTCACTGAAGTTTGTGAATGAATTTGTTATGAGTTTTTTTGTTGATATCGTTTTTATAAATTATTACCATTGTGTTGTTTTGGATTTTATTTGATGTTTTATAATAAATTATGGTATCCACGCATTCCTAAAAAACATCATAAAAGTCGTATGAAATAATTCATAGCAGTTGTTGTAATTGATGTTATAACTCTCCAATTATATTTTCATGATAAGTTTTTCATGACAGTTATGGAATGTCCATAGTAAATATATTACATTACTGTTATCTAGTAATAAATTAACAACAATAAAAAGATCCTATATTAAATTACTAAAAACAGTATTATAATATGAAGATAAACTTTAAAGTTTAAGGGTGTCTAGCAGGGGCTTTCCACGAAGGTAAGTGTCTGGCAATTGGTGACGTGACTTCTAATACTATCCCGAAGAATATATAAAAAAATTAGCTTTTATACTTTCACGAAACTTTGGAGGCCCCTTTGGAGGCCCCTTTGGAACCTGCTCCCTGCCAAAGCCACTATGATCCAAACTTCATATGTCGCTAATCGTTCCTACCTGAGTAGGGGGTATGTGCAGAGAAACTTTCAGCTTTTATAAAATAACGAAGGTCTGGCCGTCGCGGGCTCTCGGTCTATTTTGAATGTTTTATTTTGCCAAGTTTAATCGATCGAAAAATTAAAAAAAATTTAAACTATAATAGAAAGAAGTATACGTTTTTAGCCATGTATACCATCTCCCCTTTTAGTTCTGACCTTTAAGAAAAAGATTAAGTTTATTTTACCTTTACATAAAACAAAAGTGCGTTTATACTATGTACCTCCCCCCTGAGAAGAAATAACAGAATATTTTTATTTAGTTTCAGTAAAAGTGAAATTTTTTATTAAATTGCGCCTTTTTTCTATGCAGTTTTCTTAAACTCAAAATTTGTCAAAACTAATTGTTGATTTTGTTAATGTGATAATTTCTATAATAAAATTAAAGGGACTACTTGTTTATTAATTGAGCTTCATTTTAGTTTAAGATGGAAAACCATTGCGTTTTTAAATTACTAGGAGAAATTAATAATTGTGAATTTTACACCAATAAAGAAAACAAAATAAACTTTTAGATGAATTATTCATTTGAGCGGTTAAACAAAAGCACAAAATTAAACAAGAACCAATATAACAAGTAATTTGATTATTTACATTTTAAAAACTCCTCATAATTTAGCACCATGGAATATTTAATTATAATTTTAATAGTCTTACGTAACAATATTAATATGATATTATTAGTATTATTATTATTTTATATATTGAAAGTAATTCTTATTTGTATTTTTGAGCAATTTTGTCTTAAATACAATAAAAAACATTTGCAGTTTTTTGTAAAACTAAATTCATAGAATTAACAATGATAATAATTATTTTATGATTTTTTTTCTTTATTTGTATTAATTAGAAATTATAATATTGCTGAGGAGATTATAACTGTTTTATATATTTATTTTAAATAAGATGTTTAAAATGTTTACGTATTTTAATTTTTCATTATTTGTATTTTAAGGTTTAAATACTGTTTTAAACTGTAAGATAAATAATCTTAAAATAAATAACACTTAATCTCTGTAATAACTATAATTTATGTTGGAACTCTTTCAAAAAGTGATAATTCATTGTGATAGATGTAAGATTTTTATTATGACAAGAGTTTTCGTTAATTTTACACACAATTTCATTGTTTCGTAAAAACTTATTTTGCTCGACGTTATTGTAAATAAATATTTAAATTAGTTAAAAAAAGAAAAACAAACATACTTGCTTAAGGTAAAGTTTTAACATTTTTGAAGTATGTGATATTTAACGTTAGTTTTTTTTAACTTGTCTTTTGTTTTTTCATTATAATAATTCGTTTAATATATTAAATAAAATCACAACACTAAATTTATTATATTGATTTATTCTTATCGTATATATATTTTTTATATATTTTGTAGTTTGTTAAATTAAGATTTTATTATATGTATTGTAAGTAATATATCTAATATAAATAATCAACACTAAATTAGAAAGAACTTTTTATGTTATCCCTGGATTAGCCATTGTCTTAATATCAGTTCTCAGTTCATAAATAATTAACGATTAAAAAGTTTTTTAATTTTTAAGTAGTACATCATTATGAAATAAGGATTATTTCAGTAAAATAAAACGAAACCGAAACGAAAAATAACTTATTTTTATGCTCTTATGCTCATTTGTCTACATTAACAACAATCACTTGCTTCATTAGGTACAACAGTTTAACAGTTTTTTCACAAGTCTTAACTCAGGTCACTGCTTATAAAGAACAAGAAAAGGTACTGTTGATGACAAAAAACGGCCAAGGTTGAATTAATGCCGTCACGATAAATGCATGCGAAAATGGAAGTTTGGCATTTTAAACAACCCCGAATAATATAGTCTTACATAACTCAGTTTTTATATAGAATAGTAGAACTACGACGAAATGGTGATCCTATGTTTAATATTATAGGCAGCAATGTTGAAACAATTTTATAAAAATTATAGCCATTTCACATCAAAAGTCAATCAGAGTAATAAATGTTTAAGTAAAATTAGATAGTGGGATACAACGTCGCGAATCGCGTTGTTGTGCTCCAAAAACTATCAGATATAAACATTGGGAAAGAGGAAATAGGCACGATAAGAATACTAGGTTTTTTAAAATAACTAATAGCTTTAAGGGAATCAATTGAATCATTCCAAGCTAGAATTTGCTCAAGCGCAGACTAAATACAGTTCATCCACCAGCACCCGTAAGATATCACCTTGGCTAATGATATATCAATGGTATTGTCAGTGCTCCTTTAATTTGCTGTTCACATATCCCATTGTATAACTGTTTCAATTTAAAACGATTACTTTAATAGAGTGAGTGAGCTGCGGGATGGTCCTTTTTTCAAAAACGCACGGAATATTGATGAAATTTTGGTATATGTTAATGTTACCTAACTTAGCCCCACCATTTAAAAAAAAATTAAAAACAAAGATTGTGCTGTATTGTGCTACAGTTGTGCTGGATGTGCTACTCAGAAAGAATGCCATGTCACCAATGGAAAAAAGTTGGCACGCTGAAACAATTTTTCGAGCAGAAGTTAGCCCCGCCATTTTGAAAAATCTGAAAAACAAAGGTTGTCCTGTATTGTCCTCAAAATGTGCTGGTTGTGCTATTTAGAAAAAAATTTCATATCCCTAGTGGAAACATTTTAAAACACTAAAATCATTTTTTCGAGTAAAAGTCAGCCCCGCCATTTTGGAAAAAAAGAATAACAAAGGGTCTGCTGTACGGTGTTAGAGTTGTGCTAGTTGTGTTATTCAAGAACAAATTTATACCACCAGCAGAATAATTTAAACACGCTAAAACGATTTTTCGACTTGAAGTTAGCCCCACCATTTTGAAAAAAATTAAAAGCAAAGGTTGTGCTGTATTGTGCTAGGGTGGTGCTGGTTGTGCTACTCAGAAATAGTTCCATATTATCAATGAAAAAAAGTTGGCACGCTAAAACGACTTTTCGAGCATAAGTTAGCCCCGCCATTTTGAAAAAAATGACAACCAAAGGTTGTGCTGTACTGTACTCGAATTGTGCTGGTTTTGCTACTTAGACAAAAATTTCGTAACCCTAACAGAAATTTTTTACAAAGTTAGCATCATTTTTTCGAATAGAAGTCAGCCCCGCCATTTTGGAAAAAATGAAAAGCAAAGGTTGTTAAGTATTGTACTCTAATTGTACTGGTTGTGCTACACAGAAAGAATTGCATATAAGCAATGAATAAAAGTTAGCAGACTAAACCTACTTTTCGAGACGAAGTTAGCCCCAGCACTTTGAAAAATTTAAAGCTTGTACTGTATTGTGCTTGAGTTGTGCTGGTTGTGCTACTCAGATAAAAATTTCGTATTCCTAAAAAAAAAATTTTATAACGCTAACATCATTTCTTCAAATAGAAGTTAGCCCCGCCATTTTGGAAAAAAAGAAAAAAAAAATTGAGTGCTGTATTGTGTTTAAGTTGTGAGGGTTGTGCTACTCCAAAACAAATTTGTACCCACCAACGGAAAAATTTAAACACGCTAAAACGATTTTTCGAGTAGAAGTTAGCCCCGCCATTTAACAAAACATAAAAAAGAAGGTTGTGCTGTCTTGTATCATAGTTGTGCTGAATGTGCTACTCAAGAAAAATTCCATATCACCAATAAATAAATTTTGACAGGCAAAAACTTGAAAAAATGAAAAAATTTCATATGGGTGATATGAGAATTTCATTTTAGGGCACAATACAGCACAACCTCTGTTTACATATTTTTTTTTCAAAATGCTGGGGCTAACTTCTGCTAGAAAAAACGTTTTAGCATGTCAACTTTTTTACATTGGTAGTATGGAATTTTTTTTGAGTAGCACAACTAGCACAACAATAGAAAATACACCACAGCATTTGTTTTTGGCTTTTTGCCAAATGGCGGGGCCAAATTCTGTTTAGCCTTCTGCTCGAATGCGGTCTGCTTGAAAAATCGTTGTAGCCTATCACCATTTATTTAATAGTGATATGGAATTTTTATTGAGTAGTACATCCAGCACAACTATGGTACAATACAGCACAACATCCTTTTTTTATGTTTTGTTAAATGGCGGGGCTAACTTTTACTCGAAAAATCGTTTTAGCGTGTTTTAATTTTTCCGTTGGTGGATATGAATTTGTTTTGGAGTAGCACAACTTGCACAACTTTAACATAATACACCACTCAGTTTATTTTTTTTTCCAAAATGGCGGGGCTAACTTCTATTTGAAGAAATGATTTTAGCGTTATAAAATTTTTCTGTTAGGAATACGAAATTTTTATCTGAGTAGCACAACCAGCACAACTCAAACACAATACAGTACAACCTTTGTTTTTTAGATTTACTTCACCACAATTTTAAATTGTGGGAAGTAATGCAATCTATCGTGAAAAAAAAATCTTACATACCCCCAAATTTTGTTTTTTCTTTTGTTTTGGACCATCCTCTATCTATATAGCAAATAAAAATTTTGGTGTACGTCTGTATGTGCGTGGGTGGGTGGGTGTGTGGGTGACCTTTCTGCATAGGATCTTGATGAAAATCTGGCAAATGATACAGGTTCACTTGAAAATGGAAGATCTGGATTCATTTCAAATTTGGACAAAATGGCGGAAGGTCTCCCGAACACCTCTAAGTTTAAATGAATAACTTCCAATCCCGGCTTATGATCTTATTGAAACTTAGTATATAAGGTTTTAGTACAGTTTCCAATATTTCTGCATATCAACTTCCGGTTAAAAAGTTTTTTTTTCAAGGGTTTATGCCTACTGTAGCCTACAATTATCGATCGATTTTCATGAAACGTTGGTTAAAGCTTTCAAGTAACATGAGAAAAAGATTTTATCAGCTTTTGGAGTACATTGGATAAAGGGTTGGGGGGGTCTGGTATGGTGTACAACAGGTGGTTTATACCCAATGTTTTTTATGTTTGTTGGGAGCATAAAACATTCGTTCGTGAATGAATTGTGATGACACTTTGGAAAAGGATGCAAATATGTATCACAAGGAACTGATTAGTTTTTGAGCGATAGTGACCAAAGTGGTTTGGGGTCCCCGGAGAACCTGTTTTTTCGAATGCTCAATAGCATCTGTACCTGATAATCGAATTGAATGAAACTAGGTACATCAGCATATAGTATGGTTTACAATAGTTCTGCATCCCAACTTTCGATTTTTCACTTCCGGTAAACATTTTTTTTTGTAATTTTTTTGCAGTTTTTTCAGTGTCTTTATGCACACTACAGCCTAAAACAATGAAGTGATTATGATGAAACTTATGGAAAAGGTTTCACTTAGTGTGAGAAGATAATTATCATCTTTTGGGACACATTGATCAGAGTGGCGGGGGGTCTACCATACAAATGCTGACTTTTCACACTTTTTTTTTAAGTTTGTTGGGAGCATACAGACTTTATTCATTAATTTATTTTAATGACAATTAGAAAAAAGATGGAGACTTAAATAACAAAGAACTGATTAGTTTTTGGACAGTATTGAAGTAAGTGGTGGGGGGCCTCCCGAGCACCTGTTTACTGTGTCACAATTTTTTAAATGTTTGTTGGGAGCACACAGCATTCGTTCGTGAATAAATTTTGATGCTACTTTGGAAAAAGATGCAACTATGTATGACAAGAAACTGGTTGGTTTTTGAGCGATAGTGAAAAAAGTGGTGGGGGTCTCTCATACACCTGTATTTTTGAAAGCTCAATAATATCTGTACCTGATAATCGAATTGGATGAAACTTTGCACATAAGCATTTAGTACGGTTCACAACAGTTCTGCACCCAGCTTCCGGTTTTTCACTTCCGGTAAAAATTTTTTTTTTGTAATTTTTCCATTTTTTTCAGTGTCTTTATGCACACTACAGCCTACAATAATGAAGTGATTGTAAAAGAATGATGAGGTTGTGCTGAACAGCGTTATGTTGCCATGATTAAATGTATTATGATGTAAGATGCTATCGTCTAGTAAACAGGGTAGTTGAGCGGTCAACCTATACTGTAGAAAAAAGCAAATAGGGACTTCAAAGTAATTCTGAATATGCTAAATATCTATTTCATAGGAAAACAATTAACATTCAACACAACCTTTTGACTAACCGTTCTGTCTCAGTAGACCAATTTTATTCGGTTACCTTTCTCCAATATGTTTAAAACGGTCGTTGAATGTTTTACAACAAGCATGGTATCTTATACTGGAAATAGATAAGTTAAGAACGATGTGAAAGAAGATTATATCCACTCTAGACTAAGCTTTAGAGAACATTTTGACGCGTTTTTATTTTTCAAAGCTATTTGAAGGTATGTGAAGGTATGTGAAGACTTGTTGAATTTATACCAAACTTCAATACCCTAAGAATATGTGTATTGACATCTGAGGTAACTAGAAAGCAGACGTTCTTGATAGGTTAAAAACTGTGTTGGAGTCTTAAGTTAATAAAACTCCAAGTAAGGTATAACGTATGGCTTAACTAGGATAAAAACTGTGTTGGAGTCTTAAGCTAATAAAACTTCAAGTAAGGTATAAAGCATGGCTTAACTTCTCTTGAAATATTATTTAATATATCAGAATGTAAATAATAAACTTAAGGTTTTAAATTGTTAAATTCCTAATGAGGTTATTGCATAGCAATGAATAAAGATTTATTGAAGATTTTATTTAATTATAAAATCTAATTTTGTTTTTAACAGAATACTTGATTTGGATATATTTCTATATAAAATAATTATAGCAGTAACTCTGTCTTCTTTAATAATTTAGTTGTTCTAATTTTAATTTTAAGTATTTTAAAGATGACAAATCTTAACATTAGGTGACCTAAACAAATTAATATTTTAATAAGCTAATAGATGGAAAATCGAATCAAAACGCCAATTAAATGATGTAAACCCGATTTCTTTGAAACTTCGGTATAATCGAAAAAATTAATACCTGTTTTTCATTTTTCTCTTTCGACACAAGCTGACTCGAAATTTGTTAATAATTTTAGAGGCAAGGAAAGTTAATTGTGGTCGAATTTTTAAAAGGTACTTAGTAAGGATTTATAAAAAATAAATATATTTTTATACGATTATTTTAAATTTTAATGTTTAAAACATGACGATTTTGAAAATATTTTTTATTTTTTTAAAATTTTGCATAAGACAACTTTGACTATAAATTTTACGTAGACTACGAATGTATTTTTCGATCATTAAAACTCGTCAATTAACCAAATCTTGGCTGCCATATTGGATACGCCATTTTGAATAATTTCCATAACTTGTCATCAGATTTGGATTCAATGACTACAATTATTTTATAAATCGTTCTTTGAACTTTAATTTCCGTTTTACAGTACAAGATATAACGTGAAAACTGAGATTTTAATACTTAACGCCCTCTAGGACTCAAATCGATACTACTTCCATCACGCGACAAGAATTATGATATGCATATTTTGAACTAAATTAAAAAAATGGTGTCATGCATTTCAAAAAATTTAAAACCACAAAATAAGGGAGAAAACTACCCTAAAATTTTTTAAAGTACATATTTTATCGTATTCTAAGGGAAAAATGATAACGAAATAAAACTTTTTTAAAGAAATTTTATACGCATTAAATTGCCTGCAAAATGAAGACGTTTGTAGTTCTAGAAAATTTAAAGAAAAAAATTTTGTTTGTTCCCGTTCATGTGGAATGCCCCATATAATATAGTTTTGTAAACTGATGGTACGTGTATTGGTTGAAAATGGTTGGCGGTAGAGCGCATTACAACCCCGGCCGTGTGTGTGTCTGCTTGTCTATGGACAAGATATCTCAGAAACTACTGGGCATATAGACCTCAAATTTGATCTATGGAAAAGCATATGAAAATGTTAAGCACTTTAGAAAGAATTTTATAAGTCGCTTTGAGAACAGACAATAACAATCATTTATGAACTGCCAAAATCCAACCAAACGGAAGGTTTGCTTCGCATGTGAAAGTTGTAAATACAGAGAATTAATTAATTTTAATATAACTTAGTACGACAAATTAAAAATATTGACATTAACAAGGAATAACTATATTAATCATTAAATTTTTTAAAATTTTTAAACAAATCATTTCAAAATTAAGTTTTTTCTAATAACATATAAATGCCTAATTGCTATATAATTATTATTAATATTATCTTATAATTTATTCTAAATTGATTATATTAAAAGAAGACGCAAAAATTTCATTCAGGTAAAAGTTAAATGTTATTATTTATATAAATATTAAAATCTTGTATTATATATTGGAAAATAGTTATATAAAATTATGTTAATAAAAAAAATTAATGTAAAATAATATTTTTGAAATAGTTTTAGACATTAATTTGAAAAAAATCATGACAGTCAACGCAACTTTGATCAAACGAAGGTGTTCTTTCGAAACTGTTTGATTGCGTTGTGATGACACCTCGTGGTGTTTTCTTCCGTGCACGACTTTGTCGTGCACGGGCTCTTTGCTAGGATGGTTTTTTAGTTAGTATACATTCTACGCATGTTGGATATTCAATTGCATGCTGTAATGATTCATTCGATCTCGTTGTATCAATACCATATTTTGAGAATGCATTGTCTTCAGATTCCGATCGAATTTGGGTGTTAATTTGTTCGTATTGATGCATCGTATTTTCGTATTCGGGATGATAATGATAGTTACTGTAATTATCTTTTGCTGAACGGTCAAGTGATTTGCTTTGGCGTTGATTGTTATAGCGGTCAGGTGATCTAGATTCCGAGCGATAGTTATGTGGGGAATATGGAGGGTATTGGAAATAATATGGTTCTGGAGAATTATTTGACTCAATGCTAGATCGTGTGGTTGCACTTAAACTACGTCGTCCACTACGCTCGGGAGATCTACTATCGATACAGTGGCGTGGACTTCTGAATTTAGAAACATCGAAACGATCAGACGATCGACTGTCAACACTAGCTCTAGGGGATGATGAGCTTCTAGCATGAGTTTTACCACTACGTTCAGGAGAACGAGAATCAATACTATTACGTGGTGACGCTGTTGGATATAAACGATCTCTATCTCGTTCTCGGTCAGGTGATCTTGAATCAAAGCTGTTACGAGGACTTAAGGATTTCTTTAGACAACCTCTTTCAGGAGATTTCGCTTTATTTGGACTCAGAGACCGTTTAAGAATGGTACTATTCGAACTGCTACTTGTACTAGCCCTAGATATTCCTGCTGTTGTTGGAGAAGGTGTTACCACTGCAGTATCTGGCTTGGGACTAATTGACCGTTTAAGAATACCTTCTGTTGGTCGTTTAGGGCTAACTGATCTTTTATTACCATTACGGTCAGGACTACGATCTTTAGAATTTTCTCTACTAACAGTTAAACGTTTTCCTGAATCAATACTAGGTCTGGGTGATCTAACTTTTATAATTTTAATAGGGCTGCTTCCAGTCGATTTTGACCGATCTGGAGAGCGTGATTCGAAACTTGTTCGTGGCGATTTTAATAATTTTTTCGTTGTTATTTCAGAAACTGACGATCGTTTTTCACTTATAAGAGCGGTAGTTGATGGCGTTGAAGATGTAGGTGTTGGTGGTTTGTGTTCAATTTTAGCTTTATCCCCATTAAAAATCTTATCAACTTTTCTATCAATAACTGTTGTTATTTGCGATTCAGATGTTGATTGTGTGGATGAAGTATCAGATGATATTGAATCATCGTTTGTTTCAGTATTATTTGCATTATTGTTATAATTATTATTAATTTTATTATTATAGCTACAAATATTGTTATCAAGGTAATCTAAATCTAAATTCTGTTGGTTTAAATCACTATTATCGTTTTGATTATCATTATTATAATTAATTGTATTTAAATTATGATTTTCTAAAGTTTTCTTTTTTAAATTTGCCATGTACTTGGCAATATTACATGGATCAGAAGGATTTACATTTATATTATCTGTTTCTAATTCACTTAAGTGTTTGTCCATTGCTTTATCGGTTAGTTTTTGTTCATCGTCACCATTTCCGTTACGGAACATTTCTATAATATCTAAATTTTGTGTAGGTGATTGATTCTTACCTAGATCTTTCATTAAAACTGGTTGATAACTGGATGGTGGGTGTGATGATTGTATTAAACGAGCTTGACTGCCGGTACTTCCAACTGATAATGTAGAAGTGGTACTGTAACAAAATTTATAAATTTATTAATTTAAGATCTGTTGAATTATATTGACATATGGAATTTTACCTTAACGTTAAATGATTTGGTGTCCTTCCCAAAGTTGCCTTACTTTTCGGCATAGTCCCGTGTAGAGAATCGTCTTCACCCTCGGATTTAGTACCTGGATCTAACTTTTCTGGCTCATGATGTGATTGTAGTTGACTGCATCCACGCTTTGGAGGTGGTGGTGGTTGGTCTGTTAAATGGAAAAATGTAATCGCTCGTAATTCCAAAATCATAGTTACACAAACTTACCAGCAGCATCGCCTACAGTTTTACTTCTTGATCTAAATCCTGTTGGCAATGGTAATGGTGGTTCATCTGCTTCTTGACTTCCAGATAAGTTGTCATAATCAATATTACCAGCTGAATGACGTTGTGTGGTCTTAGATTTTTTAGTTTTTCCAAGAGTTTGTGATCCTTGCATTATGGTTACTTGTTGTTTTGGTCTTTCAAGTGTTTGTGAATTACCCTGTGCTGAATGTGTTCCCATGCTTGTTGAACCTAATGTTAAACCTTTCATTGGTATTGACATATTTCGTACACTTTCGCGTATTATCTGTCGAATTGTCTTCAAAAAAGCATTTCGAAAATCGGCTGTACTATTTGATAAAACATAAACTTTTTCAGAACGTCGTTGTAATTGTGATCGTAAATGTATTAGCTCCCATAAAAAATGGGAGTCCATATCTTTAGCTGAAGATGCTCGTACTTGAACTTCAGTTACAGGAATTAATACTTGATAACGTATTATTTCAACTTCGTTTGGTGTATTTTTGCTAGATACGCCCATTAGTTTTTTCTTTTGTCTTAAACGTTCTTTGCATAAAAATACGACAGCCGATTTAAACACAAAACACATGGCATGTAATTCTAATCCCTTTTTTATTTTTCCAAGGAAATCGGAAATATTTAACCATTCAACACCCCCATAATACAGAAGATCACCTAAAGATGATACTAATTTAGAACATAATGAAAAATTAAAACTAACGTAAGTGAAACCCTTGCAAAAAACCGTTTAAATAGTTTTTTGGAAATATAGAATTAAATGTTTTTTGTACAAAAATTTAATATGTTATAATTACCTGGACTTAAATCAATTGGTTGTTTACATGATTTTTGATGTTGTCTAAAAAGATGATCAAATATTGCACCATATTCTTCATGTATTCGTTGCATTTCATTTATATGTTCTGCTACTTTTTCCATTCCTTTCAAGGCCTCTGTAAATAATTGAAAATATATTAGTTGTGCAATTTTTTTCTACGACCAAACAAGAAATTATCATAGTTTTAAGTAATTTATTTATTGCTGTTTATTTATTATCATAAAATCACCTAGGTATCAGTAATGTAATGTATTTATTACGCATTTATTATGTAAAAGCTGTACCAAGTCATTGTTTCTTGTAAGCAAAAAAAATACAATACATCTCGTGAGGAGGAGATTCAAAAGGTCTTTCAAAGCTATCGTATCGGTGATTGAAGTCGTAAAACCGATAAAGAATTCTTTGCTTGGATGTGAATGATTAAATATTAGGTTCCAACATGGAGAGATGTAATTCATCAACTATTTGCAAAGCAATCATGTAACTTGTGTAAAACTTAAATTCATGTAACATCATCCATATAGTAATCTAAAGTCGAAGAAAACGTGGTTTTAATTTTTCACAAATCCAAGACAGTCCCTTTAAGTTGCGTGACATAGTGGAAGAAGCAGTAAGTCAAATAGTTAATCAAAATGAAAAAGAACAAAAGTGTCCATTCCGAAAGCCAGCGGAGATATCAGAAAATGTATGGTAGTTATTTTTGTGGTCCAGACCTAACGGGACCGTATCAGCAAGTGTGGGTATGTCGTTTAACTATTTAGGTCAAACAATTTCTTCTAAGGGTTCAACCCAACCAAGAAGCACAAAATTTAAAGGAGATATAAGCTTCTTTAAGGTTTTTAAATTAATATGGTCGTTTTGTACCTAATCTATCGTCGGCATTAACGATTTAAAAAAAAAGATTCACATTTTAATTTTTTAGAAAGTTGTCAGGTTGTTTTGTAAACTCCAAAAAAACTCATAGAAAGACATAATAAATTGAACCCTATGATCCATAGATCTTCGCCTTGCCATAGATACTAGTTCCTAAGTGGTGGGAGCAATTTCGTCTCATGTGGTAAATGGGGTCGAAAAGTCTATACTCTTTGCTTCGAGTTCATAATCAAAGGCGGAGAAAAATTATTGCCAGCTTCATATGTCAGCGTTCGCGATAATATTCGGAATAGAAAAATTTCATAAATATATCTACGAATATAAATTTACTGTTGTCTCCGACTACGATACCTTGAGAGACATTTTGAATCCACGTAAATCAAATCTGGTAGTGGAATTTTTAAAATATTAAAAATTGTCAATTATTTTGTCTGTGTACGATTATAACATTACGTAAATAGTAATCCTCGAATTTCTATATATTTATTACTAGTAATAATTTTATTTTATTCGAGTGCTTTTTTTCATTCCTCGAATGTGAATACTTCTTCCAAATTAAATTTTTTTTCTACGATAGCATATAAAATTTTTACTTTATTGTTTACAATACTTTCATGTGATGATTACCATATATTTTATACTTCGTAAGGCACCTGTCCTTGAATTCTTGTAATTTTGTTTTTTAACTATGGGGGTTTGAAATTTGATTTAGAACACGAGGGTAACCTTGTCCGACCAAAGTTCGTCTGCTATTGTCTAGTCCGACAACCCAAACATACCAAAATGTCAGTTGTCGGACTCGACAATAGCAAACACATTTTGGTCGGACAAGCTTACCCTCGTATTCTAAAACAAATTTCCAAACCCCACAGTTAAAAAAAACATGTGGTAGCAAATTTACAAGATCGCGGGCAATCGGCATTTTTCGGAGCTTGCAGAACGAAAAAGCGTCCGATTTGAGGAAAACAACAGTAGAATAAAGTTTTCGGGCTCGTCAAGAACAGGCGCCTCAAGAAGTATAAAATATGTGGTAATCATCACATGAAATCGGCGTGGCCCCAGGGACTATTCTGTTTTAATTTTACCAATAGATTTTTAAAAACAGAAGCAGAGATAGCGTTTTTTCATAAATATTTTAAACAAGAAATAATTTCATCAGCATTTTACAATTTTACCAATTGAAATTCTATTTACATGCAAGCTTAATCTCTTGTGAAAATGTTTTTTTCCACTAGCGTAAAATCATTTTCGCTAAATAACAAATTTTTGTTGCTATGGTATTTTCATGTACAAAGTTTTTAAATCAAAGCAACCATAAAAAACTAGAATATGAATTTTGAATGTTATGTTGTCGATTTCTAATTTATTATTTTATATATTTAATATCGTTTAGACTTTTACTATCGTAGAAAAAATTGCAGCTCCTACGCGAGATGAAAACATTTTACGTGAAAAAATTTTCACTTACAAAAAACAGCAATATAGTTATATTTTTAATATCGTTCTTAGACTTAAGAGTAAAATTTTTATCCACGACTACTAAAGAATATATACTTTCCATGCGTATATCTTTCATTGTAATTGTATTCATTCCTTTTCTATATATCAAATTCTTTTTTATTTATTTCATTACGCTTTATTTATTCAAAATTCCCCTAACAAATTAAAAACTTGATTTGTTGGTATAGTAATATAATAATATAATAATAATAATAATAAGCTTTATTTTTGTTTCTTCAAAAAAATTATACATACTAAATGTTCTATTTAAGCTTAACTACAAAAAAAACAATGGACCAGCGGTCCGTCTGTTCGCTTGCATAATAAATACCAAATTAAAACAATTCAAGAATATTAGAACCTAAATATTTTGGACAGCAAAAATGAATAGGAGAATATCATATAGACATTCATATGTATATAAACATTAGTAGATTCAATCTCTGTTGGTTGGACATTCTCTTTTCTTTCTCTTTTGTTAGTAATTAAACTCATTAATGAGTTGGTTTCTATAATTCCAGGCTTCCAGGCAAAAATTATACAGATCCTTCCAGTTTCTATATCCATTTAGCACATCAAAAACATCCTGCCGAGACAATGCATCGTACCCAAAGTACCGTTTCCTGATTGTTCCAAGAACTGGACAGATAGCAACAAAGTGGATAGCATCTTCACGTACATTGAGATTGCATATAGAACAGTTTTGGGCATTGCCTGATCGCCAAGGCCAGTAATTGAGGTTTATCAGATCTCCTCGTATTTTAAACATCCAACTTTGCATCCGTACATCCATAGTTGTAAGTAGGTAATGACGCTCATCCAGGTTAAGAGCAAAGGTGCTATAGGCGTAATGATTTTTTGAAACTCGGGCTTTTTCCATGTTCGAAATTACAGATTGGGTTCTCACTTTTGCCAGAATACTGTTCAGTTCAATTGTTAATGTGCAAATATCCCCTACAGATTCACGCAGTGTGCACAGATGCATTGTAGCTAGACTTTGCCAGCCTCTAAACCAGGATGTTTTATTTCTTATAATCTCATTAGCCAGAAATCGAGGTAGTCTCTCTGTTGGTAGCTGCAACACGTTTACTATGTACTTGAAGTGTAGTTTGAGTGTATGCACAAAAATTTCACTTCTATTCGTTTCCAATAATAGCATGTAGTTTGGTGTGTTCCTCGGCAGTCCTAGAATTTTCTTAATAAAGAACCTCTGCAATTTTTCCACTTGGTCATAGGCTTCCCAACCCCAAATCTGGCATCCGTAGCACATTATTGATCTACTAACTGCATCAAAGACCTGCATTTTGGCTGCAATTGGAACCGTTGATGTTGTTACAAGATCCTTCCACACCACATTTAGCGCTTGTTTGGCATAGGTTAATTGCTGATCCATGTGTGAACTCATTGAAAACTGTGGGGTCAAGATCATACCAAGATATTTGTAAGAATTTACCACTTCAATCGCTTGGCCATTCAGCCACCAGTTTTCTATCGCTGCTTTCTTTCCACCATTGCTAAATATCATTATCTTCGATTTACCTAGGTTAATAATTAAGTTCCACATATTGCAATACTCTTCCAGGCGATTTATCATCTTCTGCAATACTTCGGGGCTTGGCGCCAAAAGCACTATATCATCTGCAAACATCAAGACTTTAATTCGAAGATCACCAATAAGTATTCCTCCACACAGAAAGTCAACTAAGTCGTTCAAAAATAAAGCAAACAGTAGAGGACTGAGTAAACAGCCCTGCTTTACCCCCATTTCCGTAGCAAACCATTCTGATAGGTCAACGCCATTCCAAACAGCTGCTTTTGTATTTTCATAAAGACTCCTTAATACCCTTAAAAATTTCGTCGACACATTAGCACTGCTTAGTTTATAAAACAGAGATGATCTTAAAATGGTATCGAAAGCTGATTTGAAGTCCACAAAAAATGTGTAAATTTTTTGCCCCTTAGAGCGTAGTCGCAGGGTTACGATGCTTTTAAGATTAAATATATTATCAAACGTAGAATACCCCTTTCTGAATCAAGCTTGAAATTCGTTGAGCACTTTGTTTTCCATTACCCATTTTTCTAATCTACCTAGTAATATGCTGCAAAAAATTTTTGTAACCGAATCCATAAAAGAAATACCTCTATAATTTTCAGGTACCGAGCTGTCACCCTTCTTATGAATTGGGAAAATGAGTGATTCATTAAAAGACGGTGGCATCTCTCTTGTTTCGAAAATTGTATTATAAAATGAAAGCAAATATAATAGAAAACTATTAGGTGCATTTTTGTAGAACTCGTATGGTATTCTGTCTGCTCCAGGTGCTTTGTTGTGTTTCAATTTACCTAGAACATCTTGTAGTTCGTCCATTTTTATTGCACTATCAAGTGTATCATTTTCTATATATGGTTCCACTGTTAATACCGTTGTGTAATTCATTTGTGGTGAGAGTAGTGACTTAAAATAACCAGCAAGAGCTGGGACCCCAACCGAGCAAACTGCAGTATCCTTGCGGCGCAAAGTTTTTACTATACTCCAGAACTCTTTACCGTTTCTTATATAATTTAATGATGCATATAGAATAGAGTAAAAACTTTTTTTCTTTGTTCTGCACAAATATTTGTAATCTTTATTTGCTTTTAGGTATAAATCTTTTGAAACCTCGGTATTCAGTTTTGCTGCTCTATGGAGAAATTTGTATGACTTTTTCCTAGCTAATTCACACTCCGCATCGTGCCACATGTTATGAGTCTTTTTTATTTCCTGGCCCTTTTTGGATTGATGTAAATGAATTCCCGCTGCTAATTTTATTTGTTCAGTTAGACATTGCAAAGATTTGCTTGGACTTTCAGACAGGTCTCCCATATACCGCATACCAGTTTCAAGCTTTTTACAGAACATGGATTTGTTTTCCTCCACCCATTTCAGTTTTGGAGAGAGGCCTTTTCGCTTTATAAATTGATTTTCACCCCATTTCAACGTAGTGATGATGGGCATGTGGTCAGAAAAAACAAGAGAGCCCGTTTCAAAATCCAGAACTTTTCCCAGTAGATCTATTGAACAACAAACTAAATCGTTTGTTGAGGATCCCATAACGCCCAAGAAAGTAAAACTCCCGTCTGGATCACTTGGTGTACGCCCATTTAAAATAATTAACCCATAATCATCGCACGCTTCTAGAAGTTTTTTTCCTCGTTGATTTAGAATCTTGTCGTTCGATTTTCTGACTTGATTTAAGCTTGGGTTAATTTCCATCAACTCCTCTACCATGAATTGGTTCTCAGCGATTCGTACATTGAAGTCTCCTGCTAGTATAAAACTTACTTTGTTATTCTGTTCCAGCATTTCACATATTAATAGAAAATCTTCATTCCAATTGTTACCATTGAGATAGACTGGCAGCACGTAGGTAACTTTTCCTTGAATTTCCGTGCTTATAAAAGATATTTGATTTATTTTTTCAAATTTCGTGGCTTTGGACAATCTTCCCATTTTTTTATAACCAATTAACATACCACCACTTGCTCTCCCAAAGTTGCTAATTCTCGTAGCTGGTACCCAACAGAGATTAAATTCTACAAAATATTTATCAAAAATTTCATACCTATCCATAATAAAAGTTTCCAATAATATAAAAATATCAAATTTACTTACATAATTAAAAAAATCCACAAACAATAGTTTATTCCCTAGCCCACAGATATTATATGCTAAAATTCTAATTGTATTACAACTTAAATTGTATTACAACTTAAATCCTAAACATGGTATAGTAATATAAACGAGATAAAACACGAACAATACATATAAAATAAACAAACATGCTTTATTTTGTTTTTATTTTCATAGAAATATTTCAATATGGCGATATAATCTTTTACAGGAAAACTTGAGTGAAATTATTTGAAATATTTGTAGTCGTGGATAAAATAGTATCTTGTATTCGTTTAGGATGAAGGCAATTTGCCTCTCGCCTCGCCTCGAAGGCAATTCCCCACTCGCTACGCTCGTTCCGGGAAACTTCATCCTCGTGAAGAATTGCCTTCATTCTAGCTCATACAAGAATCTACTATTAAGTTTTTATTTCACTCCTTTGGAATCGATTTTATTATTTTCTTTCATTCCTAATGTAGAAAAAGAAAATTATTTCTTTTTCGTCATCCCTTTTATTTATTTTGATAATAATACTTGCATAATTGGAGAATCCAATTGGAGAATTGGGTAGCGAAATCCGAAATTCGACGTCCACGCCGTGCTGCCTGGTTAATGCTGACAGAATTAGGTTGGTGTACCGGAGACAAGCAGGGTAAAAACTGCTTAGTCAATCATGGTACGTCATGGCGAATTGGCGCCTTAAAACCAATGCGACTCAAGCGTCTGTTCTCCATGTTAGGGGCGGCTTGAAGCGGGTGTCGGTCTTGGATCAAGCGGCTCGCTATATAAACGTGTCAAAAGGTTGTTTCTGGTAACCTTAAGATGCAAAACGGACCCATTCACGACAATTTGGGTTGGGCCTAAGGTTAACACCCTAACCCCGGAAAAAAAATTATTTGTTAAATTTGGAAATCAGAAAAGAAAAACAGACCCGGACAAAAACAGAATTTTACCTGGACGTGTAAAAGGACCAGACTACCGAATCGGAACGTGGAACGTGCCCAGCCTGAGCGCTCCTGATGCTCTTATAAGTCTGGAAACAGAGGCTGGGAGGTATGGGATGGATATCATAGCTCTGCAAGAAATTAGACAGCCAATAATCGGAAAACAAGATTTGGATAGTCACTCTCTATACTGTAGTGGTCATCCTTCTCGAAGAGAATTTGGAACTGGCTTTCTTGTTGGTGCACGCATACAAGAAGCCGTGATGAAATTCATCCCGGTCAGTGAGAGGATTTGCTACCTACGTGTACGTAGTACATATAACAATATTTCTCTTATTGCCGTGCATGCACCTACTGAAGCTAAGACCGTCGACGAGAAGGATAATTTCTACATAGCACTGGAAGAGGTTATGAAACAAACACCAACACGCGACTTCACTATGGTTCTTGGTGACTTTAATGGACAGGTTGGAAGAGATATCTCTTATGGAAATGTGGTGGGCCCCAACAGTCTGCATTTGAATTCGAATGATAATGGTGAGAGAATGACTGAGTTTGCATTATCAAATAATTTGAGAATTGCCAGTACTTTCTTTCCGCACCGATCGATTCATAAGCAGACGTGGGTCTCACCGAATGGAAACACTCGAAATCAAATTGATCACGTGCTAGTTACAGCACGTTTCTTTTCAAGTGTTCTGGATGTGCGATCCTTTAGAGGTGCATACATTGGAAGTGACCACTTTCTTGTATGTGCTAAAATAAGGTTCCACTTCCCAAACCCAAGCATTCCGAAATTCAATCAACGGAAACGATTTAACATCTCATCACTAAAGAATGCAGAAACAGAAGAGAAATATCAAAACCATATTGCCGAAACATTGGAGAAATCAGAAACCATTAATGGAGACGTCGATAAGTCATGGTATTTGCTCAAAGATGCTGTTTTAAGCGCTGCTGAGGGAATACTTGGACGACCAGAAAACAACTCCCAGAAGCCATGGATGGATCAAGCAAGTCTTGACGCTATTCAATACAAAACAGATTGCTATCTGAAATGTCTGCAAGGACGCAACACCAGGTCCACGAAGGAGAACTATAAACTGGCAAGACAAGCCGTTACAAAGTTATGTAGACGAACGAAGAGAGAATGGTGGAAGAGAAAGTGTGAGGAGATTGAAAGCTTCAATAAGGAACATCAATTCTTTCAACAGGTTAAAACCTTAAAGAAGGGCCCTCAAACTAGATTGACTGCTATTCAAAACGAAGATGGGGAGCTACAAGTAGACCTTAAAAATATTTTAGATACTTGGGCCGCTTATTTTGAGAATCTTCTCAACTTAAGTGACCAGCAACAAGTCGGGCGACGAGCAAAGCTTATTCGTGCGTCAAAGGTACATGTAGACGAACCCACCAAAGAGGAATTCGATGCGGCGCTATCAAAATTAAAATGCAATAAAGCACCTGGTATCGACGATATAACATCCGAAATGATTGTACATGGTGGTGAAACTCTATCCTTAAGATTGTTTGAACTTGTTCAAATGATATGGAGGACTGAAGCCATGCCACAGGACTGGAACACAGCTATGCTGATACCAATCCATAAAAAAGGTAATCGCCTACAATGTGCAAACTACAGAGGAATCGCTCTACTCTGCACAGCATATAAGATCTTTTCTTACATTTTGCTATCCAAAATCAATCCTTTTGCTGAACAACTGTTTGGAGAGTATCAGTGTGGCTTCCGGCGGGGCCGAGGTACCGCCGATGCACTTTTCTCGATAAGGATGATTTTGGAAAAGTGCCGAGAGTTCAACATACCAGTGCACCAACTCTTCATTGATTTCAGGCAGGCCTACGACTCTCTCGAACGAGAGACTCTATGGTCTGCTCTGGTGTCAATGGGAATTCCTGGTAAACTGGTATCACTATGCAAAATGACAGTACAGAACTCTCAATGCTGTGTACGAGTAGAGAACGAAATATCAAGGTTTTTTAAAGTCGACTCCGGGTTAAGACAAGGTGATGCTATCTCTCCTATACTTTTTAATTTAGCCTTGGAATATGTGTGCCGTCAAAAGAAACTACCGACTAACAACAATATCTTGTCAATAAACTCAGTACAGATGATTGCATACGCTGATGATGTTGTCATCCTCGGCCGAAGTGAAGCTGTTATGAGTGAGACTTTCAAGTCGCTTGAGAGTGGAGCTAGAAAAATTGGTCTTCAAATTAACTACAATAAAACCAAACATATGAATGTTTCAAGAGAGTCTGAGAAGAAAGATTTGATGTGCGGCGATGAACGAATTGAGGGAGTTGAATCTTTTAAATATTTGGGATCAATGCTTGACTCAAACAACAGCATACTTACAGATATAAAAGCTCGAATCGCTGCAGGTAATCGAACTTTCTACTCAATCAAACCTCTCCTTGGATCTCCGTATGTATCAACTAACACCAAGCTCAAGTTATACAAGACATTGATTAGACCGGTTGTAATGTATGGGTCACAAACGTGGACCCTTACACAAAATGACGAATCGCATTTATCTGTATTTGAGCGTAAAATCCTACGCTACATTTTTGGTCCACTTAAGACAGACGATGGAGAGTATAGAACCCGATATAACTTTGAGATCAGAGACCTTCTTGAGGGTCCTGATATAATAGGTTGTATCCGTTCTAATAGGATTGCTTGGTTTGGGCATGTTCTACGAGCCGATTCACAGTCTGGAATGATTAGAAAAATGTACGTTAGTACCCCAGGGAGTGGGCGACCGCAAGGTAGACCACGACGACAATGGGAGACTGACGTAATAAACGACCCTAAAAAAATCGGCTGCCATGTTAATTATGTCGCTGTTGCGAACGACCGTGGTGAATATTCGAAGCTGATTAGCCTGGCAACGCTCCTACATGGAGCATGAACGCCGTTTAAAAAAAAAAAAAATTGGAGAATCCATTCAAAAAAATTCAAAATTCAATTCCATTCAAATTTGAAGCAAAAATCAAACGGGTGAGTATTTGAGTATTTTTCCATGTACAAATATAGATTTATTTATATTTTTACAACTATAATTGTGTGTGTGTTATGTAGCGCAAATATTTCTTTAGTGATTTACAGTACTTATATTATAATTTGTGGTATAATTTGTTAGTAGTCATAATAGAATAAATAAAAAGCTATTAATTTTATTTTGTTACGCCATTGCTGCGGAACATAGTATTGGGTCAGTGTTTAATGATATATTTTATTTTTCGAGCAAAACTTTGCAAATTTGTGACAAAATAAAATTCATGAACCGAATACAACTTTTATTCTGCAGACAGAGTAACATTTATTAATTTAAATTGAATTATTTTAAAATTCATTGGTAAAATAAGTAAAACAAATAAACAAAAACAATAAATATTTTTTTATTTTTTTGTACATTTAATTCCAAACAATGAAATAAATTTTATTCAATTTCGATGCCTTTTTAATTGTTTGGTATTTTGGAATTGAAATGACCTACAATGAAAGACGTCAAAGTTCTAATTACTAATACTAATGAAAATTCAGAAACCAAAAAACAATCATAAAAAAACTAATTTGTTCACAATAGAAATTCGATTCAATAGAATCACATTAGCCTTTGCTTTTTTCAATATTCGAGATAGAGACACGCGCATTAGTTTAAATTTATTGTTTTATATATAATCAAAGCGAAAATGTTTTTTTAATTCGTTATAAAATATCATTAAATTATTTATAAAATACAATCCAAAAAATTGACATCATCCGAGACCTTCGTGATATAGGATGTCGAAACTGGGGTCAACTGGTCATGGAACGAGATGATTGGAAGCTGATTGCACAGACGGCAAAATCCCTCCATGGGATTTAAACGCCAGAGAGAGGGAGAGAGAATCTAAAAAATTTATTACAGAGTTCAATACAATCAAATACATTGTTTTATTGTGTTCCACAGCATTCTCGCAGCAGAATAAAATTAACAGCAGAATAAAATTAACATTTTGTTCTATTAAAACTAATAACGCATAAAATTATGGTTCTAAACATAAACCTATATTTATAGTTGCCGGAAGGATATAACAATTTATTGAATTGTATTGAACTCTGAATTAAATTTTTTTGGTTGTTTCCCCATTCTATAAATTCACACAAAGTAATGTCTAAAAATTAAATGCAAAACATTAAAATTCTCATATAATGTAAATCATTGACAAACAATGACAGTGGAAAAATTCAACTTAAGTAAATAAATAAGGGGTGATGAAGTTTTAACTTTGAAATAGTCATCGCTTCAGTGGCGTAATTGATAACGTGTCTGCCTAAGGATTCGAACAAGGCACTGAAGAGGAAGGTTTGAATTCATTCGAAAGGATGAGTTTTGATCAGAAAAATTTTCAACCATACCTTTGAATTGAAAAAATTCCAATAACTTTCTTACTTACTTGAGTTTAATTGTTCTCAAAAATCTCCAATAAATTTAAATTCCCTTAATGTTGTCTAATATGAAAACATATATAGGACAACAATTGACCAAGTGTCAGTGATTGATTTCATATTAATTGGAAACAATCAATTACGGTTATACAATCCAGACTTAGAAATTTTAATTAGAATGGAAATATTCCCCATTCTATGAATTCACACAAAGTAATGTCTAGAAATTTAATGCAAAAAAATTTTTTTTTTCGATTGTATTTTACAAATAATTTGATTATATTTTATAAAACCAAAAAAATATTTTCGCTCTGATTATGCAAAAAATAAATTCAAACTGATGCGCGTGTCTCTATCTCGAATATTGAAAAACAAAGCCTACTATGATTAAATTGAATTTTATTTCCATTGTGGAAAAATTTAGTATTTTTTATGTTTGTGTTTTGTTTTCTCAATTCTCATTAGCATTAGTTGGTTAAACTTTGATGTCTTTCACTGTATGTCATTTCATTTTCAAAATACCAAACAATTAAATAGGCATCAAAATTGAAAACAAATTTATTTAATTGGTTTATTCAATTTATTTAATTGTTCAACCAATTTGCATGATAAATATCATCCTAATATAAAAATTCTGCCTGAAGAGTCGATAATAAAATGAAAATGAAAAGAAGATGATCTTCGAGTGAATCAGAATGTGGAAAAATTGATGTTTTGATAGAAAATTGATGTTTTTCAGCGCACTCTAGCGCTTATTTTGATACTACTTCATCACGCGACAAGAATTATTTTCAAGTCCTCAAACATGATTTTCTTCATTTTACTCGTCAATTGGTTTGGATAAACAAATGAAGTTGAACAATATGAATGAACAATTTGAATGAACAATATTTATATGCATAGAAATTCGCTAATAATTTGCCAATTTATATCAATTCCGGCCTGAAAATGAAACAGACATAAAAGCGTTCATATATATATATCAATAATATTAATTTAGTGTTCACTTTTTTTTAGAGACAAAATTGTTAAATATCAAAAAGTAGACAAAATCAATTTTTCTCTCTTGGTCCTCTATAATATTTTAACATCAATAATATTTTAACATTTTTTTAGTCCATTGCACTCAATACTAATTAATAATACTTGTTTGTGTCTGTATAAAGTTTTTTTGCTATGTAGGCTTATTGATAGTATTACATGTAGATGTAATAAAGCTGTTCAAATTTATTGAGTTTTAGAAAACTTGTTTAATCGGATGATATGTAGAAGTTTAAATGTCTAATTTTTAAACGAGAAAAAAAACAAGAGAAAAGAAACAAAATACTGAAGAGTCTTACTATTTATACTGGACTATTTTTGTTTAGCCAGATTATTATGTAAATTGAAGTAAAAATAGAAACATTGATGGTGATATTTCTTAAAAATCGAAGTTGTTGTGTTTTTAATTAAATTAAAGATTAAATTTTTCTAATAATAATTGTTATAACAAAAAATTTGTTAAAAATTTGTTAAAATAGTTCAAATAAAGACAATTCAAAATGTGTCAACATTATTGTTAATTTTATTTTTAACTTTATTTGCATTTGCTAATAACAGCAGCGGGTCGTGATTTTTATTCAATTTTGGGTGTTATAAAATCAAAAACTAAAAATTTTTCACATGTTATAAAATAAAGCAAAGAAAAAGCAACGATTAATTAAAGAATTACAACCGAATAAAAATACAAAAGATTCCATCGTATCGTCTTAATTTCAAGATTTGGGTACAGTTTATGAAGTGTTATCTGAGCAATGTACAGTTTATGATCGATGTGGGGAGGATTGTTTGAAAAAGATGACATGTTGGATAATTGCAACCCATTTGCTAGTTTCTTTGGTGATTTTGGATTCCATTTTGGAAATGAACAACAACAGCATGAAACACCGAGAGAAGTTAAAATTATTATGCATTTATTAGTTTGCCTGGAAAAATTATACAGTGGAATGTTAGTAGGAGTAGTAGAAGATGCTAAATATCGCAAATAATCACCATAAATATAAGCTTCAATGTTCATTTGTTTTTAATATATTTTAAATTGTTAGTTGAATTTTGTTTAAATCGCTTTGTGCAATAGATTTTTAATTGATATTTTTTGTGTAAAATGGGAGATTTTCGAAGTCAGATACCCGTGCAGTATTATAAAAGTCCAATCGTTTCACAGTCAGGATATAGAGATCACGCTCTCTCATAGTGACAAAATGCAGAGCGATTTTTTTGTGCGCACAAATTAAATTCGTTATTTTGATTTTTCTGATTCGCTGATTATATGTATACAGTTATACGGCACTAACATCTTTGAGAACTTTGGCAATGGAGTTCATTGCATTAGTTTAGGTGATATTGCTTAAATGACATCAACAAACAAATTACATGGCGTAGTTAATTCTAATTCTAATAACATATCTACTTACCAACTAAATGTAAATGTTCCTCTGCATGAGGATCAGTCAAATTTCTCAATTGCTGTAGTAGAAGAGGATATTTAAGAATTCTTTGTATTGGTTTGATTAAATATGATTCTAATGTACTACTATGTTGCTGCTTTGGATTCCTAGACGCAAGGAATTCTTGAAGAGTTTGATTTCCTTCATCTGAAAAGTAAATTTTTTCATCAGTTAATCAAAATTTAATATAAATTCTTAATAAATTATAAATTAAAACGTCCAAGTAAAGAGAGAGTTAAAAATAATAAAAAGTAATTTAATAATTACAACATATAATCTGCTTAAATTATTATCACTTTGATTTTTTGTTTGAGACAATTCATTAAAATAAAATCCTGATTATGAAAGCATAGAAGAAGAACAAAAGTTGTAAGAATTTATTGTTCTTGATTTTCGTTTTGTTTCTAAAATTTATAATTAAAGAAAAGTTTGACGATTTTCTTAATTTTATTGTTTTTGATAACATCTTACTTTTATTAATTTTCTTTTTCGTCGTTAAATAAAGACGTTGGGATAATTTGTTTTAAGAGGACAATTAAATTCCGATAAGAGAAGGTGGGATAATTATTTAAAATAATTAGACATTATTTAAATTCTGCTTCATTATGTATTTTTATAATGTTTATCGTCTTGTTATAATATTAGATTTAGATTTGGCGTTTTTTATGATTTAAATTTAAACATCGTTTTTTTGTAGATTCTAAAATCAATAATTTTTCGTTATGATTTTTTACTGTTGAAAACACAATAAAGGTGAACAATTCCTCAAACCATCCTAGAAGTACCGATTTTGTTTGACACATTTAAATTTATTTTTTTTTCAGATGAAATGTGTTAATATTGACAAAAAAGTAAATTTGATGCTGCAAAAACAAGATTATCTATTTCGTGATAATGAGTAACTCAAAAATATGGCATTAGTAGTCAACTGGGGGCAGATTCAAAACTCCTTGTTTGATTTTTAATTAGGTAACCAAAAATGAACACGAAAAGAATTGATTTGCATAAAAAAATACAAATAAAACCTAATTTTAAGAGAATGTGTTTTAAAAACTAACGGAAAATTGCTAAATTGTGAATATCTATAAAAGAACATTTTTTGGGATACATGTTTAAGGGATCCTTTCCCTGACTTTAATTTATATTATTCTTTATTAATTTTTCTAATGTTACAGGAGTAGTTCAAAGAGCTCGCCAAACTTATTTGAAAATATTGTAACGACGGACTATTCTCAATTCTTACTCTAAAATAATAGCTTTCAAATTCAATGAAATTAATGACTAATTTTATTAATTTTCTTCAATTGTAATAAACGTAGACATTCATGTGTACCACTATACTGTTAAACTTTTTTTTTGATGATTTAAATAAACTCAATTTCAATTAAAAATACATGTTTTGTATAAATGATTGTAGTGTATTGTACATATATTAGTGGACATTTCTGTTACATGATGGAAAATGAAACAGAAGATCTGGAAGATTGTGTATATAAGCGATCAGATTTGTTTGATCGAGGCAATCAGTATAAATCTAAAATTAGTATATAAAATTAAGCTAAAACGATAAGTGTTCAGAAAATTAATAAAATTAAAAGCAGAAAATGGTGATTAATCATTGTTGTATTTTGTATAAAATTAATAAAAATAATTTTAAAATAAATAATCTTATATTATTAATAACTAATTATGTTCATTGTGAAATTATTTTTCTATTGATAAAAGTCTGATAATAGAAGATTATTGAATAAAGTAGTTGTTCTGAAACATGTTTTTTGTTTTAGCTTTAATTTCATGTAGAATTAAATGTTGAAAAACAGTTTATTTGAAAACAAAATCACAATGATGAAGTGTTTTAGGTGTAAGAATGATTTCATAACAACAGACGCATTGTTAGTTCATCTGAGTGTTTTTCATGGTCTGGGAAAAATGAGTGAATATGCTTGTTATAACGACAATGATGTAATTTGTTCCCAGAATTTTGAGGAAAATTGTTTGAATCAAAGTTCACCGTTAAGGATACGTCTTAAGAAAACTGTAATACGTACTATATTTAATCAAATATCTGGGAATTGTTAACAAAGGGAGGTATCACAGGAGATAAACGAAGACTTAAAATAAAACATGAAGAAGACAACATTCAAGCTATTAAATTAATGTAAGCTTTTTTTTTATATTTTAATTTGTATAATTTTTGATTTGTTTTTAACTAAATTATTTTATTTGTTGGTCAATTAATAAGAGATTTCCAAGTGTAAATTCTGTTTGTCTTAGATTCAGTTTTAATATATTTTTTATTTTGAGCCGGAAGGCTCAAATTCCGGTGTAAAGTGATATTATAATTTCGTATAAAAGCCCAAAATCAGTTCAATATAAAGGGGCTAAAATCTCACAGGTCTGAGATATCAAGGCTTCGGTTTGAGCTAAGAATTTTGATATAGTTTTCGGCAAAAAACTTTTATGAGGACAAAGTTTTTAATTATGGGCAGCGATGTATATCAAACATAAAACTCTTTGTTAAAGTACAAGTATTTTTTTACCAAATTTGTTACAAAACAAACATGAAATATTAATACGCTGCCGGAAAATTATAACAGATTCTAAATTAATATAACTTAGTGAAAAGATGATATACCCAGCAAACTACTCAAAAACCTCTCCATTTAGCATTTCAAGAAAATATTACAAAATTAAAAATTTATATTTTTTTTCAAAAATCCAAAAATATTCTAAAAATTAAAATAAAATCAAAAATTTAAACTTATTCCAATATTCTTAAAAACTTACAAAAATTATAACAAAATCAAAAATACAAATTTTGTCAAAATTCCAAAAATTATAATAAAATCAAAAATTTAAATTTTTTCAAAATTGAAGCATATTGCAAAAATTCAAACTTTTTTCAAAATTCTTAAAATATTCTAAAAATTATAACAAAATCAAAGTACAAACTTTTACAAAATTCCAAAAATTATAATAAAATCAAACATTTAAACTTTTTCAAAATTCTAAAAATATTCCGAAAATTCTTACAAAATCAAAAATTCAAACCTATTCTAAAATTCTAAAAATATTGCAAAAATCAAAATAAAATCAAAAATTAAAACTTTATCTAAATTCTAAAAATATGGCAAAGATTATAACAAATTCAAAAATACAAACTTTTTTTAAAATTCCAAAAAATATTGCAAAAATTATAACAAAATTAAAAATACAAATTTTTTTCAAAAATCAAAAATTAAAACTTTTTCCAAATCAAAAATTCAAAAAACTTTTTCCAAAATTCTAAAAACATAGCAAAAATTATAACAAAATCAAAAATACAAACTTTCTTCAAAATTCCAAAAATATTCCAAAAATTATAATAATATCAAAAATTTAAACTTTTTCAAAACTCTAAAAATATTCCAAAAATTCTTACAAAATCAAAAATACAAACTCTTTTCAAAATTCCAAAAATATTTCAAAAATTATAACAAAATTAAAAATTTTCGTGTCTAATTTCATGTTCGCTAAAGTTTCATGTCAAACAAATATTATCCTTTTTTTTTTTTTAATTTTTAATTGTAAAATCCAAATTCACTCAAAATATTTTTAATAAATCAATTTTATTTAAAATATTCTTTACTACATGTTTCGAAATTCAAAATTACATCGACAGGTATTTTCGTACAATTCCATTGTAAAAATAAAAACAAAATATTATGTTTATATACTCAAGTTGCTCCAGAGAAAGTTTTATTTTAAATATAATCCTTAATTGACTTTAAATTTTTTAGAATATATTGTACAAAATTAATAATTTTCTGAGATCAGTAACTATTAAAAGTACTATTAAAAGTAAGCTTTACAGCAGAAGAAATGAATTATTATGAGTATTACGATAAATAAATAAAAAAAAGAATGTTTATTTATTTAAGATTCCTGTGCATTTGCACAAATTTTAACACAAATATTTTTTAAGCCTAAAATAAAATCACAATCCAAAATAATACATCTATCTGCAAGCAAAGCATAAATTGAAATTGAAATGAGAATAAAAATTGGAAGAAATTCAAAAAATTTCGTTTATTTGTTTCGTTTATTTTAGTCGTTTTTGATTTTTCTTCTGTATTATCTTCTTTCCTATGGTTACGCTTTTTCGTGGCTTGTGTATTATATATATGATATCTTTCTTTAGCTTCTCTAGCAACTACATTGACAAGCTTCATATTGAGTTCGTTGTGCAGTCTTAAAGTGCTAATTCGTCTAGGGCGTTTATATATAGTTTTTAGAAATTTGTTTTGAATTATTTGAAATTTTTTTTATGACACAAAGCAATATCCCACCAAATTGGCGCACCATAAAGTATAATATTAAGAATCACACAATTGTAAATTAGTGTCTTATTATGATTATTCAGTTTACTATTTCTGTTGAGTAGAGGAAGGATATAGAATTTTGAACAGTGAATTACATTTTTGTTGTATTTGAGTGACGTGTGTCTTAAATGTTAATAATTTATCCAAATAAATTCCTAAATATTTAGTTCAAGGTTTCCATTCCAAAGAAGAATTTTGAATCAGAAAAGGTTGTGGTGGAAGTTTACGGGATGCTCTACATCTAACACAAATATTGCAGTGTCATCAGCAAATAATGATATATTTTACATTCACTATCTCTTGGAATATCATTGATGAATAAACAAAAGAGCAAAGGACTCAATACAGCACCTTGAGGAACCCCAGCTGGAATATTAAGTATAGAGGACATGAAATCAAAAATTGGGACAAAAATGTTCTATCAGTTAAGAACGATTTTAAATAAAAATATTGGAAATCCGTATATAAATAATTTATAGCAGACTGCGTCTTGCCATACTTTATCAAAGGCTCATTCAAGGTCTAATAATATCATTCCAGTAGATTTTTGCGAAGATCTATTAGATTTAATATGACTGAATACAGGATGGATTTGATGGACAGTGGAATGCCTAGATCTAAAACCAAATTGCTCGTTTATAATAATTTGATTGTCAGTTATGAACTCTTCCATTCTTTTTTTGATAATCTGCTCAAAGAGTTTTCCCAATGTGCAAAGAAGACTAATGGCTTGTAGCAAGAGTAGGGTCTTTGCCAGGCTTTAAAACGGGAGTAATTTTGGCTATTTTCCATATTTTCCATTGAATTGGTAAATAGCCTAGTTTCAAGCAGCACTCGAATATTATCTTAAGAAAATGGATTCCACTTTCAGAAAGATTTTTAAGTAAAATAAATAGAATATTATCCACACCTGGAGATTTGGGCCTTGGAAGGAATTTCATAATATCAGAAATTTCAGAAGAGTGAATATCAGAAATTGAAGCATTGTTATCCAAATTATTGAAATTAGTACAAAAGTCATTCACTTGTTCTTCAATTACAATATTGGTGTTTGAAATTTGATGAGCATCAATGAAGACATCAGCCAATACTTGTGATTTTTCTGCATTTAAGAATATTCGATTTCCGGTGTTGGGAGTAACTAATGGCGGAATGGGCTTCCGATGGTTTTTAAAATGTTTAGTTGTTTTCCAGAAGTTTGTTGAGCCGTTATCTAACCATTAAAGCTTCTTTTGCCATTTTTGACTATAAAGAATATTGATATGATATTTAATAATTCTATTTAGCAAGTTTATTGAGGTTTTAATGTGAGCAAGGCGATTTCGGAGGTAAGATCTTCTAAGTGAATTTCGGTGTCTGAAAAAACTCAACACTTGATCAGATAATAACAATTTCTCAGTTGGAAGAACAGGCACAAGCGGTACGGATAGCTCACAAGCTGAAGAAATAGATGCAGTCAAACAATCGACTGCAACGTTGACATCTGAAATAGTATGTACTGAAATTATTAAATTTTCAATTTCCGATAAAAGATGATTTTGATAAATGCCCCAATTAGCTTTTTTATAGTTAAAGTATTTACGATGGCAATGATCTACTTGATTATTAAATACAATTGAACAGAGGACTGGGAGATGATCGGAACAGAGTGCTTGAATGGTGGAAATTTCGGATTTCAACTGTGGGTAGTTTGTTAAAAATATATCAATAATACTAGGGACTCCAGCAGGACTATAGTGGGTAGGATCTTGAGGTGCAATAACAACACAATCAGAGTTAAAAGAATAATCATTTAAAGTTCAACAGCCATGGTTAGTTCTAGGACAAAACCAGTTAGGATGTTTACAATTTAAATCACCACCAATTAGGTAAGGAACATTACCACTACAAATTTTTATAAAATCATTTCTGAGATGCTCAGAATTCGAATATAAACAATATACAGAAAATATTTTTAGTTGATTATTATCATCACTTATCATATTAACACCCAGGGATTCTATACAATTTAATTTAATTTCAGGAAGAAGCGAATGCTTAATGCAATCTTTTATAAGAATACCAATACCACCACTGCGAAGATTTTCTCTATCATTACAATAAAAGCAAAAATTAGGAATCGAAAATGAAATAGAAGGCTTTAAATGCTTTTCACTAATAAGTAAAATAACAATATTAAATTTATCTAAAAACCAAATTACCTCAAATTTTTTATTTTTTATACAACGCGTACGTACACACAAATTTTAAAGAATTATGGATAACAGACATATTTAATAGCACTATTAGCCATAGCATTAAATTGTTCTTGTTTGGAATGGTAACCCCGAAGTCCTGGAACAAGTCCTTTGAGAATTGGTAACAACTCATGTGGTGCAAATAATAGGAAAATCCTGCTGTTGAAATGAAAACGTTGGTTGATTTGAAGATCGACTCAACTTATTTTTTAGATTCAGATGATTTTTAATTAGAATGTATTTTTCCCTTTCTGGACAAATTAAAGAGTTAGATGTATGATTGCCATTACAATTACAGCAAACATGTTTAGTATTATCGTTTTGTAATGGACATTCCATTTCATCAATATGTTTATCTCCACTACAAAAATTACATTTTGGCTTCATGTAGCATGCGTCCGCTTCATGACCATACATTTTACATTTATAACATTGGAATGACCTTTGCTGGTGGATCAACAAATCTCCCATCTGCACACTGCATTATTAACATATCTAATATTTTTTAGTTAGTTCGGAGACATTGATCCCCTTTTGAAAGCAACAAAATAAAGGGCATCTTCACTGTTTCGACGATATTTTTAGGAATAGTTTTCCAAACATTAACAAGTTTCAAGCCACTATCCTCGAGACTTTCCTCAGGGGTACATGAGAACATACCATTCGCATGTTCTTTTAAATTATTAAAAATTTTGTTATAGTCTGATAGGCTACATGTAAGAATTTTTATGCCAATTGACATGATTTGTATTTATATTTCGACAAATCTAGTTCCTTCATAGTTTTGTGAATCTCCGTTGAGGAAGATTTTGTAATTATTGGAGTTTCTTAGAACTTTCACCAGACGCAATACTGGTTTGTGATGTTTCTGCATATTTTGATAAATTAACATTTGATGATAAACCTGCATACCTGTTTACTGTTGGAATATCACTCATTTAAATGCCTTGACTAATCTGCTTAATGCTGCTGAGCGAGCTCCTAGGGAGGCTATGCATCGGGCGACAAATGGTTCTTTTATTTGTGAGCACACAATAATCACAAAACAATAAATTTAAATTTCAAAGTTTAATTCTAATTTGATTTGAATTTATAACTACAATAAATTCAAATAAAAAATAAAACACCGCTACAAATTTTTTAATCATAATATTCAAAAATTTAATTATAACTTTAATTTACTTTAATTATAACTAATATTCAAAAATTTATCATATTGTCGCAAACACTGAATGTCAAACAAATAATTAATTTAATTTCATTTTTTTCCAAAAAATTGAGTAAAAAAAAATGAAAATCATTCTTTTGACACACTTGACAACATTTTTTGACAAACTTATAATGCAATAATCTAGTTTTTGGTCTCGCATATCAATCTCGACCATCAAGATTTCTTCAAATTCAATTTCCTATTCGTAATCCCTTAAAATGAACGTTTTCTAAGCAAAAAATATGCAAATTTCCCTGTTTTGACACACTTGACGATTTTTTGACACACTTCCGATACAGTTGTCGAACACATCGTCCTTTCAGCTCTTTAAATTGAGTATACATATTTTTATAAAACAAAAGTTTTTGAGCTCCCTTTAGCGGTTTTCTAAATTTCGTCGGCTGTAACGGCCGGCCGATGGAAATACATTTTTTTTGCTTTTTTTTAGAATCAATAGGTCCGAAAACGTCGAGAAATGCCACGTCGAAAAATGCCATCGAGAAATGTTAGGTATTTTAGACCGAAGTAATAAGAGATAGTTTTTCAAAATTGTTTTCTATAAATACATTGCTTCACTGTTATTTGAATACCTCAGTCCCTTAATTTTGTTTTTCAAATTTTTAATTGTAGAAGTAGCATACATTCTGAAACAAATTCTCCATATGCTTAAAATTTTTTTATTGACAGTGACATCAAAATCTCGAAGCAGTTTTAACTCGTTAATGATAAATAAATTTTTGGCGAAGAAAGAAAGAATTATTGATGAAAAACGTGTTCTAGACAAAGTTGTGAAAACTTTACCATTTTTGATTTTCCTGAAAATTTGCATATAAGTTGTCTGGAAAAAATGAAAATACAACTTATTTTAAAAGTTTTTTAAAGTGCATAGTTTGAGCTTAGGGGGCACCTCAACATGCATGAAAAATAAAAATTCTGCCAATCCGATGTAACTTTGAAAATAAACGGCTGTATCGATTTCATCAAACTTTTTTTTGTTTGATAGATGATTAGTTAGTCCTTTGAAAAAAATTAATTAATTGTTTTTATAATTAATTTTTAAATAAAAATATTAAAAAAACTTTTTTAAAGATGGCGCTAGGGTTGAACATCAATTGGAATTTAATTAATTTTTTTTCTGAAAATAGTTCTATCCTTATTCTAAAATATATCAAATTAACTCAGAGGCATTCATTTTTGTTCTTGAGATATTTAATTTTAAAGATTTTCAGTACGACTGAAATTCGAATTTTTCCTCATTTTTTCAAACCACTTCCATTAACAAAAAATTTTAAAATCAATTTAATTTTAACTTTTTTTTCTAAATATAGCTCTAACCTTACTTTAAAATATATCAAATTTACAAAGAGGCGTTAATTCGTGTTCTTGAGATATTTAATTTTAAAGATTTTTAGTCCGATTAAAATTCTAATTGTTCATTATTTTTTCGAACAATTTATATCATCAAAAAATTTTAACCACTGAAGTTCGAGAAAATAATGAACAATTAGAATTTTAATCGGACTAAAAAAAATCTTTAAAATTAAATATCTCAAGAACACGAATTAACCCCTCTTTATAAATCTGATATATTTTAAAGTAAGATTAGAGCTATATTTGAAAAAAAAGTTAAAATTTAATTGATTTTTAAATTTTTTGTTATTGGAAGTTGTTTGAAAAAATGAAGAAAAAATCGAATTTCAGTCGTACTAAAAATCTTTAAAATTAAATATCTCAAGAACAAAAATTAACGCCTCTGAGTTAATTTGATATATTTTAGAGTAAGGATAGAACTATTTACAGAAAAAAAATTAATTAAATTCCAATTGATCTTCGATCCTAGCGCAATCTTTAAAAAAGTTTTTTTAATATTTTTATTTAAAAATTAATTATAAAAACAATTAATTAATTTTTTTTCAAACCAAAAAAAGTTTGATGAAATCGGTATGGCCGTTCTTGAGCAATTTAATTTCAAAGTTATATCGGATTGGCAGAATTTTCATTTTTCATGCATGTTTGGGTCCCTATGCTCAAACTAAGCACTTTAAAAAAATTTTAAAATAAGTCGTAGTTTTAATTTTTTCCATACTACTTATATGCAAAGTTTTAGGAAAATCAAAAATGGTCAAGTTCAAATTTCGACTTTTTCACCTGCGTAAATCACGTTTTCCATCTATTGAGAAATATAATAATGTTTTTGGATCTAATAATTATAATGGTTTGAATCTACTATATGGAACCTAAATTTGTTATTTTAACTAGAGTGAATATTCATTGTGAATCATTCTTTGGAAATATTCAAAACATTTCGGAATTTTGATATGATAAAATACACATTCTCTCCTTTTAACAATATTATGATAACAACGATATTTTTCTTTAATCAAACTAAGTACCAAGTCGGATCTTGCTACATAATACCTCACCTTGTAGCTTTAAAGCGAAATATAAAGAAAACAAAGTAAATAAAAACTTCACAAACCTTTTAGATCAACTTTGAAAAAAAAAATAGAAACTTGAACTTTAAATTCTTTTTCTATGTTATCTTAAATCTTTACAATTTTAACACTCAAATTCTATTATCTGTACAATAAATAAATCAACAAAGAACATCCTCCAACCCTACCATACATATTCTAGGACAAAATTTTATTGATTTTCTTTTGAAAAGGCATTTTGTCCCATCAAAGATTTACTGATTTTCTTTTCATTTTTTGTTTTCTTTTATTTTAAAACAACAAAAAGATTCAATTTTCTAAAATCGAAAAAAAAATTGATTTCCGTGATTGATTGATATTTTTTTTAGTTATATTTGTGAAAATGATCAAAATGGAAAACAAACAAACAAAAATTAAGGTTATCGAAACGGTTTTACTTAAATTAAATAAATATAACGGAAAAATGTTAAATCATTAATTTAATGATGGTTATTAGTTACATAATAATGTCCAGATATTATTTGTATAAGCGAATGTTATTTCTCAATCTAATTCTAACAAGAAGATAATTTAGAAATTTGTCTTACTTGGATGTAAAATTTTTTGTGCTTTGCTGTGACTTGCACAAAACGATGAGTATAATTTAAAATGATTCACATAATATAAAAATGCTGATCCAACAGCAAATAGAACATTCTGAAAATAGAAAACGGAAAATAATATTAGATTAATACGTCTATTGTTAATAAATTTAGTTTGATAGATTACTGTTTACATAAAGAAAGTCTTATCTTATTCTGAGATGCAAATAAATGTAAATAATAGAGGAAATTGGTTTACAAATCAATTCAAGTGTGAGTAATTTTGTTGAACTTAAATCGGAAAACGTATCAAGGTTGAAGTTTCAGATTTAATCAGATTGGATAAAATTCTTCAACATCTTAATCATAACGAAAGAATATAATGTTGAAAAAAACAATTTCGATTTATTTTAGATTTTTATGTCGATTTTATCAGTAGAACGATGTTTGAAAATATTTTGAAAAGTTTATAAAAGCTTTAGAATTTTTTACCTTAAATTGACTAGGATAATCAAACTTATGAAAATCAGGTTCCAGCTCCAATGCCTCTTCTAAATTTTGTAAAAATTGTCTTTGGAATGTAACAATCTCCTGTATATTTCCAAATAATGTGGTAATTTCTGCCATTGATAAAAATGTTTCACGTTTTAATGGTTCTAAATAGAGATCTAGTAAATTATTTAAATGCTGCAAAGATATAATATAAATTTAATTAAATTTGTGAATTTTGATGTTTTAAATGTATTCTTATATTAGTTAGTTAAGGATGCCTTAGGTTAAGTTAACGCTTTTTAATGGACATCTTCCATTGTGAGTTTTGTTAAAAATAATTAACACATTAGTTTTGCGAAATTAAGTGGAAATTAAGTGAGCTTAAATAAAACGTTATTTACCAGCCGGTGAAAAACGATTATTCTTTTAACCATCATATACCTTTGATATTAGAGAATTTTAACTCGAACTTTTTTGCGTTCATGCTCCATGTAGGAGTATTGCCAAGCAAATAAGGTTCGAATATTCACCAGAAAGTTCGATTATCTGCAGCGATTCGAGCTTTTATATTTGTAAGTATGCTGTTGTTTGAGTCAAGCATTGATCCTAAATATTTAAAAGATTCAACTCCCTCAATTCGTTCATCGCCACACATCAAATCTTTCTTCTCAGCCTCTCTTGAGACGTTCATATGTTTGGTTTTATCGTAGTTGATTTGAAGACCAATTTTTCTAGCACCACTCTAAAGTGACTTGAAAGTCTCATTCATAACAGCTTCACTTCGGCCGAGGATGACAACATCATCAGCGTACGCGATCGTCTGTACTGAGTTCATTGACAAGATATTGTTGTTAGTCGGATTTTCTTATGGCGGCACACATATTCCAAGGCTAGATCAAAGAGTATAGGAGAGAAAGCATTACCTTGTCTTAACCCGGAGTCAACTTTAAAGAATTTTCGTTATTTCGTTCTCTACTCGTACACAGCATTGAAAGTTCTGTACTGTCATTTTGCATAGTGAAACCAGTTTTAACTCGAATAACTTGCAAGATATTACAAAAAAAGAAAACCAGTCAAGATCATTTGACTATCAAGTACTTGTACTATCAAGTATGTGAAAAACTAGAGAACTGAAAATTAAATGCCAAATTACGATAAAACTAAAAAAAGTGAGTCGTAACATATGACATCTTTCTTTACCGGTTCTAAAAATTATTTAAGCTTTTTTCATTCCTAACTTTTTAACCGACTTCAAAAATGAAGGAGTGGTCCCTGAGCCCACGCCAATTTCATGTGATGATTACCACATGTTTTATACTTCATGAGGCGCCTGTCCTTGACGAGTCCGAAAACTTTTGTTTGCGATTTTCCTCAAATCGGCCGCTTTTTCGTTTGGCAATTTGCTACAACATGGGGGGGTTGGAGATTGGTTTTAGAACACGAGGGTAAGCTTGTCCGACCAAAATATGTCTTATTATCGAGTTCGACAACTGATATTTTTTGGTGTGTTTGGGTTGTCGGACTAGACAATAGCAGACAAATTTTTGTCGGACAAGGCTACCCTCGTGTTCTAAATCAAATTTTCAACCCCCATAGCTAAAAAAAAAAAATTACAAGATCCCGGGCAATCGGTATTTTTCGGAGCTTGCCGAACGAAAAACCGGCCGATTTCAGGAAAATCGCAGAACAAAAGTTTTCGGGCTCGTCAAAGACAGGCGCATTACGAAGTTTAAAATATGTGGTAATCATCACATGAAATCGGCGTGGGTCCAAGGACTAGATTTTATATTATTTTAAATTTTTTTTATTTTATTTGTTTTAGGTTTTATGTTTTCTTTTGTTTTTTTATATACGTTTACCGATTTCTCAAAAACGGCTCGTTCGATTTGAATGATTTAAATTGTGTTCTGTTAAGGTAGGTTCCGAGATGGTCCCATATTTTTTCTATAACGTGAAAAATATCATTTTTCAGAAAATCGAGAAAAACTGTATTTTTTATGTATATTCTCTGATTTCTCGAAAACGGTTCATTTCATTTGGATGATTTTAATTCTATTCTATTAAGGTACATTCTGAGGTGGTCCCATTCTTTTTTTCTATGACGTGTAAACGCCGTTTATCAGAAAATTGGAAAAAACTATATTTTTTATATATTTTCGAAGATTTCTTCGCAACAGCTTATTTTATTTGGATGGTTTGAGTTGCATGTGCGGAAAAGTGAGTTATTTCCGTACTGATTTTTCATTTCAGCACTGCTTTTTAATGTCCGCACTGCTTTTTCATTTCCGCACTGCTGCCAATTTAAAAGACAAAACGGTGCGTTTGTGTTGGTAAACAATTTTATTAATAAAGTAGAAATAAATGAAAACATTACTTTTGATCGAGAAATTATGCAAGTTATTGAATGAATATCCTCCAGGCAAAGGCTCTCCAAACACTTTCAAGTTTGTTCGGCTTGTTTGACTCGACATTATTGTAACAGTTGTACCGGCTGAAACATTGCCATTTTCAATGATTGATTCACTGGATTGAGCAGTAGTTGATGAGGTCGTTTATACGTTATCAGCTCTAATAATTTTCGAACCCATGATGCTGTCAGCAATTTTACGTTTATTGTTGAGCGAATGTTGAATGTATTTTTCTGTAACCTTATCAGACTCCCAACCACCATGTTGCTTAATTGTAGTTAAATTCACACCTGAGTCTGCCAACAAGAAAGCAGACGATCGACGGAAGCAATGACCAGTGTATTCACCCGGTAACGAAAGATTCAAGAAAATTGCAATTGTTTTCGGATAGCCTCCAATCGTGTTAATGCCGATCGGCTGTTTGATGCATTTGCCTTTACGAAAACCCAAAAAGAATCTGTCAGTGAAAACGCCATGAAGACGTAGTCCTGAATACATCTTGAAAATGTCAACCAAATTTACGTCCCGATCACTTCCTTCGTTGATGACAAATTGTCGAAAGATTTTGGTTTTCGTTTTCGGTACGGTAATTTTAATGCCATTTTCCATGTATTTGACATCTTTTACGTTCAAATTCAACAATTCGCTTCGTCGGCAAGCACCATAGACACCGACAATAAGGGCCACCTTAAAATTGTGAGGTTAAGAAAATGAAACAAAAAAATTATCAGCAAATTTTACCTTCGTAGCCAAATAAACATCGTCGGGAGCGTCCTTCAGGAATTTGTAGATTTCTTCAATGGTAAAGATTCTTGATTTCTTCGCAAAATAATTGTCATTTTTACGCTTCAAAAGAGCTCGCAAATCGTAGAAGTTTGAGATTTCGATGTTGTCCTTCACGTTCAACGTGGATTTAAACATTGAGTAAATGCTCCACGTAGTTGACGATTAGAATTGTTTCATCTCGGCTCGGTATCGAAATAAGCAAGGAACTTATTTTCGTCAATCACTTTAATTTTTTTTTTTCGCTGCACCATTGTTTGAACACTCGATACGTTTTTTCGTATTTTTCTTTGGATATTATCGGCAATAAACTTTGCAAAGCTCTTTCTGCTGCTCCTTCCAAATCGGAATCCTCCCCTGAGCTCATTTTTTGCACTTTCTCAATAAAATAAACGCGAAATGAAAACACGTTTGTAGTGTAGGAACAATCAAGAACAAATGACGTTTTTTTCTTGCATATAATCAAGCTTGCATATTGTCAAGGCATTGTTGATCGATCAATACTTCGCGTAGTTTTTTTGTAGTGATTTTTTGTAATTTTTTTTCATTTTTTGTCTATTGTGGTACTCAAGTGCAGAAAACGTTTTGCGCAACTCGTTTTGAAATGAATTTTTTTCAGCATACGTCCTAATTTTCGATACTCGCTTCGCTCGGACTAGTGCTGAAAAAATCTTCATTTCAAAACTTGTAGCACAAACTACTATTGTAAACTCCCGAGCAAAAATTTGTCAGGGCTAAAATAGGACCCTGAATAGGTTTGTGCTAACTCGGATCAGGCACTGAAAAGGCGCCCTGATTGGGCCCTGGTCATGAGTGAATCTCTGTTGCTTTATCAGGCTCAGATTGAGATAGTCCGAATAGGCCTTGATTAAGTTCGCCGCCAAGTAGCATTATATTACGGCTCGAATTCGACTTCGGCTTTCCTTATTACTTATAGGGACCAGATCAGATAGGCTAATCAGGCCTTGGTCAGAAGTAACTTATGCGGATCGCGTAGAACAGTTATTGATGGAACTTAACGAGGTTACAATTTCTAACGAAGGTACAAAATCTGCAAATGTAATAGAGAGCATGAATTTTAAAACAGCCTTAAAGTAATTTCAGGAAGCTTTCACTTACTCTACGAAACTTATCGTCAAGGCTTGTAGATTTACTAACTTTAAAGAAGCAGTCCAAAAGGTAATTGAAGAGGAAACAATTTTAAGACAACATTCCCAACTACAAGGTTTTGTTCCTCAATCCAATTCTGCTGTAACTAAATGTCAAATTTGTAGGAAAACTGGCCATACAGCAGAAAAATGTTTTTCGAGATTCTTAAATCAAGCTCCCAGATTCCCTCCTCCTTTCACTAATGCAGCCAATATTTCTTCAAACCAAGAACGATCAGTACGATATTTTAGTATTTCCTGTGCTTATTGTAAAAAACCAGGCCATCACATCCGTGATTGTCGACTTCAAATTCGAGCTGATTCTAAGAAAGAACAAGCTACTAATATTAACAGTCAGCCATCTTCATCTTCTTCCAGTCAATCCAAGCCTTTTTCGGAAAACTTTTCGCGATTTAATCAGAAACAACCGAGCACGCCTGCTCGAGTCAGCAATACGAAATAATGTGTACAAATTCACAACCAATTCAAACTAATCAGAGTTATAAAGAAAATTTTAAATTACCTTTTTAAGAGTCAGATCCCTTTCAAATATCGGCAAGTCCTTTTAGCACATCAAATGAAGAATCTTTACATTACCCCTTGTCGAATACCTTAACATCTGACTTGAATTCAGTTAAAAAAAACTTTAATTCTTTTAATGAATTGGTTACAAATTCAGAAAGTGATGAAATTTCGCAGGAATTTTTGCCAACCCTTGATTCAATTAAATTAAATTTAAATAACCTTAATGAATCATCTCCTTCCGAAAATTTTTTATCAAAAACCATTGAAAATTCTTTAGTTTCTTCTGGTCCTTCTTCGTATGAACCTTGCAATATTTTGAATATAAAAGCAAATAATATTTCTGACAATAACTCAAATATTGTTGTTGTTTTAATCATGATTACCAACAATTTCAGTAACAAAAAATACCTTGATCTCTCGATTGGCTTTCTCAATGGAAGTAATTTAAAGCTTCTGGTCGATACTGGTGCTGACATCAGTTTAGTAAAAAGAAATTATGTCCAAGATACTACGATATTTAATTCTGATCATAAATGTCGAGTAAAAGGCATTACTACTGGTTTTGTGAATACTTTTGGAGTGTGTGACGCCAACATAAAACTTCCTAATTCTTCCTTTGTATACCTGGACAATCTGGTTGTATATGGCGTTTCCCTTCAAGATCACACTGAAAAGTTATAATCCGTATTTAAATGCTTTCATCAAAATAATTTAAAACTTAATCCAGCAAAATGTAATATAATTACTCGTTTCGACATAAAGCCAGACCCTGCTAAACTAACCGCTATTCAGGATTATCATATTCCCAAAAATCCAAAAGAAATCAAATCATTTCTCGGTCTCTCTGGCTATTACCGTAGATTTATTGAACATTTTTTAAGCATAGCCAACCCGTTAACTCCCCTTCTAAAAAAGGACGTACCTTTCGTATGGAGTGCATTTTGCGATGAATCCTTTCGAATTCTAAAAGACAGTTTAATGAATCCTCCCATACTTCAGTACCCTGATTTTTCTAAACCTTTTACTATCACCTGCGATGCTAGTGACTTCGCCATTGGATCAGTTTGGTCCCAAAATGACTTACCTATTGCATATGCTGGTATTAAATTCCGCAGGAATAAATTATTCGACGGTATAGAAAAAGAACTTTTAGCTATAGTCTGGACAGTTCAACAGTTTAGACCATATGTTTATGGTACAAAATTTATCATAGAAACAGACTATAAACCATTGATTTGGCTCTGTAGCATAAAAAATCCCTCATCTAGACAATTTCGCTGGCGCATAAAATTTGATGAGTACGATTACGAGATAATTCACAAATCAGGAAACATAAACAGTAACGTCGGCGCACTGAGTCGCATTCAAGTTGAAACCCCAAATTGTCCAGAAATTAATGTTCTAACGCGATCGAAAATGAAGCCTTTACAACCTGAAATCGAAACTCTTATGGTTGATGATTCAGCAGACGATTCAACTTCTGAAGAACCTATTCAGGCGAATTTTCCTTCGAAGTTGGACCACATAATCAAGTTAGAAAACGAAGATCAAATTAAAAAGGTTATTAAAAAGTTTCATGATAATCCGCTAGGTGGTCATATGGGTATTCACAGGACATATAATTGTATCAAATCTTATTATTCGTTTCCAAAAATGTTATCGCAAATTTCAAATTATATTAAATCCTGTGAATCCTGTCAAAAAAACAAATCTTCAAAGCCTAACAAAATTCCTTTAAAAAAAACTACAACTTCCAGCCGTCCTTTTGAAAAAATCTTTATGGATATTGTAGGACATCTTTCAAGCACATATAATAATAATAGTTGCATTCTGACAATTCAGAATGACTTATCCAAAAATTCACTAGGCATTGCATTTCCCAACCAAGTAGCTGAAACCATTGCCAGGGCTTTTGTTGAGCACTTTTTATGCAAATTTGGAGCGCCAAGTTATTTTTAACTGATCAAGGCACGAATTTTCATACATGTAAAATGCTAAAGATCATAAAGTTGCAAACGACTGCGTATCATCCCCAAACAAATGAAGCGTTAGAGCGTTCCCACAAAACTTTAGGATATTACTTACGAAATTTTTCTAAAAGGGATCCCTTAACTGGGAACACATGGATACATTACGCCATGTTTTGCTATAACTCCACTCCTCACAGTTCTACAAATTTTATGCCCTTCGAAATACTATATGGGCTTAAACCTCAGATACCTGGTTTATTAATGAAGTGTGATAACATTTCCTATAATTACGATGACAATTCAACTCACTAAATAAAGTTTCGATAAGGTCCAATAAAAACACTTCATTTACTATTTTTTAACAAATCAAAACGAATTATATCGATTATTTTTCTCTGGTGGGAAGGAACAGCGAATTATAGTGACTATTTTCGGCCTACTTTATATATTAATTTAAAACTAGAGATATTGAGATAATTTTTTTTTCTTAATGAGATAATTTTTTTTATTCATAATTTTGTTTAAAAGATAATTATTAGTTTCAAAATAAAACTTTTTCTACAAATTATTCAATTATACAAAATTATGTAAAAATGCAATTTGCAAATACTAAAAATGTCCGTTTTCATTCATAAATGATTGCATGTTTATGTTTATTTGTCAAAAATAAATTACAAATTTATAACATTTATGCGCCTACTAAGATGAAATAATATTTAATTTTGTTAGAAGAAAAAATGACAACAAAGGATTATATTGTATGAAATAATGTTACTATTTCTGTTCGTTAAATTGTTTGCTAAATACAACTCGTCACCAAAATTATTAGTCGATTATTTTTCAACATTACCACTCATGCCATTTGAGGTTAAAAATTTCCCCCGTGCGCTACGCGCACTCGGGACCTCAAATGACATTCGTAATAATGATTATGAAAAGTAATCGACTATTATTTGACGACTCGTGATATTATATATGATTATTTAACCGAACTCAGAATTCGATTGGGAGATTCATACATGGCGGCACGAGAAAATTTAATTACTTCATCTTAAACTCTTTCACGGAAAAGAATCTTAAAAAAAAATAAAAATTTGTTCCCATAAGGTCGAAAAAAAATAAATAAAAAAAAAGATATATACTATTTTCGTTAATGTAAATATCTTTTTGTAGAACTTAAACATGACTATTTTATATATGTTAAAAATAGCTAATTGTATATGTTCATTGTAAATAAAATAAAAATAATAAAATTAAATTCTAACAAACAAACAAAAACACAAAACAAAAACAATGTTATACGTTAATTATAAATTTTTACTATTTCATTTTTATTGTAATATGATAATGTAATATAATAGTAGATTGTATTACTAGTGCGAATGCGTTTTCCAAACAAGAGTTAGTTTGGCAAATAACTCGCGTTTGGAAAACGCATTCGCACTAGTAATACACACTATTTTTTGTAACAAGTGCGTAAAATTTATAAATATTTATTTAATTGTTCAGTTAATCATTTATTTAACAAAGTTATAAACAAATTTAAGCTTTTTAAATAATTAAAGTGCGCCATCTTCATTGTAATAGTTGTAAATTATACTAGCTCGAATATATAAACATAAGAATCCAACTAAAACCACACATATGAATTCAATAAAGCTGTCAAAATTGTAAACTTTGAAAACCTAAATAAATTGTTTTTTCTTGTAACTCAAATTATGCAATGTGTTTAAGTTGTTTTTGCTGTATGGTAAGTTATTTAAATTATTATTTTGATATTTTAGTACTATAAAAATATTATATATAGATAGATATATGGATAGATTTAACTACAAATCTCACATACAGGCGGCGCTGTGGTCCAGGCTTACTAACTATTTGGTCATATGTGCAGCAAAGTAGTTTTTTCTTTTATTCTATTCTAGCACAAAATTTAATATTTTTTACGCATGTGTTACAAAAAATAATTTTCATTAATTAAGTGTTAAAGGTCTTGCTGCTGGATTCTGGTTCTAATTTTTTTAAAAAAAGATAATCTTAGGGAATATCTTTTTACTTTGGGGGTAGGTGTTGTGTAAATTTTAAGCACAGCCTAATTTTAAACACAGCCTAATTTCACAATATTTCATATCTTCTTCATATGCTAGCACTTTTGTCGATAGGCTAAATTCCCTCCCCCCCCCAGATTGACTCTTAAAATATAAAAAAAGGCAGATAATTACAAAATGACCAGAAATCGTTTTATTTGTTCACTATCCAGCAGCGAAACTACATCGGTAAGGAACCTTTACAACTTTATATAATTAAAAATAAATGATATCAAGCATCAAGCATTGTAAATATATAAATATATATAATAAAATAAAATATAAATAAATAAATAATATTAGTAAAATAAATTAGAAAAGAGAAAACATTGTTTATTTCACAACTAATTCAAACAAAAACTTTTAAAATATAACAGATTTTTCTAAACCAAACTCGATTCCTTACAAAAAACTTTTGTTTTATTATCTTCTTATCTATGTCCATAAAATATAGATAAAACAAATGTTTGAAATTTTTTTGTTATCAACAGACGTGAGAAAACACATTTAATAACTGTAGAAAATTTCAACTTGATAGCACTTATAGTTTGTGAGTAAATCGAATACATATGTAGAAATTCGAACGAACACCGAAGTCTCACCAATGGCGTACCGTTTTTACTTTTTTAAAGTACGGAGCCCTAAAAACATCTTCAAAGATTTCGCTGTTAGTGGTACCCATTTTTAACACATCTTTTTCCAGAAAAAAATGCTGAGTTAACTTTTAATCCAACATTAAATTATCGCGCTGGAAATATTTTTCATTTGAAAAATAAAATTCTTAAAAATTTGTATTTCCGTTTTTTTTTCAAATAATTTTTTTAAACAATGAACCGAAATTTAAACAATGAATCGAGTTTTATAGAAATTTAATGAACTGAAAAAATGTGGAAAAATTCGTTCACCGCCAACAGTGCCATATTTGATGATATTTTTAAAGTTAAGCACAGTCTTAAAAGCTTGCTACAAAATTTTAAATATTTTTTATAAGTCTAATCAATTGCCTTTAAAATGAGCGATACATGACTAAAATCGGTTCACCCAATCGGTAGCCAAAGATATTTATGTTTTGCCAACCCGTAAAACTTTGCCGCCACGCTGTGTCATCCACAGATTTCATTTTTTGATAAAAAAAAAACGGGTTTTAAGTTTGTCATTGTTTTGAAATCAGAGGGAGGCCAGGAACATCGATGTTTCGGTGACTTGGAATTGCTCTATAGGGGTTGATTCATATTTTAAAACATTATTTGGATTACGTTAAGAGTAGAAATTTTGAAAAAAATATGTTTGACCTTGACAAGATTTTATTTTTCTATTCTTATGCAATTTTTTTTTGTAATTTTCGAAAGCATACATTTTGATTTATTATTAAAATTATAGAGTTGTTACCTTTTCTAATTTACAAAATGGGAGACGATCGTTATCAATGAATTAGGTAACAACCTCAGCTTCTTTTGTGTCGCTTTACCTACCTATGGGAAAATTTTCGATATGGCATTAAAGTTACTTGCGTTTAAGAAAGTCAAAAATTTGCAAGTAAAAAATTTATTGTAAGAAATTTGTTTTCATTAATATTTGAGACTTTAAGTTTTGTAATATTTTCGAAAATGTATGTTTCTTCTCTGAACCTAGTTCCCTGAACCTTGCTACCTTATATTTTGAGGAACTAGGAGTGGAAAGTGGGAAACGATTTTTTTGGATCCGTTCGTGTGCAGCGTTATATGAAATGTTAAGATTGTTGGAAAATATTACCACATTTTCATATAGCATATTTATTTTACACTTGTTGTATACTTTTGTTAATATAAATTTACATATTTAAAAAATCAAAGATTTAATTTTATTTTCTACGATTACTCAATAAATTTCGTCTTTTTAGGACATCTTCAGGAGTAAACTTTTTCGTATTTGAAGAGTAATTAATTTTCTTATTCCGCCCCACCCTTTAATTTTAAAAGTAAGCAATTAAGAAGGTAAGTCGCTATATCATAAATTGCTTAAACCTGTTACAAAGAGTAAGTGAGCGCCCCAATTTTTATATTTTGCTAACTTAGCCAGCTAGGAGTGGAAATCGTTTAAAAAATGTTTAGACCCGGTCGAGTGAGTTGTGTCATAGGTGATAACTGATCAGTTATATTGTAAATTGTAATATTTTTCCAGATTCTAAGATACACATAATCGATAATGTACTAGACAGTCCTTGCTGCTATCGATATTCGACGATTATGGATAACGAGGATGAATTATTATTGGTATCGTTGAAAGTCATTTAACTTTTTTGTAGTCGATATCGTTAAAATCAGCTTTAATTTGTATAAAATTTAACAAAAGAATATCGTAATATAATAAATATCATATTAGGTGAGGTTAGGATGTAGTATGCTTCAATTAAACCTACGATGCGTTATTTTACTTCACTCAACACCAACTTATCATTTAAACTTAAACCCACCAGCTTATAGACTTGATCAACGTAAATCGGTTTCTTTTACCATCATAAATCAGCTCTGTGAGCTTAACTGGGTCTCGATCCGTCGACCATTGAGAATGAACAGTCCGCGAGTGCCTTAACACACCAAACGAATTTTATGAATTCAAAGTTAGAACAAAACCCCGCCCAAAATTTTGACGTGATAACTGATATAGTTATGAACTGATATAGTTTTTAGTGTTAAATTGAAACAAACAATAAATTAATAGAAAATCACTAAGTTAAATCTATTCTACGGTCAACAATAAATCGTCGCTTTAATAATGAAATAACGTATGCCATATATACGTTGTTATTATATAATGGGTGCGCTGCATTCCCCATAAGGATGTCTATAAAGTGGCATTTTAACATTTTCCAATTTTTTTATAACTGGGGGTGAAAATTAATATATTGTTAATTAACGTACATGCAAATTTGAATTTGGTTAAATATTGAAACAGCGTAAATGCATGTACGATATTTCAATTCCTATAGAATAATAACTTGGGCAAAATCAGTGTCGTATACTTTACATACATTACGATCGCCACACGAAATGGTAAATCTAAAATATTGTATAAGCATCATTCATTACTAAATGATATACCGGTTCATATAAATAAAAAATTGTAAGAATATTATACGTTAGTTCAATAATAATTAGTTTTAGACTTAATCGTACTTCCATGCAAAATGAAATAACGTATATGAAATATGAAATAACGTATAAGGTACCTGATTGACTTTGCACCTCTTTTTAGGTAGAAAAGCAGGTACCAATGTGAAATTTTAATATGCTGTGGAGAAATTAGTCAAGATTAATTGGTAGAAATTTTTTTTCCAATATCTTTATTCATTCAATAGTACTGCCGAGTTTACGAAAATCCAAAAATCGAAAAATCTTTAAGCCCAATTATCTCGAAACTACACTTTTGCGAATACGTTGTTTCATTATTAAAGCGACGAAATATAAAACTGAGAAATCGTAAAAGTTTAGTAATTGTATGAGTTTGATACAGCCTCACAAAAATCAAACCAATTCTATTCAAAAGGTATGCTTTTTCCGAATGCTGAAAGAAATTATTTCGTTCCGATGATGATTTAAATAGTCAATTAAAAGCACTTGTGGTTGTTTTTGTAAAAATTAATAATATTTTGTACAAAACTTTTTTATTGAAAACGGTAAACAAAGAATGTTGACGGATGTTAAATACAATTAATTTCCACACAATTTGTTGTAACATATATTTTCAAATTTAACTTTAATTAGAAAAATCCATATTCATAAGTGGAACAATTTTCTAGCACTCCTAAGGGTATATTATAAACTTTATAGTAAGGTAATATTTTTTTTTTGCATAAATGTAACATATTGAAGTTATTTTAATTGCATAATTGAAACTATTAAAATAGAAATAAAATACCGGTTGGTTTCAATTAATATAAATTGAGAAAAAAAAATACCGTGCGAACATATATAATTATGAAAATAAAATTGTTAACATTTTTATGCTCTGATTAGCTTTACGGGTTGTAGTTGTAAATTATAATACAAGCTTTTGTTTTTAATTTCAATTATGATGAAAGAATTATTGTCAACTATTTGCTTGCATATTTAAATTTATAAATCAATATATGAAAATATTTGATGTATTATGTATGTGTGACGCAAACATTTACTACACTAACAACAAAAATAAAAATTTGAAACATAAAATAATAATTTAATGTGAATTAAGCATTAGTTTTGTACCTGTTCACTTAACTGTTCTTTTAAAAGTTGCAAACTTAAATAATACTTTAAGCCTTAGGCTAGTATATAGAAAAAACTCAATCTCAAACCGAATAAAAAATAAAGTTTTGTTTTTTTCTATCGCATTTAGTTCATTTATATTTTTTTCTTAAAGTTTTTAAATTTAGAAAAGTTCTACTAAGTTTTTAAATTATTGTAATTTCTTTGATGCAGTTTTAAAAAGCTTAATGCAATTTCTAAAAAAAGTTTTAGAGAAATTATATTCCAGATTCAATCTTAGTAATAGTTTTGGAAGAGAAATCTTAAAAGTTTTGGTTCGTTTGCTATTCTTCAATCGTATTGAACATCTGTTATCTTTTTACTTTATTTTTCCTGTTTTGCTTTCACTTATAGTACACAACGCTTATAGAACACAACACATGTTCTGGTACTAGTATTGGTATTTTTCTTTCGCTATATATTACGAATAGATTCTCCACTTTCAGACAAAAACACTTGCTCAATATTTTTTTTCTTGGTACTATATTTACATGATAATATATAATCGATTGGAGTTTATTTTATAATTTTAAAGATATTATAAGCTTTTCATCGGTGCTTAGAATTTTATTGTACAAATATTAGCTTATGATATATTTAAGATCCAAAAATATGCCAAATTTATAGACGGACTTTTGCTCTTTGAGAAATGTCCAACGAAAGTATGTTTCATTTGACTAAAAATGGTTTTCATCGTTTAAGTTATTTTATTTTGTACATCCTATCGTAAAAAAAATATGTAATATTTTATTATAATATCATACACAAGACCTCAGAACGCATGCAAAAGAATGGTTGCAGTCGAAAAGTCAAAATCTCCGATAAATGAGCGGAGCTTTACTATTACTTTGAATTGTTAAAAGTCTTAATTGCATTTTTAATACCATTTGTTTTATGCTATAAATCTTTTATGAATTCTCGTTTAAAAAATTTCAAAACATACATAGTACCTTATCTCGTTTTATCAGCATGCTGCTTTTGGATGGATTTTATTCTGTCAGTTTGGCATAATAATTCTACTTTTTTGTTTTGGAATTACGTTCCGTTACGTTAATTAAAATTTTCTAAATTAGAATATTAGCCGTCCAAATCATGGCACACAGAAGCTGTTTCACAGTCGCTACAATGCTATCAAAAATTACGCCTATATATTTTTTAGTATTGAGTGAACTCTCTTAGTTTTGACGGTACTTATGGGGCGTTAAAGGAGCTATTTTAGACTGAAATAACGTAGTATTGGAGGTATTTCTAACATTTTATTTCGAGACCATTCGCTTATAATAGATAGGACGGAGCACGTACGTTCTATTTACGTTTTGTTTTAAGCTTACACGAAACACATGGATGCAGGCAAACCGAAAATTTAGGTTACATGACAGTAGAACTTCTAGCTTATTTTGTCCTTTGTTTGAAGTTTTTAAAGTTAAAAGCCCAAACATAATTTCTTAGGAGTACAGGAAGCTCAAAATCCTGAAAGTAGTACATTAGGAGAAAAAATCTAAGGAGTACAAATTCTCTCAAAGGAGTACAATACTTCCGAAAGGATTACATCTGGTCACCTTATTTAAATACTAGCTACCGGACTAGATTAGGTAGATGTAGATTCAGCCATTAATCCATTAAATAATAATGAGAAATGCTAAACAATATGCACCTGCTTTTTCCATCTTATTTTTCTTCGGCTGGAATATCAAATCACTCTTTCGATGCCTCGGGTTGCCTAGGTTTAGTGTTCAGTTAAATAGCTCCGTTTCAAATGGTTTATTTGACTATTTGACGCTATTTAGAAAATTCTTGCCTTTTGTGTATCTGCAAGATAATTATTGCCTTTTGTATACCTGAACTCTAGATCTCTACACTCTACCTCTACAGATGGTCACAATTTTTTTCTTTAGAAGATATTGTTGGTATTAAGAAAATAAAAAAAGTAATTTCTGGTTTTATTTTTTGAGTATGAGTATATAGAGTATACCCTGAATCGGAGTTAATAGTTATACACGGTTGAATTTTTGAGCCTTTTTCACGTAGTTTTGGTAATGGTGTCAATGTTTTGTTAATAGGCGCTACAAATTTCATGCGATTTACCTATATTTTTGTAAATAAAGCTGAAAATGGTTTATAATCAAAATGTGTAAGTTGAAAATTAATATTTTTTCTCTTTTCCGCTAGGCGGCGCGTTAAACCTTGGTTTACTTCAAACCTCATATTTTAAAAATCGTCCTTTTTTTTGTTTTTCACAAATTTTAAAGTAAACACATGCAACTATGAAATTAAAAAATAAAAAGTAAGAGATTCCATACGGATTTTTTTATACGATTTTTTAAAGTTTAGTATATGAAAAATTCACATGTGTTTTTAGTAAAAACTGTGGAGTCTGTGGAGTCGGACTGCGGAGTCAGTGCCAAAATTAAGCGACTCCGACTCCGACTCAGACTCCAAGTTTTAAAATTTTAAATCCGACTTCGACGCCGACCCCGACAGCGACTCCGACTCCGAATCCGACTCCGACTTATATAGAAAATATTCAAATTTCATTTCGAAATAATTAATTCTACAAAATGTAAGAAAGCACGTATCTACTACGATATAACATATCCGAAATGATTGTACAGGGTGGTAAAACTCTATCTCCAGGATTGTTTCAACTTGTTTAAATGATCTGCATAGGACTAAAACTTTTGCCACAGGACTGGAATTCAGCTACGCTTATTCCGATTAACAAAAATGATAAACGCCATCTATGTGAAAATTGCAGGGGAATTGGTCTATTCTCCTACATTTTATATATGATTTTTATAAATTTTTAACTAGTAGACTAAATTTACAAAACGGGACATGATTGTTATCACCAACTTACATTTCCCTCTTCTACCCTGAGCGAAATTAGAGATTAACTTTAATACAAACAAACAGTAAAATTTGAAAAATTGCATCAATTTTATAGTATCGTATTTTGAATAGTAAACAGTCGAGAAAACGAAGAGAATTTAAGTGTGTGACCTCACTTTCACAATCGATTTTCTTGAAAACTATAAGTGCTTTTGAACTGATATATCGGATTGGTCATAAAAGTGACTTACTTCAAGGAAAGCACTAAATTGACTGGATTTGTTCTTCTGGGAAATTATTTCTTTTAAAATTCTACACTAAGTGAACCCAATTTCTCACCCAAACCGATCTGGCCAGATACGGGCCAGATTGTATTCCTCCAATTATTCTGAAAACATTTGCTAGGGATCTATCACCAATCCTCCTTTTATTTGTCTCTTTTTTTAAGAAATTAGTTTTTCCGAAATGTGGAAAATGGCAAGCGTACAACCAGTTCCGAAAAAGGGAAGTAAAAATGATCCTACAAATTACAGACCCATTTCAGTTTTATCAGTTGTTTTTAAAATTTTTGAGAAATATATTAATTTTATATAATGAGCTTCTTGGAGTCTTCCAAACTACAATGTCAGACAATACGGGTTCCGTAAAGGAAGAGCTACGGGAGATTTACTTTCTTTTGTCACACATATCTGAAACAAGTCGCTTGAAAACCATGGTGAAACTTTCGGTGTTGCTCTTGATATTTCCAAAGCGTTTGGCAAAAGTATAGCACAACAATCGTATATGCAAATTGAGATACTATGGCTTAGACGAGCAACTTATTTCTTGGTTACAGAGTTTTATATCTGAGCGTAAATTTCGTGTTAATGTGTATGGTGTCTCATCGGATGTCACTTCAACTAATGCAGGTGTTCCTCAGGGTTCTGCTTTTTCACCAAATCTCTTTCTTATTTATATTAATGATTTGTTGGATTCAAGAATTAGTCCTATTCATAGATTTGCTGATGATCGCCCAGCTTCATGCGTCTCATGAAAACTCTAAATAATAGTCACCGTTAGTGCTTAATAACTGTAGATCAAGTTTGATAGATTCTCACCTGAATCAGCAAACCTATCGCGTTGTACCAGAGAAAGTGTTGTGTCCCATCCATTTACGGTTCAAATAAAAAAGTGTAGAACTGTCGCCTTTCCAAGTAATTTTTTCAACAGAGTCTCCCACCTCTGGAATGCCTTACCTTCTTTGGGTTTTCCCCGATAGCTTTAATCCTCAAAATTTTAAAGTTATATAACGTTAATAAATTTCTTCAGGAAAGTTAATTTATTTTAATTTTTAACATAATCCTAATCCCTAGTTTGCATGGTATCTTCGGATATTCAGAGACGTTAATTTATAATTTGTTATAATTAACACTAAACATGCCTAACTTTGAATTAAAAAAAACATAAGTTACATCGCAATTTATGAATAACGAGGATGAACTTTTAACAGAACCCTTGACGTTCATTTGAACTTCTTGATGCTAATATCATTACAACCAGTGTCAAAATTTATATAATTTAACTGAAGAGTATCGCAATAAAATGAACACCATAGGTTAGATTACGAACAGAAGCAGTCATTTACCACGTTTAGGTCTACTGATCTTTTAGGTCTACTGAACTTATAGACTTCAGTATTATAAATCTATAGCCTTGACTGGGATTACATCCGTCGACCTTTGGGCATGAGTCATCGTTTGCGTTAACACTCTCGGCTTTGCATTGCCAAGTCTATGATAACATATCAAAATGCAAGGTATTTAATCAATTCATACTTTATAAAACCTAACACATTGACAAAGATTTTAAATTTTTGAATTCTAAACATCGAATTTCTTTTTGGTGAACATGACCTGAACCGCCTGTTCTCTTTAAACTTCAATATCTTTAGTCCTGTTATTTCACATTGTTGTTAGACAACATCTTCACACAATAAAACTTATTTTAATGAAACGGGTGAAACCCCGTCCCACTCATAGTAATATCTGGACACGAGATTGAAACATATTCAACTGCAAAAATGGTCTGTTCCGTTCAAAACGGGACGGTTGCAAGTCCCGTTTTCTAGCCAAAATCGATCCTTTTGCTGAACAACTGTTTTGAATATTTTAGTGTGATATCAGACAAGACTGAGGTACCACCGATGTATTTTTACGAAGTAAACTTTTAAGTCACTTAAGACGGGCGATAGACCATTTGGTCCGCAAAAAAATTATGATAAAATCAAACATATGATTTTTTCAAGAGCGGTTGAGGAAAAAGATTTGGTGTGCGGCGAAAAAGGAATCAAGAGAGTTGGATCCTTTTAATACTTGTAATCAAAGCTTGACTGAAACAACGGCTCGATTAAACCTCTTCTTAAATCATCGTATGTTGCAACTAACACCAAACTCAAGATATACAAGACATTAATTAGGCAAGTGATGATAAATATGTGATATAGGCTCAAACGTAAAGCCGGTTTAGAGTCTGGAATAATTCAACAATTATCGTCAGTTTACTAGAGAGTGAGCGACAGCGAGGTAGACCATGACCACTACAGTGCAACACTGACGCAATGATCAGTATTAAAATAATTTATAATTCTGTTTTATAACTATATAGAAGAAAATAAAAACAAAAAATAACAGAATATAATTTTCAAATAGGAGTCGGAGTCGACAACTTTTTTGATGATTTTTCCAACTCCGACTCCGACTCCAGTTACTAGAAAATTTGTTTCGACTCCGACTCCGCAGCCCTGGCTTTTACATCAAATTAATTATGTTTTACTACATGTGAATCTAATATATTGAAAATTTTATATTTTAACATCTGTACTAAATTAAAAAGAAAATATTAGTTTTTATTGAGAATAAGAATTGGGGATACCAACGATCGAAGATAGTGATTTACTTTCAACATCTTAACACTAACATAATATAAGCATGGGACTATTATTAATAAATTTTTTTCTATTAAAATCATAATTTAATGAAACAATAATAATATTACAAACAAATACACAAAAAAATTAATTTATATAATCTTTTGCCTCTAAATTGAAATATTTCTGATTATTGGAAAAGGAAAACATTTTGGCAATTATTTTATCGACCGTAGTGTGGATGGTAAACACCCATGCAGACGACCGGATGGTAAAATCCATAGAGTTTGCCAGACTTTGAAAAAACGGCTAAGCACTGGCCCATTAATGGTTAATAGCTCATGGCTATATTGTTATTGGGCCAGCACCAGAACCATTCATCGGTTGATCTATGGCTTACAGAAAACAGCCCGTATACATTTACCTTTGAATGACCAAGCATTGACCTTAACCGTACTTGGCTAGTTCTATTGGGCCATTACTGGAACCATAAATTGACCGATCCCCGGTTTATAGAAAATAGCCAGTACACTTTACTTTATATGGTCTATCATTTATCAATGGCCCGTTAATGTTTAGCATTAATTGGATATGGTTATTGAGCCAGAACTGCAACCACAAATGACCCGATCTATGTCATTCGGTTAAATTCACTAGAGAAATATACATTTTAGAAATAAACAGTTTTAAATATTTTTTCATTAGACATTTTAATTATTTTGTATTTAATTTATTTAAATTTACATATAATAATATTTTATAGTCGTGGTATCCAGTACTCGTTCATTGCTGCAATGCTGGTCATTATTACTGGTCCGTTATACGTATTAAAATACTTTTATATTTTACGGATGGCTCAGAAACTCAATATGAAAATAAAAAGGATTTTATAAATCTTTACAAACATACATATAGTTGAAATTAAAATACCTGCAGCATGGCATATCTTTGCAACTGCACATGGAAAGGGTCCATACGATGAGATTGGAAGCATACTTAAAAGAGAAGCCTTAAAAGAGAAAAAATATCTCCAGCAAGGAAATCATTTGAAATGGCAGAAATTTGGCGAAAAAAATCAACCACGTATGAAATTTTCATATGTGTCTTCAGGAGATAACGAAATACAGGAGCAATTTCTTCCACGGTTTTCGGACATTAAAACAATAACTGGACCTCAAGGATCTCAGTATGTTTTACGGGATAACACTACACGCGATAAAATAATTGCCAAAATGTTTTCCTTTTTCGATAATCAAAAATATTTCAATTTATAGGCAAAAAAAATATGTAAATTAATTTTTAATGTATTTGTTTGTAATATTATTATTGTTTCATTAAATTATGATTTTTATACAGAAAAAAATTTATTAATAATCGACTGATGCTTATGTTAGATGTTGAAAGTAAATCATAATCTTCGATCGTTGGAATCTCCAATTCTTATTCTCAATAAAAACCTGTTTTTCAATGAGTGCTGCACAGAATATGTTTCAAATTTAGTACAGATGTTAAAATATAAATTTTCAATGTATTAGATTCACATTTAGTATAAAACATAATTAATTTGATGTAAAAACACATGTGCATTTTTCATACACTTAACTTTAAAAAATTGTATAAATAAATCCATTTGGAATCTCCCACTTTTTATTTTTTAATTTCATTACTGCATGTGTTTACTTTAAAATTTGTAAAAAAAAAAAAGAATGATTTTTGAGATATGAGCTTTGAAGTAAACCAAGGTTTAACGCGCTACAATCACTGGCCGGCAATCACAATCATCGATCGTTGGAATCTCCAATTCTTATTCTCAATAAAAACCTTTTTTTCAATTAGTAATGCACAGAATATGTTTCAAATTTAGTACAGATGGTAAACTATAAAATTTCAATATATTAGATTCACATTTAGTATAAAACATAATTAATTTGATGCACATTTGATTATGTGAATTTTTCATATACTAAGCTTTAAAAAATCGTATAAAAAATCCATATGGAATCTCGCACTTTTTATTTTTTAATTTCATAGTTGCATGTGTTTACTTTAAAATTTGTGAAAAACAAAAAAAGCACGGTTTTTGAGATATGAGCCTTGAAGTAAACCAATGTTTAAAGCGAGAAATAAATTATTAATTTCCAACTTACACATTTCGATTATTAAATCATTTTCCTCATTATTTACAAAAATATACGTAAATCGCATGAATTTTGTTGCACCTATTAACAAAACATTGACAACATTACCAAAACTACGTGAAAAAGCCTAAGAAATTCAACCATGTATAACTCCGATTCAGAGTGCTAAAAAAAACAGAAATAACGTTTTTTCTTTCGTTAATACCAACAATATATCAAAATTTCAAATTTTTTAAAAATCAAAAATTTAAAAATCGACAAAAAAATGCACGTTTTCAAAATAATAGCCCTTATAGTTCTGAAGAAAAACCCGAATTCTATAATTCAACTGCAGGACTGAAGTTGCAAACAACCTTTAGTAGTAAATTAGTAGAATAATAGGTTAGGACTAACAGCCACTCTTGATGTTCAAAATAACCACCAACCCTTTGGAAGATTTATGGACTGCACCGTTTCATGAGGTTGTCAAAATTAGATCTCAAATTTAAACGTTGAAGAAAGCTTAAGATTAATCATGCAAGAAATGAAAATATGCTCCAGTTGATATTTTTGTAAAATTATAAAAATTATAAAAAAAAATTTAAACAAACAGACAAACCAACATATGGATTAAGGCAGATTTTCAACATTGATAAATAGCATTTAGATCTTTTTGAAATGCCTAGTTGAAATAGTAAAAAGTGGTGTTATTTCGTTACTTGGCACTTACCTTAACGTATGTTCTTTCGGTATCCACCAATTCTAAAATAACTTTTCTCAGCTTTTCTGCATCACTAAGTTGTCTTAACGGTGTTAACATTGCATTTGAAACCGAAGATGCAACTGAACCAGTTGGACTAGATTTTCTAGTTTCCTGAGGAGAGCGACAAAATCCTGTGACCTATTGTAATACATAAACAAAAAGTAAAAAGAAAATAAAACTTTTTTTCATTTATATAAGTCATACTTGTTCTGCAGATTTTAATAGATTTTCAATTTCAAAACTATTAGTTCTGGAATTTTGTTTATTTGCATGAGATGATGATGATGAAATGATTTGTGGCTCAGCAGATGACGGTGCAGGTGAACTTTCTGCCTCTGGGGAATACATGTGCTCTTTACCTGAAATATATTGATGTCCTTCAATTTTGAAGAACGAATATTATTTTAATTATATTTGTTATAATATCTTATTATGAAAATATTAAGAGCAGAAGAAAGGGGTGGAATTATAGTTTTTGTATATATCAATTACTCACTCCATCCGGGTGCAGGAACAATTAATCCAGTTATCATTTCTTCGCTCATAACTGGTGGATCTGATGGTGGTGGTGGACATACAAGTGAATCTATCATGTCATCAGTAACTCGCATTATATTTGCTAAGTCTGGTGGTTCAGTTCTGGATGATCTGTAAATTTAGCATACTTTAAACTTTTTAAAACACTTTTTAGGGACGCTACATAGCTTGTGTTTAGCATTTTAAATTTGAGATTTTATTTTGATTTTTTGGATTTAAGAGATTTATTTTGAACTTCCAGTAGAAATATTTGAACCAAAGGTTTTGTTTTTATGTAATAAATTCTTCAATATGATGGTCACAATTTTAACCAACAACACTTAGAATGAATTAAAATACCCAGATGGTTGCAAACATTTAGCCAACATGCTGATTTTCATGGGTTCATGTTCATTCATTTATTTTATCAAGTTACCCTAAATAACTTCTACTGGCGTTAACCAACGGTGAAATCAAAAGTAGAATTATGTAGACCCTATCTGTTGTCAAAACAAAGTGGACTAAAAACTTAATGCTTCAGCATTGCAAATTCTATTTTGATTGATGCAAAAATTCAAGAGTCAAACCTTTGGTTGTAGTTAAACAATTTGCATTACATACTTACGAAGAAAACTCTATTGTTTTTGGTGAACATTTGACAAATTGAAGCGTCGTGATTAGGAAAAAAATTGATCAACACAATTAACCGTACCTTTCGTTGTAGAGCGCCAAACTTCTCTACAATTTATTGGTAGATCTTTGCATTCCAAAAATTTGTTGAAGGTCCAGCCTTCGTACAATGTTTTGCTTATAATGTACATAAAAGTAGTGTTAAAACGCTCTTCCTTATTGGTCGTCAATTTTATGGCCCTCCTGTTTCTGTCAAATTGACTATTATTAAAAGATTGATTCAGCTTAGATTTGCAATGCTTAACATTTTTAATTATTTTAATGAACTTTATTGCTAATAATTAATGCTTGTCTCACTTTTATTTTTAAAAACAAATAAAATTTAACTGCGTTAGCAGAATCTTAAAAATACGTGTTGACTTTGCATAGTAAAGAAAACATGATCCTGGAGGAATATTTTTTAATATAAATATAAAAAAATGTTCATGAAAATCTTCTTTAAACCACCACACCTCGGTTTGCAAATAAGCCTCAACCAATGAACTGAATTAATTAATGAAACTCCAATGTTTAGGAAGTTTGGCATAATGGACTTACAAAAATCAAAACAAATAAAATAACTTAAATAAAACAAAAAAATCAAACCATAATTAGTCAATCCAGAAAAGTTTTACAACATATAACCGATAAGCGAAAATTTATTTTACACAAAATCAAATCAAAGCCTGTTTACAAAATTTATTATACGGAAATTAGAACAATTTAATTATGAGCTTATTGTTTATTACGAAATTAATAACATTAAAAAGTTAATATGATTTCCATCGAACTCTAAATAAAATATTTTGCTTTGCATCATAAACTTAAAATTCCCAATAGATAATGGATGTAAAATAAATTCATAAACAAAATATTTTAAATATTTTCCCAAGTGCAGTAAAAAAATAAAATACGGAAATTCTAAAGGTGGGTATGCAAATATCGATAGGGAAAATACATTAATATGTAGATGATGAGTTCTTGTTAAAGTAAAACGAATTTTCTGTTTTCAAATAGAGATTATCACAGGAAAACACATGCTTTTCAACCTTACATTGTTTTTCCATAAATATGTTATCTACCAATTTTATTTCAATAGATACTCATATCAGTCACGTATATCGACATCATCAATAAAATATGTTTAAAAATACAATTTGAATACAAACCTCATCATCATGCATAAAGCTTGTTCTTCTTGTAATACACTTTCTAGATACATCATATCCAAGTCGGATACAATTGCTCCATTGATTACCATTATTTCATCTCCTTTTATTATTCCTGTAACAAAAAAAACGGAAACATGAAAAAACAAAATTATTTTTTTTTGTCGATTTTATCAGTCAGAAATCAGAATACAAAAACAATGGCAATGAGTATCCTATATTTTTGTAGTAGTTTTGTGTTTTATCTTGAGTTAATGGAAAAACAGAAATCGCGATAACGTCAATTTCCTTTATTTTGCTATACTTTAATTAACCAAAAACAGACATACAAAATAAAAGAATCAGAAGAATAGTTTTTTACTTTTACAGCTGAATTTTGAAAAATAATGATGTTTTGTTGATAAAAAAATAACTTGCCGAAATTTTTTGTCAGCTTTTAGGTAGATTTCATATAAAAATCTACCTATTGCAATGTGCGTCATCTCGTAATTTCAGCTATGCTATATATGACTATATATAGTATACTATATATGACTATATATAGTATAAAGTAAAGTATATAGACAACTATATACGACTATATATGATAAGCGGAGACGGAAAAACAACAGCCATCTGCATGTGACTGTCGGGAATCAGTTTTTTTGTTCTGAAGGAAAATTATAAAAATGGCGTTATAAACTAAGAGATTTTTTTATGTTAAATATCAAATATTTTATTATTAAATGAACTTTTTAAAATTTAATATTTTAAAATTATATATGTACATTAACGAAAATATGAGCAATTTCAGTCAAGTTCAGCAAAATATATAATTGTAGTAGTTTTAGAAAAAAATGACGTCCCTAATCTCGTGACAAAAGCGTTTATTCGTCAAAATAGTAAAACAAGTCGCGCATTAATTTATATGAGCTATAATGGGTACTATTAAATGTGTTCTACAAATGGAGTGTAGCATTATTGTTCTTGCTCCTATCAAGTTTCAACATGGTGGCTTAAACCACATGAAACGAGTATTTGCGTACATAAATGTGTAAACACAAATTATTAATTAAGGTGTATCGAGTTTTATAAAGGCAGAAGTGCAATTTTTCCTAAATATGCAGAACTCTCTTTATTAAAAAAAATATATTTATTCGCTTTCAATTATTAATATCAACTTTATTTGTATGCTTTTTGATTTTTCCATAATAATAGTATGTATTATTGTTTTTATTTTATATAATACATAATTCTTTGCAGAGAATAAAGTAGCGTAATCGATTCGTGTTTAATGAATTTTATTCGCTCGTGCCTCGCTTAAATTTTAAACTTTTGCTTGAGAATAAACTATCTCATTAAACACTAAGGCTCAATTTCTTCACACAAAGTCAAATCGTAGTTAAATCTAGCTCGAGTTTAATCCAAGTTTAATTACAAAATTGAATTTTTTCGCACCAAAAAATCGCGAGTTAAACTTAAACAATAAAGCAGGAAGTTTCGTTTTTAATTATAATATTTTATTTTATTTTATTAAACATACAATGTATAACAAAACTAATTCTTATATAAACAAAAAATAGTTTATATATGTAATAATATAAAAATCTAATATCAAAAATTGATATATACCAACAGAATCGGAAGTCCTTTTTAACATGGACTTCTGGTTGTAAAAATTAAAATGGACTTCTAAATCTGATTGTATAAACTATAATTGAAAGTTTTCTGTTTTGAGGTTTTTCCGAATAATTAAAAAAAACGTACATTAGTACAAATATATCACATATTAGCGCCATTTTACAGTGTTGCCATCGCTTAACTTTGGATTTACTAAACATAGTTTTGATAAACATCTACTTGAATGAAGAAATCCTATATAAATTTAGCAGCCGGTTAAATTTAATCTGAAGTTAGTTAATCTCGAGTTAGTTATTAATTGCTTAAACTATTATTATATAACACAGTAACAACGGTATGACGAAAATAAGTATCGAAAAATTTTTTCAGAGAAAAGTAAGCTGCGCTTTTTCTTGTTGGTTGTGAATGTGAAGTGACAAGATAAATGTTTTTATTAAAAACTTCACCTAGTTTTTATTAAAAAGTGTTAGTATTTTTTATTCGTATCTATAAAGTATTTATGAAGTATTATAAACGTGTTCCAAACGTAAGAGGAATCGATCTAACTATATTTTCAAACACTATTTGATTATAAGTTATTCGTCTATCTAAATAATGTCGTCTACGAGTAGTAGAAGTATAATTCATTCTGACCGATGTTGCAACCCTTATGAATGGAAGGTCATAAAGGAAAAAATATACGAAATGTATCTGATGCATTTAGGGAATCTTTCCCTGAAATGCATATTGGTGCTAATATCTGTAGTGATTGTAGGAAAAAACGAAATTGTGTTTCGTTACATTACACATCGGATAATATGAATGAAGATGTTTGTATGAACGATACATCTGTTCTTAGTTCAGATTCATCAGTGACAGAATCTTCCAAACCTTAGATAAATTTGCCTCGTTACCAAGAAATGATCTCCTTCGATTAGGTATTCTAACTTCTAACTATTGTACCCGATACGTGGAGTATTACAGTAAAAAACAGGCAGCGTGGAGTAAAAAACAGGCAGCGTTTTTTGAAGAAAAGAAAAAAATTGAAAACCTGGGGAAATTTTAACTATCATGGATTTCTCTGAAAATTATAAGTTTGTTGTTCAAAATGCGTCGCCAGCATTACACTTTAACAACGACCAGTGCGCATTATATCCAGTTGTTTGTTATTATAACGAAGGGTTAGAGATAAAGCTCGATAGTTTATATTCATCTCTAATTCTACAACACACGATACTGTTGCAGTGTAAACCATTAAATAATAATTAGTACCATACCTTATAAAAAAGCATCAAGTTGATTTATTCTACTGATGGTGCGAAACAGCACTTCAAAAATAAGTATCAGATGACAAATTTGATGCAGCATGAAGCGGATTTCGGGATCGTAGCTGAATGGCATCATCATGCAACAGCACATGGTAAAGGTCCATCGGACGGTCTTGGTGCAGTGTTCAAGAGAGAAGTGGCAAGATATAGCCTAATACGCAAACCAACCGATGCAATTTTAACTTGCAAAAGTGTCTTTAAGTAGTCCAAAACGAAATTTGCTAATACAATTACGGCATTTTATTTCACCAAACAAAATCATTAAAAGATGAGTAGGCCCTTGCATTGAAACTAAGGCAAGTTATAACACATATAAAGTCACTTTCTACTTGTTGTGGCCTAAAAAGCAAAAAACACCCTCGTCATAATGGAAAAATTGGGTTTTAAGTGAAAAGAGCGTTTTCGTTATTTATCAAAAGTTTTCATCTTTTATAAATAACTCAAAACCTAATAATGATATATAAAGATTGCTAAAATCCACAAATGTAGTTGTTTTTTACTAATAATTTTGCCTTTATCTTCTTTTTATAAACCAAAAAATAAATGAGATACGGGCATTCAAAGTATGTGTTGCATGCGAATAGTACCTTCTCAGACCCCTTGCAGCTGACACCTTTTAAGAACGAAAGGCTCAAAAGAAATTTAATTTATATTGTTTTGTAGCTCTTCTATTTCTACAAATTGGTGTTTTTGGAGACCACTAAGACCGAATTAGATAATTTTTCGTTTGATGCTTCTAATAAACTCTGTATTATGCTTTCATCAATTACACCAGCTACTGCTGCGAAACGAACGTCAATATTTAAAAATTGTTTGACACTTGTCGACTCAACATTATTGATGGTTGAATCTTTCGATGTTTTGGATAGTTTACTAAATCCTGAATTACCATACGAACTCTTTATAGTATAGAGGCACCTTTTTAAGAGGAACATTTTCAGACTTCATTATTTTGATCCATTTTGTAACGGTTTCCTCTAATTTGTGAAATTTACCACATATGAAGATTTTGATATTTAGCCAAATATTGTCACAGGATTAATTAGGACAGAGGAGATAAATTGTAGCAATGTAGTGGCTGTTGGTATTAAAGCATAATGCAAGCACTTAAAGACAAGAATTTTGTTGGAAATAGCAAATCCAAAAAAATAAAGTAATTTCCTTACATGGAGTAAATAGTAGATTGAATATTGGCGATAAAATCATTCCTGTAAATCCACTATTATCGTCCCAAAGAATTTGTGTCATAAAAAAAGTGACGAGGAATTGGAATGTTATCTAAAATTATTTGAATTAGTGCTGTACCCGTTTTCTTTATTTGATGAAGTGGGAATGAGAAAAACAGCTAAAACTTCATTGTATGCGTTATTCCAACCACTTGAAATCTTCTTAGATAGCTCTGAATACATTATCGATGGCAACATACTTTTGTATAGAATTAAATGACCAATAAATGGCACATTTACAGCAGTTTCCAAGAATATATCTATTACTTGAGAAGAAATTTTGGTAATAAATTACTGTTGCATTTTATACTAAGACTGTGTTCCAATCCATGCTGTTGAGTACCAAAAATTCTAAATTGTACTAAAACTGTCAAATTTGCAATTTCATCGTTCCAATTCTAATATATTCTAAATTGAAAGTGAAACATTGCTTTGTTTGTTTTTTCATTTAATCTTAGAAACTAGAATTATATACGGTCTGTTTGGCGAGGAGAGTTCAATATAAAAATATGGAGGGGCTGAAATCTCACAGCTCTGAGATATCAAGAGTTTGGTCTGGGTAAAGTATTGTGATATAGTTTACGGAAAAAACTTTTATGGGGACATGGTCTTTAGTTTTGGGCAGCGATGTATATCAAAGATAACTCTTTGTTAAAGTACAAGTATTTTTTTATCTCTGTTTAGAAATATATTACAAAACTAACACGAAACATCAATACGTTGCCGGAAAATTATAACAGATAATATATTAACATAATTTAGTAAAAAGATGATACACTCAGCAAACTACTCAAACCTTTTCATTTAGCGTTTCGAGGAAATATTAGAAAATCACAAATTCATATTTCTTTCAAATCTCCAAAAATATTGTAAAAATTAAATAAAAACAAACTTTCCTCGAAATTTTCAAAATATTCCAAAAATTATTACTAAATCAAAGAATAAAATTTTTTTCAACAATTCTAAAAATATTGCAAAAATTATAACAAAATCAAATATTGAAATTTTTTTCAAAATTCCAAAAATATTCCAAAAATTAGAATAAAATCAAATGTTTAAACTTTTTCTAAATTCCAATAATATTCCAAAAACTCTTAAAAATTCAATCTTTTTCCAAAATCCTAAAAATATTGCAAAAATTATAATATTATCAAAAATTTAAACTTTTTTCAAAATTCCAAAAATTATAATAAAATCAAAAATTTCAATTTTTACAAAATTCTAAAAATATTCCAAAAATTCTTACAAAATCAAAAATTGAAACTTTTTTCAAAATTCTAAATATATACATAAAATTCAAAAGCTTAAAAGTTTTTTGCCGAAAACTATATCAAAATCCTTAACGCAGCCAAAGTCTTGATATCTCAAAGCCCCTCCATCTTTTAAACTTTCTAAATTCTAATAATATTCCAAAAATTCTTAAAAATTCAAACTTTTTCCAAAATTCTAAAAATATTGCAAAAGTTATAACAATATCAAAAATTTGTAACTTTTTTCAAAATTCCAAAAATTTAAAATTTTTCAAAATTCTAGAAGTATTCCAAAAATCTAAAATTGAAACATTTTTTAAAATTCTAAAAATATATTTATAAAAATCCAAAAATTCTATTTTTTTACAAAATTCTAAAAATATTGCAAAAATTATTACAAAATCAAAAATTAAAATTGTTTTCAAAATTCTAAAAATATTCCAAAAATTAGAGTAAAATCAAATATTTAAACTTTTTCTAAATTCCAATAATATTCCAAAAATTCTCAAAAATTCAATCTTTTTCCAAAATTCTTAACATATTGCAAAAATTATTACAAAATCAAAAATACAAACTTTTTTCTAAATTCCAAAAATATATCAAGAGCTATAACAAATTCAAAATTTTCTATGTCCAATTTCATTTTCAATTACATTTACGTTAAAAAAACAGCAAATTTTTTTTCTCAAAAAATTGGGTAAAAAATAAATGAAACCTTTTTTTGACACACTTGACATTATTTTTTTGACAAACTTATAATGCCATAATTCTCTATAATAATAATAAAATTTCATGTCATACAAATAATTAGTTTTATGATTTTCCTAAAAATTAGGTCAAAAAATAAATAAAAGTCTTTCTTTTGATACACTTGACAACATTTTTTGACAAACTTATAATGCAATAATCTAGTTTTTGATCTCACATACCAATCCCTACCATCAATATTTCTCCAAATTCAATGTTCCTACTCGGAATCACTTAAAATGAACGTTTTTAAGCCAAACATATGAAAATTTGCTGTTTTGACACACTTAATGATTTTTTTGACACACTTCCGGTACAGTAATCGAACAAAGCGTCCTTTCGGACCTGTCCCTTGAGTATACCTATTTTTAGAAAAAAAAATTTTGAAATCCCTCCAGCGGTTTTCCCTGCAGCCTACGGGTAATGACGGCCTATACGGTAAATACACCTACGGGTAATGACGGCCGGCCGGCAGACAGACATACATTTTTTTGCTTTTGTAGAATCAGTAGGTCCTTAAACGTCGAGAAATGCCAAAAAAATGGTGGTAAGAATTTCACTTTTGGCTCATGAATGTAATACTTAGGTCTTTCAGACCGAAGTAATAACAAAAAAACTAATAGAAACAATGGACAATTCAAACAAACAATTCAATTCAACAATTCAATTCAAACAGTTCTGCCATTTGTTTAAAATGCCAAAAAACAAATATTTTTTCAAAAATTTAGAATTAAATGGCGGAAATAGTCAACTAAATTTTTGACTATTTCAATTTAGAATTTTTAGTACTAATTAGCATGGATTGGATGGATGGACTAATTAGCATGGATGTTCCAACACAGTCTAAGACTGTTTCCGAGTTTCACAATAATGTAATTTTCTGACTTTTGTGTTGTTTAAAATTTCACCTTCAATTTAATTCTACTGCAAAAGAAGAATTAAATTTGACGTTTCAGAAATTTAACAATTCACAATTTTTGAAAAAATCATCAAGTATGCATCGAAAAAAATACAAACCGAAATGCATTTGTTTTTTTCGTTCCGTAAATGATAGAAGTGAAACTTCAAAAAATAATAACAGAATCTGTATGGCAAAATGACATTTTTCTACTTCAAGCTACGAAAATGTCATTTTAATATATAGAAAAACCTATGTGAAAGGGAAACTTTTTCTAAGTAGTGATTGAAAATGTTTTCAGTCACCAGGAGTGAAAGTAAATAAGTTTCGGTGGTCGCTTGCAGGTGGGGGTTATTTAAAGGATTGAATATTTGAGATTGAATTTGATTTACTGTTTCTGTTGTTGTTGTTCTGTCAACATCGCAGTATTTTGAAGGGATTGAATATTTTGAATATATTGATCGAATCGAATCGAAACTAATCATTATATCAATTGTGTGTAATTAATTAATTAAACTTATAATGAGTGTGTTTTTTTTCTATATCGGAGAAATCGAAGCGGTAAAATAAAATTTGTATCAGATATATCGTATAATTTTTTCCTCCGATAATTAACTGCCAGATATAAAATATATTCTCTGAGTTCTTTCCGCCAAAAAAAATAAAAAAAACTTATTAAATAAATAAATAAATTTTATTAAAAAATTTATTTTTATTTGTTTTTAATTGAAACTTTACCTACAATTTTTTAAATTTATACTTTAAACGATGACTTCCAGTCGGTAAAAAAATATCTGTAACATCTGTAAAAGTTTTTAGAGAAAATATATTAACTATTTTCATTATTTATATTGTCAAATTCATCTACTACAAACTTACAAAACGACAACTCTAAATTTGACTGTGTAAAAAAATAAACAAGATTGTATTTATATATAGCATTTTTACCAGTGTAAAATAATGTTATTATTGTGTTCGCCTACAGATGGAATAATAACAGGCGAACACAATAATAACATTATTTTACACTGGTAAAAATGCTATATATAAATACAATCTTGTTTATTTTTTACACAGTCAAATTAAGATATGTCGTTTTGTAAGTTTTTAGTATATGAATTTGTAAATATTATCATTTATATTTACAAGCGTAGAAAAAATAGCGTTTTCTACGCGTGGTAAAAACGTTTTTGCGTTCCTGAACAAACCGTTCAGTCATGCAAAAAGAGACGTTTTCACCACTTGTATAAAAATCTACTATTTTTTTTCATTTTTTTAAGAGAGGGTATGACTTTTATTTTACAAAAGTCAAAATTTTACTATAACAACAGAAATCGGAAACAGTCTTATTAAATGAACAAAATACGAAGGTGGTAGAAAAAAACCATCGTTTACAAAAATTTACCTCGAAAGACAACATAAAAATTATCTTTGCAACCCATCAGAATGCAGAAAATGTCTGCGGAAAAACCACTTAAAAACGACTTTCTGTAATTGCAAAAAAGATGTGGAGCATTATGTAGCTGCTGAAAAGTTGAACTTTTTTGCAACGCAACTTATAGTGAGATGTGGCGAAAACTGCGGAGATTGACAGTGACAGTGACAATAGTTCTCATGAGGATTAAATGTTCTAAATATTAATGAAAAACATTTAAATTTAATTTAGTTTATTTAAAAAAAGAATGAAGATGAGAAGATGAATTCGTCGACTGTAAATAACTGTTTTCAATGTAATCATAAGGTGTTGTTAAGGGTTGATATATTACCAAAAACCATCAATTAAATTTCAGAATATCTAACAACTTTTATACGATTCATGTGATCTTTATTTCGATCTGTTAACATTTAATTTAATTTGTAGTTTTATTAAGTTTTGAAAGTAAGGGATTTCACCCCTTAAAAATAAAAACCGCATATTGACATAGGTTAGATTTTGAAGTGGAGGGTTAGTTGAGCTTAATATCAAATTTCCAGGCAAATCGGTGCTGATTCAAAGAATTCGGAGGCTCCTTACTGTTTTTACCACCATTTACTGGACTAAAACGAACAAGAAATAAAGAAAAGGAAACGTACAATATATTCTCTATTCTCAAATAAACCTAGTTTCTTTGGTTGCCACTTCTTCTTCCTAAATCAGAGTTAACAATTGTAGGTCACCCAAGTATGTGATCAAAATGGTTTCTAGTTTTTGTACAATTCGAATTCGGAAAATCATTAAATGAAAAACAGAAAAATTTAATTCTATCTAAAACTTTTAAATTATATTATAGCTCAAGTTCCTTTATAATTTTTTTCTCTTGTTGATTTAACAACCAAACGACCAGAAGCTCATACTTCTTTGACACTGATGTTCAAAAATTAATTTTACGTTTTTAATAAAAAGCAACTTGAAAAATACAACTAAACTCTTACATCAAATTTTACTTAAATTGGAAAAAAACTGTTAAGACATAATTCGTTAAACCGTTGTTAAACCCATAAGAATGAATGAAAAAGATTCTAAGGACGTCTAAAAATATCATAATTCTTCACCCAATAAAAGAAAAATCACAGACAATAATAATTTCAAACAATTAATTTTAATGACAAAAACGGAAAAAAAAACCTAAATGTTCTTGAGGATTTCTCAAAAGAATTTCGCATTATTAATTTTTTTTTGTTTTATTTTTATATGTTTTTCCTAATTTTCATCGGAAAAAAAAATTATTTAAAGTCGATTTTTATTATGATTTTCTTTTCGAATTATTTTCCTTTCGTTTTCAGAAGAACAAAAACAAACAAGATTTTGCTTTTGTTGTTTTTTTTTGCTCTCACCAAAGAACGAAAATATTGATTTCGCTTCTTCTGGTTGTAGAATAAAAAAGAATTTACATTTTAGAGAATAAACAAATGATAAGGGAACTTCGTACAAAACGCCTATTACTTACTACGGAAATCATTATGTTTTTTTTTATTCGGAAAGGAAATGGCATTTGACGTCACAATTTTGTTTTTGTTTAGAACAAAACGTTAAATTAAAAGGAGTTAAACAAAAAAAAAAGGATTCTTAAGAAGTTTTTAATTTCTAGTTATTATTTGTTTGCATTTTGAATTCTATAAAAGAAGCTAGGAGAAGTACTCTAAGGATTTAAGATGAAAAACAAAATAATTGCTGAGAAAACTTATACAGAGAGCCATAACTGTGAAACAAGAGGAAAATATTGTCGCAATATCCCGAAACAATAATTACAGCGTTTATGTTTGGAATCTAATATTTAGGTTAAGTTGAAATCCAGTTCAAACAAAGATAGTGCCAGCAATTTCATTTACAGTCAAAGACCCCATATTTCTGTGGGTTTGTATATAGCAAGTAGTTTGATTTTTCGATGGATCATTGTTGATAAAAATTTAGGCTAGCAGCTCGAAATCAGAGTTTTGTAGTTTGGTATAAGTATAATGGTAATGCTGGTTTATTTAATTAATTTTCATATAGTAAAAATGGTGAAATATTTGTGGAAGTGATTGACGCCGCTGATTATTTTGATGAATTTTTTCATTTTCGGTAGGACGCGAAGTCAAAAAATCTTACTTTACCTCATTAAATGCATTTTTTTTTTCTACGACTTATATAATATTTAACAAATCTAATACACTATTTAAAGTTGAAGTGTACTCCGTTTCATACTTGTTTTTTTATTTTGATCACCATTTCAAATGTTAATAAACACTAAATTACCTCTTCCTAACTCTTACGACATCACAAACAAACAAATAAACAAACATTTTGCAAAATAGCGTTGGTATTGGCAATAATGGGATTTAAAAAATTAAAAAACGTATTTTGTTATATATTAAATATCTTACGAAACGTACAATGTCTAATACGACAACATTGTTAGTCGCTTAAACATTGTCGCATACCATTTTATCGGCATTATAAAATATACTATTTTCGATTTTTATCTTGAGTAGGATAAAAGCATGAAATGCTTCACAACATTGTTCAAAGGTAAAAGAAAATGTAAATAAAAAAGTCCAACTGATGTTCTATCTAACACAAACTCCAATTTAAGTATATGTAATTTAGTTAAAATTTTGTATTAAAGGACATAAAATTCAGAGCTCAATAAACTAATGATGTCACGTAGATAGTCTTTTATTCCCGTAAAGTAATTCGCAGTTTTTGTTAGTTTTTTTGTTAGAGATAGTCATAAAACCAATAGTACATGTTTCCTACACAGGATTATTTTTCTCATAATCGTAAAAGTGGTATCTTTGTTCAATAACAGATATTATGTAAATGATACATTTTTCGTATTTTTTTTTTGTTAACCAAAGAATAAATTTAATAGAGAAAAAAATAAATCAGATCGAGCTTTTCCTTATTTATGTGTGATTCAAATTTTCACTTCTTACTTTTCCGCTTGAATAAGTTATGCAAATCGACAAGCATTTTTATTAGATTGTTATAAATATTTCTGGAAATGAATTCAACAGATTATATTGACTTTTTTCCCTTTGAAATTGGTGTTGTTTGTCATTATGGTTTCAACTATTTATATAATTTAAGATATTCGATATTAAATGTTAACGTTTTGAAGCTTTTAGACTTGTAGACTCTGTTTTCGTTATTATATTAATAATTTTTTCTTTGATAAAAGTTTTATTGAATTTGTTTTGCTTTATTCGCATTTTAATTTAACCCAATAAAATTCTCTAAAACGTAATGACATTATTCAATTTGACCAATCACATTTGAATTATACTAATAACAAATAATTATACGTCTGGCCTACTGCGATATCAGTTAATTATCAAATAATTATGAAAATAATTAACTGACATCGCAGTAGGCCAACGTATAATTCATAAAAAATATATAAAGAAATGAAAAATGGCAAAACATTTTCTAAACGAATTCCCCTCGTTTGGTGATAAATTCTCATAATTTTTTGGAAAATTCTTCAAGCAAGTGGTAATGATAATAGCCCTCGGCATACGGCCTCGTGTTATTATCAATATACTTGCTTTCGAAATTTTTGGCAAAAAATAATTTCGAGTTATCACCGCCCTTGAGAAATTTCTACTGATAAATATTTTGTTAAATCTTATATATTAATACGCTAGATTAAAACTTTGTGGAGCATTAGGCTTTTTTATTCGCAGATGGATTCATTTGAAATTTTCACAGCTAACTGATATTAGTGTAACCTATAGTCGGATCCGGATTCAAACAAATCGGATCATAAATAAAAAAGTTATTATATACGGAAAACTTTTTCTATACATATGCATTATAAGTTTACATACATCTTTCTTTTTGCTTTAAAACAATGCTTTAAAATTTTTCTTTTTTATATATTAGCTATCGAACCGAACAACGAATAACAAAAACGAAAATTTTTATATTTATTTTATATTCATTTCAGTCGTCGTATTTATTTTATATTTTAGTCGTCTTTTATCTTTCAAGAAGGACGGTTTTCGATATTTTTCGATTATTTTGTTTTTTATTGATATAAAGATTTTTGAGATATTTTGATATTTGAGTTATTTCATATTTTTGATATATATTGATATATTTATTTATTTCGATGCCAAGACTACGTCGTAAACGTCGTTTGGATGTGAGTGGTACATCGAGTCGTCAGAATAAAAGAGATTATATGCGTAATATGCGTAATAATGTTGATTTTATGAGTGATGAAATGAATGGTAATAATGATGGAATGAATGCTGAAGCTGATGTTGTTGTGAATGATGAAGTGAATGTTGATGATATGAATGGTGTCATGAACGGTGTCATGAATGGTGTCATGAATGTTGCGAATGATTTAGAATTGAATGTGGTGAATGATGAAATTCCCTTTGTAATTTTGAGAGATTCGTTCAAGTGTGCTTTGAATGTGATTCCAGGTAACTTTGATTCGTATGTTTGTGGTGCTTTGGATATGAGTTGTCATTTTTGTCATGCCAAACATTTTGCAAGAGAAGTTACTTCAAATAATAATGAAGCGTTTTCTTTGTGTTGCCATAAAGGCAAAGTCAATTTACCTCCTCTTTCTGAAAATGCATTTTTCTCTAATATTTTCGAAGGATTGAATTCAAATGATAATGCTATAAAAAAACGTTCTAAAAGTTTTCTTTCAAATATTCGTTCCTATAATTCGGCATTTGCAATGATCAGTTCTGAATGTAATATAGCGGATTCTACTGCACGTGGTATTTATCATTTTAAAATTCATAATATTTTTTATCATCGTACTGGTGCTTTAATTCCTGCTTATGGTCGACCTCCAATGTATGCACAATTATATTTTTATGATGTTGATACTGCTGCTAATATGAGAATGAATAGAAATACCAATGTATGTGAAATTTTTCTTATGCGTGAGATAGGTTTTGAGTTAGATCGTGTGAATCCTTTTGTTCGTTCTTTCAAATCAATGCATGAATTTTGTGAAAGACCTGAGAATGTTACTGCTGATGTGTCAATGGTTATAAAAGTTAACAGAGAATGTGATATTCGTCGTTTTAATGATGCTGTTCAAACTGATGTGGCTGCTATTTTTAAAAATGATGATGGTGAACCACCTTTTGAAAGAAATATGATTGTTTTTTCAAAAAATGCAAATGAAATTCGTTCTGTTTTTGTCCTTGATTCTTCTTTGGATCCTTTAGCTTATCCTTTGTTGTTTCCAAATGGTGATACTGGGTGGCACGTTAATATTCCACATAATTTAGTTTCAACTTCACGTGCTAATGTGTCACGTACAAAAGTTACAATGTTGCAATATGCATCTTATCGCCTTGCTATACGTGATGGTTTTAGTCTTTTGCATCGTTCTCAAAAATTATTTCTTCAATGGATTGTTGATATGTATGTTCGTATCGAAGGTACACGGCTTCATTACATTCGTTCAAATCAATCTGCTCTTCGTGCTGATTTGTACAATAATTTAACAGATTTCTTGCATCAAAATCGCAATGGCGATGATAATATGCAAGTAGTTGGTCGTAAAGTAATTTTGCCATCTTCTTTCACCGGTTCACCACGTAACATGTATCAAAATTACTTGGATGCAATGTCTATTGTACAACATTTCGGTAAACCTTCTTTATTTATAACAACTAGGAGGGCCCGGCGTGCTTCGCTACGCTTATAAATAAAGTTTTTGCGTAGACATTTTGTTGACGTAGAAGCAATGATTTCAAAAAGTGGTAATGAGAAATGCTACCATATAATTTTTAATTTTTCTTTTTAAATATATGAATGAAAAATAATCAGAACTCTAGCTGATCAGTTCGGATATATGAAAAATTAGCGATCAAATAAGTTTTCAAGTAAGCTTCGTATGAAAAATTAGCATATGAAAAATTAGCGATCAAATAAGTTTTCAAGTAAGCTTCGCTAATTTTTCATATATCCGAACTGATCAGCTAGAGTTCTGATTATTTTTCATTCATATATTTAAAAAGAAAAATTAAAAATTATATGGTAGCATTTCTCATTACCACTTTTTGAAATCATTGCTTCTACGTCAACAAAATGTCTACGCAAAAACTTTATTTATAAGCGTAGCGAAGCACGCCGGGCCCTCCTAGTATAGATAAATGCCAAACCATCGTTAGTTGACTAGCGCAATGAACAAATATTTGCGGCCAAAATCGTAATCCAATTACAATACCAACTCACACAAATCACTTAACTAATTTAACTCACTCACTCTCTATAATATTTAGTTTTTATTCATATATTAACAATTTAGTGTACAATTATTGTACATAATCTGTTAAATTGGAATTGTTTATTGTAAACATAATATAATAAACAATTCGAAATATTCGTGGACGGTAAGGTACAATAATTGTTGATTGTTGACTTATGTAGAATTGTAGTTATTTTATTAGTTTGGTTGTTAGTTTTCTTGTGGTCTTGTTGACTCAATAACAGGTTTTGAGTACACTTTATGTATAGTTTCCTGTCTTTGAGTTACATCTTGAGTTACATCTTGTTTTGATGTTTCTAAAATAATATTTTGTTTACAATTTCATAATTTTAATTGTCGATTTTAACAGTGAACCTAGACTTAGATTCAGGTTGTCCAGCTGTTGAAGTAGTCAATTTCCATTTCAATTTGAGTTTGTTTTTTTTTCGCATTACTGTGGGTTTCGTATGTAAGTTTTTCATTGATATTTCTCTATGAATTAAAATGGCAAAATTATCTATCAGCTATGCGAACATAAGAGGATTGAATATAAACCTTAATTCAGTCCATCTTTTTCTTGAAACCATGAAACCTGATATTTTGTTTCTAACGGAAACGATTATCAGTGCGCGTGCTGTGACCTTAGATAAAAACAGATATCTTTGTTCCAATTATGAACTTGAATCCTCTTTCTACATTAAGCATGGAGTTTGTGCTTATATTAGGGATACTATACCATATGTGAGATTAAATAAATTTGAATTAAATGCAAAATTTCACAATATGGTGTCACTAAAAATTAGTTGCCCAAGTCAAACGCTGTTTGTTTTTGGACTTTACCGTTCACCTAATTCACCTGAGAACTCTAATTTATTTCATGACTTATCTGAGAAGATAGATAGGTTGGTTGAGTATCCTAATGCAAAGTTTATAGTTCTTGGAGATTTTAATGTCCACAATAAAGAATGTCTTACACACAGCTCTAAAACTGATGAGGTTGGTAGACAGGCTGAATTGTTTGCTCTTTATCACAATTTTACTCAAATAATAGACCTGCCAACCAGAGTTCCTGACATTCCTGGTCAAAGTAGTAATTTACTTGATTTATTTTTGACAAACGATCCATATCTGGTTCAATTTCAAATATCAGAACCATTGGGTGGTTCAGATCATAATTTGATCTCCACACAACTAAATATACAAATTCCAAAACAATTTAAAGCGAATCCTCGCAAAGTTTGGGATTACAAAGCTGCGGATTGGCAAGGACTTAAAAGTTTTTTTAGATGTTTTTCTTGGAAACGCTATTGCCTTACCGGCCAAGACCCAGACATAGCTGCATCAAATTTTTCTGAAACTGTAATTGATGGTATGCACAGATTTATTCCTAATAAATTGATCATTCCGAAAACTGATCTATGGTTTCTAGTAAATGCAAAAAAGCTATAAAAGTAAAAAAAAAGGCTTTTCGAAAGTTTAATCAAAACAAAACCGATGAAAACCTTAGACAGTACCGTAAAGAGAGAAATTTATGTCGTAAGTTAATAGATGAAGAGAAACATCTATTTAATAGGAAAAAAGCATCTAAATTCGCAAAACATCCAACTGGTTCACGCAATTTCTATAAAGCCGCAAAGGCTGTCCAAAGCAACTTTTGTAAATCTTCCCTACCGCCTCTTGTTAATAGAGATGTCCCTATCATTGATCCAAAAGAGAAAGCTAATTTGCTTGGGCATTATTTCTCTTTAAATTCTACTTTAAAAGAACCTAATTTCCAACCTAAACCTATTTCTAAAGTTTCTTATAAAATGAGGCGGATAGTTTTTCGGAAAAACATTGTTCGAAAAATGCTTTTAAAAATCAATACTAACAAGGCAACAGGCCCTGATTTTATTCCTCCGATTATACTTAAAACATTTGCTAGGGAGCTGGCACCGATCCTCACTAAAATCTTCTATTTGTCATATAAGAAAGAAATTTTTCCTGAAATTTGGAAAATGGCTAGTGTACAGCCAGTTTCAAAAAAGGGCAGCAAGACTGATCCTACGAATTACAGACCCATTTCAATTTTATCGGTAGTTGCTAAAATTTTTGAGAAATATGTCAATTTTAATTTAATGAGCTTCTTAGAATCTTCCAAATTAATTAATGAGAGACAATATGAATTTCGAAAAGGAAGAGCGACGGGAGATTTGCTGTCTTTTGTCACTCATATCTGGAACAAATCGCTTGAAAACTTTGGAGAAACATTCGGTGTTGCTCTTGATATTTCCAAGGCATTTGACAAAGTTTGGCATAACAACCTTATATGCAAATTGAGATCCTATGGTTTAGACGAGCATCTTATATCTTGGACACAGAGCTTTATATCTGATCGAAAATTTCAGGTCAATATTGACGGTGTATCATCAAATACTTTTTCAACTAATGCAGGAGTTCCTCAGGGTTCCGCTTTGTCACCAACTCTTTTTCTTATCTATATTAATGATTTGTTGGACTCAACGGTTCATCCTATACATGGTTTTGCTGATGATAGCACGCTTCATGCGTCTCATGAAGCACCTAAATTATATACACCCTTAGCGCTTAGTGAGTGTAGGTCAAAATTGATAGATTCCCTTAACACTGATCTTAAAACAATTATGGATTGGGGTATTGCTAACAGTGTTGAATTCAATACAAGCAAAACACAGGTTTGTCATTTTTCTAGGATAACGACACCCAATGCTTTTCCATTAACGTTTGGCCCCAAGAATCTTTTAGAGAATGAGTCTGTCAGACTTCTAGGAGTTGAGATTGGAGATATTATGAAGTGGAATTCTCATATTTTTAATCTGGCTAAGAATGCTGTTCAAAAGTTAGGATTTTTGGGGCGATGTCGTAAGTTTTTCGATAGCGAACAACTTCTTTTAGTTTATAAATCTTTTATACGTCCCTGCATGGAATACTGTTCTCACATATGGGGTGGAGCTTACTTGAGTAGTCTCAACTGCCTTGATTCTGTACAGCGTAGAGCTATTAAACTCATTGGTAACCCAAGTCTTACTAACGGTCTTGATTCCTTGCAGCACAGAAGAAATGTTGCTGATTTGACTATATTTTATAAATATATTATGGATGAACGAGCTTCTGAGGAGATCAAATCGATTTTACCTAAATCAGCAAACCTTTCGCGTCACACCAGAGCAAACGTAGCAGCGCATCCCTTTACAGTTCAAATAATTAGATGTAGAACTGTAGCCTTCCAACGTGACTTTTTCAACAGAGTCTCTCATCTTTGGAATGCCTTACCTTCCTGGGTTTTCCCTGATGAATTTAATCCTCAAGGCTTTAAAGTTAACGTTCATAAATTTCTCAGAGAATCTTAATTTACATTCCATTCTTATCCCTAGTTGGCATGGTATCTTCGGATATTCAGAGACGTTAATTTATAATTTATTATAATTAACACTAAACATGCCTAACTTTGAATTAAAAAAAAAAAAACTCACACAATTTAGACAACTCATTCAACTTATTCAACTCACTCAACTCGCTCCACTCACTCCACTCACTCAACTCACTTAACTCACTCAACTCACTCAACTCACTCAACTCACTCAACTCACTCAACTCACTCAACTCACTCAACTCACTCGACTCATTCAACTCCCTCAACTCACTCAACTCACTCAACTCACTCATTTTGCTCAACTCATTCAACTCACTCAACTCACTCAACTCACTCAACTCACTCAACTCACTCAACTCACTCAACTCACTCAACTCACTCAACTCACTCAACTCACTCAACTCACTCAACTCACTCAACTCACTCAACTCACTCAACTCACTCAACTCACTCAACTCACCCAACTCACTCAACTCACTCAACTCACTCATCTCACTCAACTCACTAGTCACTCAACTGACTCAACTCACTCAACTGACTCAACTCACTTAACTCACTCAACTCGCTCAACTTACTCAACTCACTCAACTCACTCAACTCACTCAACTCACTCAGCTCACTCAACTCACTCAACTCAATCAACTCACTCAACTTACTCAATTCGCTCAACTCACTCAGCTCACTCAACTTACTTGCTTAGACAGCAACCACAAAAGTACAATTGAGCTGAAACGTGAATTCAAGACTCAACTCACTAAACTTACTCAACTCACCCAACTCACTCAGCTCACACACATTACTTAACTCAGACAGCAACCACAAAAGTACAATTGAGCTGAAACGTGAATTCAAGAGAAGCAGTGGCAATTTTGTTTACATGCATACAACAAAACTGGTAGGACCTGGCAATATTAAAAAGCGAACCAATCTCGGGCCTGTATTGGCAAGCCAAGCCTTGGCTAGTTAACATGGGATTTAATCTAGGCTATTTTGTAAATGCCTAGACTGAACCAAAATTTAGTTTATTATATAACGCATTATTCACCAGGGTAATGCATTATATACATGTGCAATCCATATTATGTTTATCTTTATTTTTATATATGTTACCCTTTCCACAACCTCTTTCCACACGTTAAAGGAGGTCTGGAAAACAAACTGGTTTATTATACCTCGGCGAAGTTTTATTTGCGAGACCGGGCCCAAGTCTGGGTTGCCAGACTTGGCCCCAGGACATCAATACAAGCTTGATCCAAGCTTGGGCCGTTTTAAAATGTTAAGCCTGGCCCAAACTCCAAAAACTGTGGTGCGGGCTTGGCCCAGGTTTGGTCCCTTAGCTTTGTCTTACCCGGGAATTTAATATCCAGTTAAAATTGTTTGTAGTAGATAAAAAGAAATGTTTATGAACTGAAAGTATAAGAGCACTCGAAAAAGATAATCAAGATAAAAAATAGTAACATAAGTATTCAATTATCCTCGATTCCAATAGACTTGATACCAAAAATATGGCAACCCATCAAATAAGAATTCACAATGGCAGCTGGGCACGAAAACATATGCTTTCACACGTTCATTGACATTCTCCGTTTAGTTGAAATAAGTACCCTTAAGTAAGAGTCTCCTACATTCTAATTTAAAAATATATTGTGTTAGTTGATTACATTTTAAATGCTTTTATTTTGTTTTTATTACCATATCAATTTCAACTTCTGGTTTTCATCAATTTTAATCTTCTTAAATATATAACAGCATAAAATTTACGTGTCAGCAATCTTGTTAGTTTTCTATATCCTAACATTTTCTATAAATTTATTTGTTGTTGTCTATGTTATTTTTCTTAATAAAAAATTATAAAATGGATCTTAGTATACGTTTATACTGTATTTTTGTTATTATTACGAGTATACTCAAACATAGAAAATAACAAAACGTTTTTCCAACATAAACAAAAATGTTTAAGATGGAAAACAGAGCAGAAGAAAACTTCTTCTTAGTTATATACTTTGTTGTTTTTATTTCTAAGAATCACTAATTTTAATTTATGCACAAGTGTTTTGTTTAGTAATGCAAATTTATACGCTAATGTTTCAACATAAAACAAAACAAATATACTTTTAAATGAAGATAGATACAGTTTGATTCTCAAATAAACGATTTCGTCGCGTTACACATTTCAAGTTGAAATAATTTCATTTTCTTGTAATAAACTATATTGTTCGTACAGTAAAAACCAAATGAAAATAAATTATAAAATAAACCAAACGATAATAGATAAAAATAACCATAAAATTTTATTACAAAGTTTATTATTGCTTTTTATAGGGAACAAATAAGAATTACAAGAGCCACAATTGGATTTTTTTGAAGGAATGTATGTAATTGTTGTTAATTATGCACAGAAATTAAAAATTATTAAGAACTAAAATAAAAGGAAGATGATAACAATTCGGTGACAGAGGTAAGATTGTAGTTATAAAGTTATAAGAATGGTCTGTTAGGAAACTGTTTACCTCGTAAAAATTCATTTGTCCAAACAACTTTATTATATATGAATCAACACGTTCAATGCAACTTATCGTTTTTTCTCATATTTTTTCAGCTCGTAATGATAATCCTTTTTTTGATTGCTATCCCATTTAGTGATGTTGTTGATTCTTGAAATTTGTTTAGATATGTACTTGGACGTTTGTACAGTTCCGTGAATAAACTCAACTTGATGTTGTTGTATTTTCTTTTGATTTAAAAATTTACAACGAATGTTGTGATATTCCGTCTTTTTATATTGATATTTTTTTTCGGCCACGTAGTAAAATTTAGATTAAATCAAATAGAAAATTTTAGTAAAATTTTTTTAGTGAAATTTCTTTAGTACAATTTATTCATTTTAATTTAAAAGTTCTAAACCGTAACAAGATATTTAAATAATAGTAAAATAATAAACGCCTTATTCTTGTTAAATAATCTTGTTAGTTTTATTTCACTAAATACGTATTTCGAAAGCTATGCTTTCATTGACAGTAGTATATAAAAAACTGGTTTAAACTACAAACGACGTGCATGATTGAAGTAAAATTTTTTTGTCTGTAGTTGTAATAAATTTCACTCAGTGTTGATTTTGTTAAGGCACGTATACAAGATTGTTAGAAATCGTTTGTAGTTGTTTGTAGTAATGGTAAATATTTTTAGAAAGTTTTGGTGTAGCAATAAAAATTTCAAAATTTGCAATTAAAGAAAATTTTGAAATATTCATTTGAACTCAGAAACTACAAACGATTTAGATAACTGTAGTAAAAATTTTGCAGCTGTAATAGATTTAACTAAATCATCAAAACAAGTGAATACACATTGATAATTTTGACAACCCGAGGATATAAGATCGTTAGAAATCGTTTGTAGTATTTTGTAGTAATGATAAATATTTTTGGAAATTTTTTTTCACTCAAAAAATAAAAAATGTTTGTTGTTTGTGAGATCGAAAGAAAATTTTAAATGTCTGCTTAACTGAAATTTTTTTTATGTTTTGAGTAAAAAAAAATTCCAAAAATATTAATAATCACAGCAAAAAACTACAAACGATTTCGAACAATCTTGTATACTTGTATTATCAAAAATATTACTGTGTGCAGGGGAATCACTCGTTTTAATGATTTAATTGATATATATTACAACTCCATACAAAAAAAAATATTACCACAATTCTAAATTTTTTTTTGTAGCCAAACAAAACAAAAATGTACAGTTCAGCAAAAAGTTGAAATATTTTTTTGATCACAGAAACTAAAAATGACGCAGATGATTGTAAACAAATTTGTTTGTTTGAAGTTGTAATAAATATCACTCAAATCATTAAAACATGTGAATCCCTCTCACACAGTGATAGTTTTGATAAACCGAGTATACAAGATTATTCGAAATCATTGGTAGTATTTTTAGGTAGATTTCATATAAAAATCTACCTATTGCAATGGGCTTCATCTCGGAATTTCGGAAAAATGTTTGTGCCAAACGACTATATATGATAAGCGGAGACGAAAAAACAAAAAAAAAAAAAATTATATATATATATATATATATATATATATATATATATATATATATATATATATATATATATATATATATATATATATATATATATATATATATATATATATATATATATATATATATATACGATATGAGATATAACGAAAACGAACGGCACTCTCACGGTCGCATTTGTTGAGGTAGATGAAAAAAATTTTCTTTACATGTGTGTTCTATTAATATCTCAGACGAGTTCGTGAATCAGCAAAATCCGACAAGTGGTTAAGGAACTAGAGCCTTTTTTCTAAAAAAAATTGATTTTTTAAAACCGTTATAACGGCCGTTTGGATACTAATATTTGAAAAAAGTTAACAAATTTAAAATCTTTGGAATCTTTTTTATTTTTTATCAATTTGTTTTAAAAATAGACCTCTGCAGTAAGAGATTCCTGATTGAGCGGCTCCAACAAAAAAGTTTGCAAAAAAAAATTTTTTTTTAAACAACTGGCACTCTCACGGTCGCATTTGTAAAGCCAGATCAAAAAACCTTTTCTAAAAATGTGCGCTTTATTAATATCTTGAACAAATTCGTAAATCAGCCAAATCCAACACATGGTTAAGAAACTGGAGGCTTTATACTAGAAAAAAATGCTGTTTTTTAGATCCGTTATAACGGCCGTGTGGATTCTAATATTTTTAAAATCTTCATACATTTAGAATTTTTGAAACCTTTTTAATCAGTTTCTTTCAAAAAAAAGACCTCTGCAGTTGGAGGTTTCTGAGTGAGCGGCTCCAACAAAAAGCATGTAAAACACAAAATGCGTTTGAATCAACCGGCACTCTCACGGTCGCATTTGTGGAGCCAGATCAAAAAACCTTCCGTAAACATGTGTGTTTTATTAATATCTTGGACAAGTTCGTAAATCAGAAAAATCTGACACATGGTTAAATAACTAGAGGCTTTATACCAGAAAAAAAAAATCGTTTTTTTAATCCGTAACGGCCGTTTGGATACTATTATTTTTAAAAACTTCATAAATTTAGAATCTGTGGAAACATTTTAATCCGTTTCGTATAAATATAAACCTCTGCAGTTAGAGGTTTTTGACTTGTTGGCTTCAACAAAAAAGTTTGCAACAATCCATAACTACAATTTTCAAAAACCTTATAACAGTCAATGAAAAAAAAAATAAAAAGGTTTGAATAGAAGAAATTAATTTTTTTTCTTAGAAATAAGCAATTTTGATATTTTGCAGTGATTGGACGACATATGATATAGCGTAGGTTTGTGTCATAAATTGTCACACACATGTTCTGTGGTAGATTTGATATTTGTTTGTTGCAAAATTGGATAGATATAGTTTTACTTATATGTAGCTAATTTGCTTTTTAAAATTTGTTCGATATCTGTTTTAAATTAGTTTGTGTTGTTTAAACAAATCTGATACATCAGATTCTACTGGCACACAAAACTGTCTGATCTCGAAATCTACCTATTTCTAGCGGATATACGTGCCGCTTGGACTTTTTTTTTTATAAGGCGTTCATGCTTCATGTAGGAGCGTTGCAAGGTTAATCAGCTTTGAAGATTCACCACGGTCATTCGCAACAGCGACATAATTAACATGGCAGCCGATTTTTTTAAGGTCGTTTATTACGTCAGTCTCCCATTGTAGTCGTGGTCTACCTCGCGGTCGCCCACTCCCTGGGGTACTAACGTACATTTTTAATCATTCCAGACTGTGAATCGACTCGTAGAACATGCCCAAACCAGGCAATCCTATTAGAATGGATACAACCTATTATATCAGGACCCTCAAGAAGGTCTATGATCTCAAAGTTATATCGGGTTCTATACTCTCCATCGTCTGTCTTGAGTGGACCAAAAATGTAGCGCAGAATCTTACGCTCAAATACAGATAAAGGCGATTCGTCATTTTGTGTAGGGGTCCACGTTTGTGACCCATACATCTCATCAGGTCTAATCAATGTCTTGTATAACTTGAGCTTGGTGTTAGTTGATACTTACGGTGATCCAAGGAGAGGTTTAATTGAGTAGAAAGTTTGATTACCTGCAGCAATTCGAGCTTTTATATCTGTAAGTATGCTGTTGTTTGAGTCAAGCATTGATCCCAAATATTTAAAAGATTCAACTCCCTCAATTCGTTCATCGTCACACATCAAATCTTTCTTCTCAGCCTCTCTTGAAACATTCAAATGTTTGGTTTTATTGTAGTTAACTTGCAGACCAATTTTCCTAGCACCATTCTCAAGCGACTTGAAAGTCCCACTCATAACAGCTTCACTTCGGCCGAGGATGACAACATCATCAGCGTAAGCAATCATCTGTACTGAGTTTATTGACAAGATATTGTTGTTAGTCGGAAGTTTCTTTTGACAGTACACATATTCCAAGGCTAAATTAAAAAGTATAGGAGAGATAGCATCACCTTGTTTTAAACCGGAGTCGACTTTAAAAAGCTTTGATATTTCGTTCTCTACTCGTACACAGCATTGAGAGTTCTGTACTGTCATTTTGCATAGTGATACCAGTTTACCAGGAATTCCCATTGACACCAGAGCAGACCACCTCTCTCGTTCGAGAGAGTCGTAGGCCTGCCTGAAATCAATAAAAAGTTGGAGCACAGGTATGTTGAACTCTCGGCACTTTTCCAAAATAATCCTTATCGAGAAAAGTGCATCAGTAGTACCTCGCCTCTGCCGGAAACTACACTGATGTTCTCCAAATAGTTGTTCAGCAAAAGGATTGCTTTTGGATAGCAAAATGTAGGAAAAGATTTTATATGCTGTGCAAAGGAGAGCGATTCCTCTGTAGTTTGCACATTGTAGGCGATTACCTTTTTTATGGATTGGTATCAGCATAGCTGATGGCATGGTTTCAGGCCTGTGACCTCCTGTGGCATGGTTTCAGGCCTCCAGATCATTTGAACAAGTTCAAACAATCTTAAGGATAGAGTTTCGCCACCATGTACAATCATTTCGGATGTTATATCGTCGACACCAGGTGCTTTATTGGGTTTTAATTTTGACACCGCTTCGAATTCCTCTTTGGTTGGTTCGTCTACATGTAGCTTTGACGCACGAATAAGCTTTGCTCGTCATCCGACTTGTTGCTGGTCACTTAAGTTGAGATGATTCTCAAAATAAGCGGCCCAAGTATCTAAAATATTTTTAAGGTCTACTTGTAGCTCCCCATCTTCGTTTTGAATAGCAGTCGATCTAGTTTGAGGGCCCTTCTTTAAGGTTTTAACCTGTTGAAAGAAGTTACGCGATTGACGTTCCTTATTGAAGCTTTCAATCTCCTCACACTGTCTCTTCCACCATTCTCTCTTCGTTCGTCTACATAGCTTTGTGACGGCGTGTCTTGCCAGTTTATAGTTCTCGTTCGTGAACCTGGTGTTGCGTCCTTGTAGACACTTCAGATAGCAATCTCTTTTGTATTGAATAGCATCAAGGCATGTTTGATCTATCCATGGCTTCTGGGAGTGGTTTTCTGGTCGTCCAAGTATTCCCTCAGCAGCACTTAAAACAGCATCTTTGAGCAAATACCATGACTTATCGACATCTCTATTAATGGTTTCTGATTTCTCCAATGTTTCGGCAATATGGATTTGATATCTCTCTTCTGTTTCAGCATTCTTTAATGATGAGATGTTAAAACGTTTCCGTTGATTGAATTTTGTTATGCTTAGATTTGGGAAGTGGAACCTTATCGTTGCACATACAAGGAAGTGATTACTTCCAATGTATGCACCTCTAAAGGATCGCACACCCCGAACGCTCGAAAAGAAACGTGCTGTTACTAGAACGTGATCAATTTGATTCGAGTGTTTCCATTCGGTGAGACCCAAGTCTGTTTATGAATCGATCGATGCGGAAAGAACGTACTGACAATTCTCAAATTATTTGATAATGCAAACTCAGTAGTTCTCTCACCATTATCATTCGAATTCAAATGCAAGCTGTTGGGACCCACCTCATTTCCATAAGAGATATCACTTCCAACCTGTCCATTAAAGTCAAAAAGAACCATAATGAAGTCGCGTGTTGATGTTTGTTTCATAACCCCTTCCAGTGCTATATAGAAATTATCCTTCTCATCGACGGTCTTAGCTTCGGTTAGTGCATGCACGGCAATAAGAGAAATATTGTTATATGTACCGCGTACACTTAGGTAGCAGATCCTCTCACTGACCGAGATGAATTTCATCACGGCTTCTTGTATGCCTGCACAAGAAAGCCAGTTCCAAATTCTCTTCGAGAAGGATGACCACTACAGTATAGAGAGTGACTATCCAAATCTTTTTTTCCGATTATCAGCTGTCTAATTTCTTGTAGAGCAATAATATCCATCCTATACCTCTCAGCCACTGTTTCTAGATTTATAAGAGCATCAGAAGCGCTCAGGCTGCGCACGTTCCACGTTCCGATTCGGTAGTCTGGTCCTTTTTCACGTCCAGCTAAAATTCTGTTGTTGAATCCGGGTCTGATTTTCTCTTTCTGATTTCCAAATTTAACATATTAGTTTTTTTCCGGAGATAGGGTGTTAACCTTAGTCCCAACCCAAATTGTCGTGAATGGGTCCGTTCTGCATATTAAGGTCACCAGAAACAACCTTTTTTACACGTTTATATAGCGAGCCGCTTGATTCAAGACAGACGCCCACTTCAAGCCGCCCCTGACATGGAGAACAGACGCTTGAGTCGCATTGGTTGTAGGGCGCCAATTCGCCGTGGTGTAGCATCATTGACTAATCAGTTTTTACTCTGCTTGTGTCCAATACACCAACCTAACTCTGTCAGCATTACCCAGGCAGCACGGCCTGGACGTCGAATTTCGGATTTCGCTACCCGGTAGTATTTTATTGTAATGATAAATATTTAAAGAAACAGTTTTTTTACTCAAAAAATAAAAATATGTACAGTTGAGCAAAAAGTTGAAAAATTCTTTGATCTCAGAAACAAAAAACGACGTTGATGATTTTAGCAAAAAATTTTTTTGTAGTTGTAATAAATATCACTCAAATCATCAAAACAGAGGATTCCCCTACACACACAGAGATAATTTTGATACAGTTGAGCAAAAAGATAAAATATTCTTTTGATCTCAGAAACTACAAACGTGAAACGATTTAGAAGATTGTAGTAAAATTTTTTTTTTGTGGTTGTAATAAATGTCACTTAAATCATCAAAATAGATGAGTCACCTACACACAGTGATAAATTTGATAATCCGAGTATACAAGATTGTTCGAAATCGTTTGTAGTATTTTATAGTAATGATAAATATTGCTGGAAATTTTTTTTTCACTCAAAACATAACAAAATGTACATTTGAGCAAAAAATTGAAATATTTTTTTGATGTCAGAAACTAGAAAAGACGTACATGATTGCTGTAAAAAGTTTTTGTTTGTAGTTGTAATAAATATCACTCAAACCATCAACACAGGCGAGTTACCTCCACTTAGTGAGAACTCTGAAATACAAGTATGTACTCTGAAAGTACTCTGAAATACAAAAAATAAAACAATGTATAGTTGAGCACAAAGTTGAAATATTCTTCTGATCTCAGAAACTACAAACGACGTACATGATTGTAGTACATTTTTGTTGTAGTTGTTATAAATATAACTTAAATCATCAAAACAGGTTAGTCCTACCTACCCGCTGTAGTAATTTTGATAATCGAAGTATACAAGATTGTTCGAAATCGTTTGTAGTTTTTTTACTAATAATAAATAATTTTGGAAATTTTTTTTCACTCAAAAAATAAAAAGTTAAGCGAAAAGTATAAATATTTTTAGAAATGCATTTCTAAAAATAAATAATTTAAATAATATTCTAGTAATCTCAGAAACTACAAACGACGTTGATAATTGTAGTGATATTTTTTATTTTTAGCTGGTCAAGTTTTAGCATAAATTTATGTATTTAAATCTTGAGCCTACAGAAAACACTTCTAAAAATATTTATCAGTACTACAAAAAACTGCAAACGAGTTCGAACAATCGGATTATCAAAATTATTACTGTGTATTGGAGATACACCTATTTTTATGATTTGAGTGATATTTATAACAACTACAAACAAAAAATTTTACTACAATCATCTACGTCGTTTCTAATTTCTGAGATCAAAAGAATATTTCAACTTTTTGCTCAACTGTACATTTTTTTATTTTTTGAGTGAAAAAAAATTTCCAAAATTATTTATTATTAGTACAAAAAACTACAAACGATTTCGAACAATCTTGAATACTTGGATTATCAAAATTATTACTGCGGGTAGGTGACTAACCTGTTTTGATGATTTGAGTGATATTTATAGCAACTAAAAAAAAAATGTACCACAGTCATGTGCGTCGTCTGTAGTTTCTGAGATCAGAAGAATATTTCAACTTTGTGCTCAATTGTACATTTTAAATTTTAGGCTGTAGAAAAAAATTTGCAAAATTATTTGTCATAACTACAATATACGACAAACGATTTCGAACAATCTTGAATACTTGGATTATCAAAATTATCACTGTTTGAATCCTCTGTTTTGGATGATTTGAGTGATATTTATTGATACTGCAAACAAAAATTTTTTACTACAATCGTCTACATCGTTTGTAGTTTCCAAAAATATTTTTCTTTCTTTTTTTCCTTATGTTCGGGTTCCAAGTTCACGCAGCTGAACTATAGTGTCTAAAACAAAATATTGTTTTAATTTCTTCATTTTATTTTAATTTTAAAGCAAACATTTCTTAAATTTAAATATTTTTCTAGAAAGTGGTAGCCAAAAATGACTACGACATAAATTGATTGTTTTTGATATTTCAAGTCGAGTCGTACGACTTCCAGAATATCATTTTTTTACCTATGTCGTATATAACGAAATTTGCCGTATCGAATCGACTGTTAGAATACCATTTTCGTTTTGTCGTGTTGTTCGACTCTAAATACGACTGTCAGAATAGCCCTATTAACAAATTTAAGATATTAAAATTTAAACTAGAGCACGCCATCTTCATTGTATAAGCTTTATAGTCGACATAACTACTAACACTGGAATCTTATTTGCTGCTAAATAAAAACTAGAATAATTTGATAAAGCACTTTTAGTATAATTTAGCACGAATTGAACACAGTATTAGGTAATATATTTTAATAAAAATTTTACGATGAAGATGGCGTGTTTTAGTTAAGAAAAATTCTTTTTTTATGTGTAATATTTAGTTTAACGCATGCAATAAATATCTTCTTCTATTTGAAAGAATTAAAAATATTTTTTAGTGTATGTGTAACAGATACATTTTTTGGTTATTCTATTTAGAACAAAATTGAATATTTTTTGTAAATGTGTTATGAAATATATTTTTACTAACCAAAAATCGTGTAAGCTTTGGGACTATTATCAACCTTTGGATGTATTTCTATTTGTTATTAATATATTTGGCTACTTAGCAGTATGCGAAACGCATCTGAAGTTCAAAATTTTACACCCTAAAATTTTTCCAAACAAAATTTTGAAAAATAAATTGGTTTAATAATTACAAAATTTTATCAAGCTCCATGCCACACACGTTTTTGAAGTAAAAATAAAGAGCAGTCAAGTTCGAAATTTCATATTTTTGATTGATGACTTAAAAGCATTCGTTACATCTATTATTTTGTATTAAACTTAAATTAAATTAACTTATAATTACCATGCAAATAAATTTATATTTTTTTCAATGTTTCGTTAATGCTACATTGCTACACAATGTAAACACATCGTTCAAATGTTAATAAAATATCGTTTGAAAATACAATTAATATGTTGTTTTTAGGTTATGATTTATCATTCTATTGTTCATTATAACATGGCAAAAAAATAACATAAATGTGAATTGTGAACATAAATTTTCTGTAATACAAGATTTATGTATATTTTTATGATTTAGTTTTGTTTAATTGTAAAATTAGAATTGCAACAAACAAAAATCAATGATTGTCCATTTTTGTGTTTACATTTAATTTATTTGTTTTGATTTCCGCATCACTACAGTTATATAATAAGGGGTGCGCATTGGTGGTGACCAGTTCCAGAATGAATGTTATTTTGAAAATTGATATTGACAATATTGATATTGACCAACGGGATAATTAGTTTATTATTTTTCAGTAATGCGAATTAATTTTTCATAAACGAAAAAGAATTATTTGTGATTCAGTATCAATTTTATTCTATATTACATGGACAATTTTGAGAACGATATGCATGGTTGGTGACCACTAGTAATGTTGTCACCATCTAAATAAATAATTCAAGTTACAATAAAACAGAAAAATCCATGAAAAAGAAAAATCAGGACCATGAAAGTCTACGAAGGCACTAACTTTTGCAATAATTCATAAGAGTGTGAAATTATTCGTAAATTATCATATAAGCAACTGTCACAACTAATTATGCTGCCAGAAAAAAACGATTGAATTCTGCTTATGTGGTCAGTAAGCGTAAAATATACCATTTTCCCAAAGATTTCAACAGTCTCGTGATATACTAGGAAAATGCTTTTCAAAACCATTTAAAATAAACAAGAGTTCGGAAAACTCCCACAAATTGGTCGCACCAATTGAGTCAGAGCTAATTAACATTGGTCACAAGAACAAATACCTGTCCAAATAAATAGAGTCAATGAAGATTCAAACGGATTACTATATACAAAAAGAACTGTCAAGAAACCGCGATATCGGTCGAACGACGGACAAATGAAGTTGAGTTATTTCCATAAATTATTTTTAACTCATAAAACCACTCAAAATAATATGTTTCACGATATTTAAATTTGTCTTATTAAAACTAAATGAAATTGAAAAAGTTTTATTATTAATTTTCTTTCGTATAAAAGTAACAAGACAAAAAAAAAGATTAACAAAAATTTTCATTAATTTTATTTCATTTTCCTGTTTTTCTTCAATATAATATGTTTCTCGCTAATTGAAATTTATAAACAATTTCATAAAAGCAGATAACAAAGTAAAGCTTTCAAATGATTCAATTGTATTTCCGTTCTCATTTATTTTTTATTCTTGTTTTTTTAGCCTTCTTTGTTTTGTGTGCTAGAAAAAAAAATGTGTAGCAGAAAAAATCTTCATCATTATTCATCTTTAAATTAGAAATTAGACAGATTTCTTCTTTTTATTTTGTACCGTCAAAAACAGGAAGGATTTAGGGGGCCAAAACAATAGCTTTACGTTTTTGTTTAAAGGCAAATGTTGTGTGAATTTCTTTCTCGATTCAATCATTATAATTTTTCTCACACAATTGTTTTCAGAAAATATTTGCAGTTTTAAAATAAATACCTGCAAGATGAAACTTACGTGTTAAAATTTTAAGGCGTCAGCCGCCGGCAACGGTTTTATCGTCGTGTTAAATTTGTGTACTATTTCTAATTGGCAGCTGACGCTTATTATGTTTTTGTAGTTTTCTTATATTGCATTTGTAATTGTTTAGGCGTTGTTATCACGATGATTAGATCTTTTGATCATTTGCTAGGGGATGGTTTGACATTGTTCGTAGTGGCGGATTGCGTCCAAATTGATGGCTAAATCGGAAATCGTGATTTTGAGTGAAACTTGAAATTTTGAAATATAAAATGCTGTAAAAAGCTCACACAACAGTGGTGCTGGTGCTTTTGATAGGGGAAATTGTTTTGGGTCATTTTGTAAAATAATCGATTATTGTAAATATGTTTCAGTAACCGCTAAAGGACTTTGGGGAGGGGATTGGTCAGAAGTTTAAAACGTTAGCATATCCATATGCATATGCTAAACTTTTGTAATTAAGCCGAAATTATTACATCTCTGTAAAAATATGTTGGACAGACTGGTAGAAATTATAACATAAAATACAGGGAACGTTTACGAATATTATGGAAACCTATAAATATAGTTTATGCATCAATTCATAGGCAGAAGTGTTACAATTGGAAAAATTAACAGCCCTATTTTATTTCAAATTTGTATTAAATCAAATAAAATTTAACATGAATTATTAGCTATGAAACATTTTTTATTGAAATATGTACATATTTTTACTACAGTCGTATAACAAAGCATTTTAATAAAAAATGTTTCATGTCATGATCAGTAGCAAATTTGATTTGCCTCATTACATTTGCAGAATAAAAGTTTTTTGGTTGTAAACTTAATGTTTTCCACTCAGTACGGAGTTTTTTGTTCATTCATGTCAAATAATGAAACTTAAAACTTCATCATACCCACCCGTACGGTCGTAGACAAGCTAATTTTTAAAGATTAAATATTTAAGAATATTAAAAACCATTTTTAAAATTGTTCCACATATAAGTTTTATTCATCACTTTGCAATGGTATTGTCTGACAATGTCATACAGGATCATAAATATTTTTATGAGTTTCATAATAATATAAAACAAAAACATGTCAGTGAAATTCTATTCGCAGTTTTATAATCATCATAACAAAACAGTGCAGCCAAATTCTGTAACTGTGAAGTGAAGAAGTGATAAGTTTTTTATCACTTCACCGCAAAAATATCTAAGTGAGTGAAGTTTTAAAACAATAAAGTTAACACTGACGTTTTGTTTGACAATGAAATGAAATCGTTTATATTGTTGTTATTGACATTATGTCAAAAAACAGCAAAACGTCAATGCGATTTGATTGTTGAAAATTGCATTTCTAAATTAAATGCAGATTAGTTTTACAAATTTGATTTCTAAAATAGTTAAATATATCTAAATTTGTAAAAATTTACGTTCAAATTGTGTTGAAACTTAAAATAAACATTTACTTTTATGTATATTTGACGGTTGACAGTGCGCGGCTTGCTATTAGATTTTTTAACACTCTAATCACATATAGAATCGCAAAAATGGTAAAATGATAAAAAATCAATGATAAAATCGAAATGAAGAAATTTTTAACACTTCATCACTTCACAGTTACAGAATTTGGCTACTCAGGAATGAAAAACACTTAAATCATTATCATAAAATATTTGTTTCACTTTTAAGTAAAAAATTAATTGTGGCTTGTAGGAGATTCAGAATTGCTAATATTTCCGGATTAAAAATTTTTTTAGAGCGACTCTTTTACGACGAATTAAAATAATATTTAATTAGAGCCATTTTATTAAACGAAAAACGGGTAAATTAAAAAAAGTGCAAATCTTGAACGAGAAATAATAATTAATTTTTTCTACTACCCAACTTAAAAAATCTACTTTCGATGTTTGTTCATTGCATCAAAAATTTCTTTTTCGTCACCAGTGATAAAAAAACCTATACAAATTACTTTCGTACCTAGTGACGAAAGTGATTTTTTAAAAGCCATCTATTTTCTAATTTCTTAACTAGAATAAATCATCCTAGAACACCCGTTAAGAGAATCAATTAATTGAATGAAATAATTTTTTAGTGTTAATTTGTCTTTCTTGGGAAGACGACGTTAATTAATTTTAGAACTATTTACGGACAATTTACATTAAAAATGTAAAAATAATATAATAGTTAGCTATATAAGATTCACATATTCGTTTTAAATAGTATGGTAACAAACAGTTGGTGTTAAGAGATTTTTAAAAAAATTATTTCACCTATTTATTTAAGAAAAACGAAAAAAAATATTTATTTACATAAAATAGTTTACGTTGTTTTAAAATTTAAAATATATCAGGAATTTACGTAACGTCGTTCCCATCCAAAAACTAAATCAAAACTGTTGTTTTTATTTTAGACTTGACTTTGTATATTAGACAACCGTCTTTAGTTATAAGCCTACTATGTAGACGCGAAATGTAAAAAACAATAAACCTTTAAAGATGTGTTATTTAATGATTTTACGGACTTTATAGACCAAATAGAATAAAATTATAGAATTTTGTAGTGTAAATAGAATAAATATATGTATATGTACACAGTTGACGATTTTTTGTACGAAAAAACAATCGGGCTTGTAACTAAAGATGGTTTTATTTATAACATAAAAATTGGATAATTTATTCATCTTGAGTCATCTATATTTTAAAAGCAGAAATATAAATTTAAAGATTTTGTTTGGAAGTTTATATGTTTTAAAATTTGAATTGTATGTAATTTTAAATGAAAATGCTTAATAATTAATAATAAATTTTAAAATTTTTAAAAAAGTAGTAGAAAAAGTACAGTTTTCTACTCGCCGAAAATCATATTTTGAATCTCGCGACCATTACCAACCTCGGCTATCGCCTCGGCTGATAAACTGTCCTCTCGCTTCAAAATATGTTGTTTTCGGCATCGTTGAAAAATATACTATTAAATAAAAGCTAACTAAATAGAAATATTTTGTGTTAGTGTGGAAGAAGTGTTTGGCTTGATGCTTCTGGGAATCAACTTTTGAAGATTCTGGAGATGATACTGATACGTAATCTATACAACCATGTAAAGGTCAAGAATATGAACAAACAATTATGATATGCAGCACAAAATTCTAAAAGTGTGAAATTGTAAAGCCACCTGCACCACGAATTTATTTCAGTTTCAATCAGTATAATGTCAACACACAATTTGAGGTAACAACTATGAATGAGGCGGAATAATTTAGGACAACCGAAAACTAGAAAAAATATATGTATATGCTAGTGATCATGATCTATTTCAGTAAGTGAATCGAAGCAATCGCGATACTGAGCCTGGAAGCAACCACGCCAAAGCTATGAGGGACGAGACGAAACTCACGAAAAAACAGTATTTTCATCTATGGCAGCAAAATGTACTAATGCTTAAGAACTCTGTGACCGAATGAGAATCAAACCTGGCTTCTCTGAGCCCAAGCCCAGCTTCCTACCCATTCGATCACTGAAACACATACGGAAACATATAGATGTTAATATACAATTTATAATTACAACCCTTATTAACACTTAATATGTCGATAAGTTTAATTAAAGTTTAATTAAAAAAAAATAATTGCTTTTAAGCTTGCCAATAATAATATTTTTGATAACAAAATTTAGTAAAAACTTTTGTATAGTGAACGCGATAGAAAATCAATTAAAGTGTAATCGAGTTCGAGAGATGATAGCGAATTTTAAATAAAAGCAACATAAATATTGTTTTTCGGCAAACGGCTGTAAAGTTTAACTTTACTGCCGCTAGGGAGTTAGCTAAAGTCTTACTTTTTAGCCTGAGAGCAAAAGTAACGTCTAGCGACAGCAAAAGTAACGCCATTTTTATTTTATATTACGGAGGCTGTAAAGTAGCATTTGTTATTTATTAGTTTGTTATTTTTTCAAACATATTGTATAACCATGACAACAAAAAATAAGTTGATTCTAATATTATGAAATTTTAAAAAGGCTGCTTTGATAAAAAAATTTTATTTTTTTTCTCTTTTTTGGAAGTAATTATGACGGTAAAAATTCATATTTATAAAAAGTTTGATGTATTAATTTCATACTTATAAAAAATTTAAAAGTTTGCCGAAAAAATAGTGTATTTAATTCGGAGCTAAAGTGACTTTTTGTGTTTCGTCTATAATTGTCGGCCTCCCTGCGGTCGGCCGTCAAACTATAGACTCAACACAAAACGTATCACTTTAGCTCCTAATTAAATAATGTACTATTTTATTAGTTTGGTATCTATTTTTTACTGATAGTATCTTCTTTGGAGCTACCAAACGAATGTTCTAGTTATGAAGGGATGATGATGTTGTCCCAATGTGTCGTTAGTGTTCTTACAATTTGGCAGCGAAAAATGTTAAACTGCACTACCCCTCGGTTGATGAAAATCTTATTTCTTTCAAAACATGTTTATTTTGTACACTGGTAAATCGACATAATATTCTTTGTACTTTGTAACAAAAATGCTCCAAAATAATTTAATTGAAATAAAATTAAATAAACAAATTTGTATTTACCATTTTGCATTGCTACACTTTTATCCTCAACACGACTAACATAACAACATAATTCATCTTGACGATCAGCATTTTCAATAAGTTCTGCTTCAACAGAGAAACCCCACATTTGTTCTAACGTAGTTCGTTGTAATTCCACTTGATATAATATTTTTGCACAAACCTCAACAATTTCATGTGTATGGAGCTGTAAAGAGAAATAAGAAAACTTTGTTAATTAATTATGTAAGATACGATGACGGTAAAAACAAAATAGTTTCTTTCGAAAGATAATTTTCGTATATCAGAAGACTTGTTATCATGTTTATTTTTATGAGGGTTTGTTAGGTTACTTTTAATGTTGATTTTATTAGTTTTCAACTATGTAGAAAAGTAATATCCTGTAGAATAATATCAGAGATGAAACAATTTTTTTTTCTATAAAACTTTCATGGCTATCGTTTTCATTAACAGAAATGCATATTATTTTCCTTTTTGAACTCAACCTACTCCTCGTTCAGGAAAATCAAAAAGTTAATTACTTTTTTTTGATATAAAAGAATAATTTTTTTTACTGCATTTGAAATATTTTTTGAGACACTTAAGAGAAATAATTGAAATATGTTTATAAATTATTTATAAAAGAATTTTGTATTTATAATTACTTCGGTCTGAAAGACCTAAGTATTACATTCATGAGCTCAAAGTGAAATTCTTACCCCCACTTTTTTTGACATTTCTCGACGTTTTAGGACCTCCTGATTCTAAAAAAGCAAAAAAAAAAAAAATGTATGTCTGTCTGTCGGCCGGCCGTCCGGCCGTCCGGCCGGCCGTCATTACCTACGCTGCAGGGAAAACCACTGGATGGATTTCAAAAATTTTTTTTTCTAAAAATAGGTATACTCAAGGGACAGGTCCGAAAGGACGCTGTGTTCGATAACTGTACCGGAAGTGTGTCAAAAAAATCATTATGTGTGTCAAAACAAGGAAATTTGCATATTTTTGGCTTAAAAAACGTTCATTTTAAGTGATTACGAGTAGGAACATTGAATTTGGAGAAATCTTGATGGTCGGGATTGGTATGTGAGATCAAAAACTAGATTATTGCATTATAAGTTTGTCAAAAAAAAGTTGTCAAGTGTGTCAAAAGAAAGATTTTTATTTATTTTTTTACTTAATTTTTTGGAAAAAAAATATAAAATTAATTGTTTGTTTGAAATGAAGTTTTATTATTATTATTGAGAATTATGGCATTATAAGTTTGTCAAAAAAGTGTTGTCAAGTGTGTCAAAAGAAAGATTTTTATTTTTTTTCCCAATTTTTTGGAAATAAAATTGTTTGTTTAAAATGAAATTTTATTATTATTATTGAGAATTATGGCTTTATAAGTTTGTCAACAAAATGTTGTCAAGTGTGTCAAAAGATTTTTATTTAGTTTTTTACCCAATTTTTTGGAAAAAAAATAAATTGTTTGTTTGAAATGAAATTTTATTATTATTATTGAGAATTATGGCATTATAAGTTTGTCAAAAAATGTTGTCAAGTGTGTCAAAAGAAAGGTTTTCATTTATTTTTTACCCAATTTTTTTAGAAAAAAATAAAATTAATAGTTCGTATGACATGATATTTTATTATTATTATAGAGAATTATGGCATTATAAGTTTGTCAAAAAATAATGTCAAGTGTGTCAAAAAATGATTTCATTTAATTTTTTAGCCAATTTTTTGGGGAAAAAAATGTAGCTGTTTTTATGACGTAAATGTAATTTAAAATGAAATTGGACATGGAAATTTTTGAATTTGTTGTAGTTTTTGAAATATTTTTGGAATTTTGAAAAAGTTTGTATTTTTGATTTTGTAATAATTTTTGCAATATTTTTAGAATTTCGGCAAAAGTTTTAATTTTTGATTTTGTAAGAATTTTTGAAATATTTTTAGAATTTTGAAAAATTTTTAATTTTTGATATTATTATAATTTTTGGAATTTTGAAAAAAGTTTTAATTTTTGATTTTGTAATAATTTTTGCAATATTTTTAGAATTTTGGAAAAGTTCGAATTTTTAAGAATTTTTGGCATATCATCAGAATTTAGAAAAAGTTTAAATATTTGATTTCATTCTAATTTTTAGAATATTTTTGGAATTTTGAAAAAGTTTGATTTTATTTAATTTAACAATATTTTTGGAATTTTGATTACAATTATCCGGCAACGTATTGATGTTTCGTGTTAGTTTTGTAATAAATTTTTAAACAGTGTCTATCTCTGAATACTTGTACTTTAACAAAGAGTAATGTTTGATATTCATCGCTGCCCAAAACTAAAAACCATGTCCTCATAAAAGTTTTGTTGCCGAAAACTATATCAAAATCCTTAACCCAGACCGAAGTCTTGATATCTCAGAGCTTGAGATTTCAGCCCCTCCATATTTTTTGTTTGAAAAAGCCTTCAACTGCTTTACATTTATTTTTAATTACATTGTAATCTAAATGACCGAATGATAATATAGAATGCTATGAAATAAACTTTTTATGATATTCAGTCGTTCAATAACTGTACAAAAGTGTGTAAAAAAATTAATTAGTGTGAATTCCAAAAATATACCAAAAATTATTACAAATCAAAGATTAAAACTTTTTTTAAAAATTCTAAAAATATTGCAAAAATCCAAACAAAATCAAAACTTCAATTTTTTTTCAAAATTCCAAAAATATTCCGAAAATTAGAATAAAATCAAAAATTTAAACTTTTCTAAATTCTTATAATATTCCAAAAATTTTTAAAAATTCAAAAATTCAACTTTTTTTCCAAAATTCTAAAGATATTGCAAAAATTATAACAAACATCTAAAATTGAAACGTTTTTCAAAATTCCAAAAATTATAAGAAAATCAAAAATTTCAAATTTTTCAAAATTCTAAAAATATTCCAAAAATTCTTAAAAATTCCATTCAACAAAAGAGCGGGGTATATTATCTAGCAAATTTGTTCCAAATAATTTTTTTTCCAGGGTTGAATAACTTTTTCTAAAATTTTACTTAGATTCTGCGTAAAAGGTTTTAACTAAGACAATTTTTTTTAAAAAGAAATGTGTTAAGGTTTAGGTGTGTAGGTTGTCATAAAAATTGTTTTACTGCGAATGAGTGAATAGGGTAGCAAATTGCATAGTTTCATTCGATTTCCCGATACAAATAAACAAAAGTTTTCAACGTAATAAGTGGTTAAACGTTTGGTGAATCTTATTTTGAAATATGTATTTACATTCTCTGAAAATTATTTTTAATTTAAAAATAGTTTTACTAAAATTAGTTATTAAAATTAGTTTCCAGTTTAATAAAACAAAAGTGGGACAATATAAATTCAGCATTTGTATACTGAAAAATCACATTAAAATTAATCTTAATATTACAGAAATATGAAATTAATATTAAAGCAATGATACTTAAACTAAATCTGTTTCTTACATTTTTTTATAGTTCTAAGTCATGTTTAATATCGAAAGCTAATCTGAAGGCGATAAACAAATTATTGTAGAATCTGGACCAAATATGAAATGGCATACATGAAAAGACTTATATTTTGATTTTACATCATATGCTTAATCAATTCGGGTATACTACTCAAAAAGTTTTGTGGCAATATGCGAGGTTCATCCAACCAACCCACACCACTAGATATATCTTTGAACCAAATTATATATTTTGCGGATTATTGGGTATGTTGTTTTTATAAATGTAGAAAAATTGGAAATAATTCAATCAACCGTTGAAGTTGGTATGCAAATAAATCGATGACAAAAATTCAAATTGCTTATATCAAAATGAAATAATTACCAATTATTAATTTTATTATTTATTTCATTATAGTTCAAGCTCATAAAATTTATTATTTACTACATAAAATCGTGATATCAGTAACAAAAAACATCAAAAATGTAAATTTCGTGAAAAATGTTAGTTCGTGAAAAAGGTGCAGTTTAAAGATTAATAGTCAAAACTATCTGTTCACTACAAAAAGAAGTGATATCCTGTGTGAAGCAGAAACGAGTATAAAACAAAACATTTCCAAATAATTAGGTGCCCTACATGATTCGGAATGCTTACTTTGTCACTCGGATTAGAGATTAGAATAAAACAACTCTAACTAACTAGGTATTAAAACAGAAGTTTCTAGTAAAAGTAAAAATAAAAAATAATATTTATTTATTTATTTATATTCGAATGAAAATGTGGAATGCGATATTTATACGATTGACTGAATCGAGAGAGGTGCGGAACCATCACGAAACCTCAGGACTAACAGATTATAACTTTAATGAACCTGATTTTCAAATAACATGTTCTTAATCTACAAACTAGAGTCTGCAGTATAAAATACTAACTAATAAATTAGCTTGCATTTCTTTTATAGAATTTTCATTTTGTTTATTTATATTTATATTTAATATTATTTTTTGTATTTTGTTCATTAAATAAAAGTCTTAGCTCTCACTGAGGTTTCGTGATTGTTCTGCACTTCTCTCGATTCAGTCAATCGTATAAATATCGCATTCCACATTTTCATTCGAATATAAATAAATAAATAAATATTATTTTGTATTTTTACTTTTACTAGAAACTTCTGTTTTATTTAATACCTAGTAAGTTAGGGTTGTTTTATTCTAATCTCTAATCCGAGTGACAAAGTAAGTATTTCGAATCATGTAGGACATGATAAAACAATTAGGGAAATGTTTTGTTTTATACTCGTTTCTGCTTGACACAGGATATCACTTCTTTTTGTAGTGAACAGATAGTTATGACTATTAAACTTTAAACTGCACCTTTTTCACAAACTAAAATTTGCATTTTTGATGTTTTTTGTAGCTTACTATAAAACGACAGACGAAAACAATTTGAAGTGATATTTGTTCAATTTAAATCGTAGCCAACTACAGAGATTTGTTTGAAAGCTAAACGAATTTTGAATTTTCATCTTTGTTTTTTTTCTTTTCGTTTGTGTGATTTTTTACTATTGGAGAAGTTTTTCTAAAGTATTTAATATTTGGAGGCCCCCGTAAATAGGTGGCCTAGTGCGATTGCACTTGCGATAGTGCAGCGCTGCTTATAAGTATTCTGTCACAGATATGGAGACTCCGCCTCAATTATTCGCTACTGATAATCGTTTATGGTAAGAAACCATTACTTATTACTTTCGAGATGTTAATTGACTTCGTTTAAATATAAATCGTTTAGAGCAACAAACTGTATTGATTAGCTTCATCGTCCATTCATTTATTATTCATTGACTTAACCTTTCTTATTCTATAATAATTTAAAACGATAAATGGTATAAAATCAAATATAATTTTAGTTTTTATTGTATAAAACATATCATTGCTTTTCTCCACAGTAAGTAATAAACTTTAACTTTTTTACTAACACAAAAAGCATCAGTTTGTTTTTCTTAATATTTTTTCATTACTATTATACCATAATCATAAAGAATAAAAGAGGTTAAACCAACTCGACAGAATTAAAAACCATAACCAACATAAAACATTCATTACAGTTTATCTCTTTCAGAATCTTTAAAACAGGATAATAACAATAATTCTTTTGTTACAGAACTATATACTATAATTTAAAACTATCATTTTTTAATTCAAAATTAAAGTCCTCTAAACTCTAAACTCATATTCATATATGTCGGTATAAGCTTTAGCACTAAAATAATTAAATTACAATATATTTATGAAAGAAACTTTCGGCACAAACGTACAATGTTAACGTACAAGTGTTATTTTTACACCGAAAATAAACTTGTCATCATAATATTTAGAGATAAGAAAAATTATGAGGTTAGTTAACTTTTTTTATATGAAGGAAATAAATAATTACACTTGTTGGAAAATTCGTAAAGTTTTTATTTTAATTTAGTTTTAGGGGTTTTGAATATTATATTGTGAGAAGAATAAATTGTTATTTGGAGGTTATGTACAATTTTATATATATATTTTCTTTGGTTTAGATTACACCGTATGAAGTTTTAAATAAAAACTAAAGCGAATAACGATAAAAGATTGCTAAAAAGTGGATGGATTTAAGATAATTGGCATAATTTTGTTTATGAAAATGTAGCCAAAAGAAACAGTAATATCTAACTATAATTGTGCCATTTTATCTTACCTTCGAACAACATCTCATACGTTCACAGATATTAATATCATAGTCAAAAATGTTTATGAGATGCTGATATGTAGGATGTTTAGGGTTTTATATAAAAGAAATGCAGTCATACAAAAAGTTTTGAAAATTTGATCGTATTGAAAATCTAATAAATGCTATTGAATATTTCAATTTATTTATATAATTTTCTTTTTTTAAGGAAAATCAAATAAAATTTAATAGTACGCCTATCCAATATTAGATTTGAAGGGTGATAAAAATAAACTTTTCAAATTATTTGTAAGTGATGACGTAGTTTGATATTTATTTTTGTAGCAATGGAATGTTTCCAGAAAAAAATATAATTTAGAAATACGTAATACGATTTCTATTGCTAATTTTGTTTCGTTATTAAATCAAATTATGTATCAATTTCATAAAATATATTAACATATTTCGAAAATGTGAGGGTGGAAGTTTTTTATGACGGTATAAAAGGTAAGATGATACTTATACGTACATTTATTTAAAATTCGATGTCTATTTTGTTTGAACATAAGAGCTGGTAAAGTTATTTGCTGTTTATTAACATAATCTGCTTTTTAAAAAAAAATATAATATAACCATCTCAAAAATCATTTTTTTTCCGTTTATAAAATAGACAATAATCGAATTTTATCTAGCTACATCTTGCCAAAATGCATATTATTACGAAGCTGGTATAAAAGTTCATTTGTTAAAACAGTGTCTTATTCATGAGCCAACGTGTTTAATTATCTCATTCTTGTATCAATATATTAAAACAACTTACAGAGACACGCGACTTAGCGTCTTTTTTATTCTTGTATTTTGTTTTCTCTTAATGCCGTCCTGAATGATATTTTTTATAAACTATTAGTTTAAGTAATTTTCCAAAGATTTTTTCCCGAAAAAACTTGATTTTTTTTTATTAGTAAATATAAAAAAAATATTATTTGTTTGTTTCGTTGAAATCCAAGTTTATTCAACTGAATATAAATTTGAGTGAAACGAACACAATAAGTTAACATAGATCAATTTTTTTTTTCTTTAAACTATTGTAAGTAGCGTTTACTTCTTTTGCACGTACATACCTTATTTGGTTCGACCTTGTAATGGCGGCCGATAAATTATTAGTTGATTAGTTAAAATATAAGAAATTAGGAAAATCAAATTTGTTATTTGTTAAATTTAATTATGATACTTAAAATTAAAATTAAAACAAAAAAAAGTGATTGTTTAGTGCAATGGTTTTGAATTTTGATGTATGTAAATGTAAACAACCACAAATAACATTTATTAAAGAGAAAAATTGTTAGCAAAAACGGGTACATATATCTCGCATTTTCTTGTATGAAAGTATAGTTGTTTTCATGAGAAATCAAGCAAACGTCGTCGCGAGTGAAGTTAATAGCAAGAATAATGGTATACATCCAAAGCAACCTGTAAAAAAGTGAATTATAGTTGGAAATGGCAGGTTTTCGTGGTGAATGAAAATTCATAGTTGATGGTTGAATATATTAACTAGCAATAACTTCAACGATTGGCTGAATTCATTTAGTTACATCATTTGGTATATTTCTTGCAAACTCAACAATTGTCGACATTCGTTTTATTACATCCTTTAATATATTTCTTATGAAGTTAAACAATTGTCGACATTCGATTTACTACATCATTCGATATATTTCCTATCAATTCAACAATTGCTGACATCAATTTTGATACAGCATGTAATATAGTTCTAACAAATTTAATGATCGCTGACATCAGTTCTTATGTTCATTGGATCCCTCAGTAGCCTGGGTTGTTTACACACCATTGAAGACATTTTGCTTAGGATGATTGGCTGGGGAACAGGATTGATATGCAAAGTGGGATCAGGAAAAATCTAGGGGTGAGTGAAATAATTTTAATTTACAAATTGTTGTAATAATTGTGGTGGTATTGGTGAGGATCTGATGATTTTGGCTTCTTCGACCTTTTCGTTTGAGCTCTTCTTTATTTTAACTTTTTCCGATTATACAGTCTCTTTTACGTGCATATCTGCTCATTTGTACTGGACAAGGAGGGATATTCCTAGTTGAACTCACAAGACTAAAACTTTTCGGATACAATCTCACTTGGCACGCAGTCTCCTTGTTTACTTCCTGCTAGTGGCTTACTAGCAGGGTTCGTGTTCATTAAAAGTTTCAGTTAAAGATTTTCGCTGGTTTAAAATTTGTTTATCTGTTTGCAAGAGAAAGCAACGACGCATTTCCTAGGTAAAAATTCAACTGTATAAAAAAACTGTAAAAATTCAATTTGTATAATGTATTTGAATCTTTGGTTCAGATTCATTTAAATTCATCCCTCCGTTTGTTGTAAAAATACCTTGTTGTAGAGCCGCTTCCTTCCGGAACGACTATTTTAATAGAGTGGCCAAACTGTATAACTCAATGCCTTCCTCTGTATTTCCCGATGAACTTTACCCTCAGGCATTTAAAGAAAATGTCCATCATCATTTAAAACAATTAGTATAGTTTTCCCTATATCCCCATTCCTTTCTTTTTCCTCATTTCCTTCCCTTATAGTTGACAATCTTTGAATATTCAAAGAGTCTTAATAATGAATATTTCATATTTAGTGTGCTAAACATGTCTAACTAATTCATAAAAAAAAAAAAATTTTAAAATCAAAGCAGTTTTGGAGTTGGTTGAATTAGATTATGATTCAAATTTTACAAAAGTTACAGTTCGTACTTTGTAGGGAAAAAATAACAAAGCAAAATGAACGGCCGATCCAAATGAACTACGATGAAAAAATAATTATCGAAATCTAAAAAAAAATTCCACCCAACATAAACTGACCCCAACATGCGTTGACGGGATTTGTTTCATAGCTTACGGAGGTGAACACAAAGTTGAATTTTTGTTCAATTAAGCTCGGCAACGCAGGCATTGAAAGAGTAAAAAAGTTTGTTTTTCTCCCCTGGCCGGGGACAAAAAATGTATGAATTAAGATTAACTACGCCACCCACATTTATTTTTTGTAATAAACTGTAACGAAAAATTATTTATCTAACAAAACTTTTAGTTAAATAGTATTCTAGTCTGTATATATCTAATTTTGCGATCTGTGTTAATTTGTTTATAAAAATATATAAACATTTATTTCCTTATTACAGTTTGAAAGCAAACATGGTTATTAATAAAAGATTTAACGTTTGAACTTAACCTTTGTTTCATCGTTTTGTGTCAATGCAAAGTTCAGTTTTTAGTTCGTTTTCTATAAAAGTGTGTTTTTTAGATTTTTTTTTATGGTTTTTAGTCATATCAAAACCCCCAATATTCATAGCCCGATTGATTCACGCCATATGCAAAAAACAATAAACATTGCCATATGCAAAAAGTGGATTAGTGTTATTGATTAAAATAATCAGGTTTAGAGTATATCGAGGATTTTGACAAATAGAATACAAATTTTCTTTTGACTTATTGCAGCGAATCCTATTAACTGATATAAATAACTGGCATGAATAAACGAAAAGCTTTGAACAACAACAAAATGACATATTTTAATTTTTTATATTCATTGTATATAATGTGAGGCCATTTTTCCAAATAAAAACGACAAAAATGTGGATGATAGTCTCGAAAATAATGATATACTCAGTATTAGCATAATTCCTACGCTCAAAATGGGTCAATCAGATTATATGAATTTCGGTGTAATTGTTGAAGCTGTTATAGAATGGAAAAAAATTTGTTTTTATCTGTTTTATTAAGTTTTTTGGTCTAAAACTTTTAGAAACACGTAGAGACAGCATCAACAAACTTGTCTTTTAAATTTGGGACTAATCCCACAATAGAAAGTTACTGAAAAATTGATAACAAAATAGTAACCAACACATCTGTCAAAACCCCTGTTATATAAAAGTGTGTAAAAAAACCCCATATCCCTCCAAAATTGGATATTAGTCACAAACTGATTCTGAGATTAATTGGTGAAATCCAAAAAAATTGATATTTTATCGACGAATAACAACAATGAGAATTATTTATTTTTCCTTAACATAAGATTTATAAATATAGAAATATCCATTAACAATGACAAAATCCAGTCATTTTTGTTTAGATTTAATCAAATAAAAATAAATTGATACAACTCCTTAAATTCTTTTTTATTCGCCTGCATATTAAAGTGTTGCTTTATTACTGTGATTTGCGGCCTTAAAGTATCACTTTTCAACTATTTATTTTGTTGTCATAGCTACGTCCAAAAAAGTAAAAAGCATTTGTATTTGTTTAAATTCTATGAAAAATAAAAATTTTTATCAAAGCAACCCTTAAAAATTCAAAATTTCATTATCCAATTAAAATAGTTTTTATCATTTGTTGTCATAACTACACAATAATTTGGAAAAAATAATAAATATTTTGTCAAGGGTTACCTGTTCCACATATTACTTCGGTCTGAAAGACCTAAGTATTACATTCATGAGCTCAAAGTGAAATTCTTACCCCCACTTTTTTGGCATTTCTCGACGTTTTAGGACCTACTGATTCTAAAAAAGCAAAAAAAAAATGTGTGTCTGTCTGCCGGCCGTCCGTCACAACCGACGAAATCTAGAAAACCGCCGAACGGATTTCAAAAATTTTTTTTCTAAAAATAGGTTTACTCAATGGGAAGAGCCGAAAGGACGATGTGTTTGATAACTGTACCGGAAGTGTGTCAAAAAAATCGTCAAGTGTGTCAAAACAAGGAAATTTGCATATTTTTTGGTTAAAAAACGTTCATTTTAAGTGATTACGAGTAGAAACATTGAATTGGAGAAATCTTGATGGTCGGGATTGGTATGTGAGACCAAAATCTAGATTATTGCATTATAAGTTTGTCAAAAAAATGTTGTCAAGTGTGTCAAAAGAAAGATTTTTATTTATTTTTTTACCTAATTTTTTGGAAAAAAAAATAAAATTATTGTTTGTTTGAAATGAGTTTTATTATTATTATTGAGAATTATGGCATTATAAGTTTGTCAAAAAAATGTTGTCAAGTGTGTCAAAGAGAGGTTTTTTTTTATTTTTACCCAATTTTTTGGAAAAAATAAAATTGTTTGAAATGAAATTTTATTATTATTATTGAGAATTATGGCATTATAAGTTTGTCAAAAAAGAATGTCAAGTGTGTCAAAAAATAATTTCATTTATTTTTTAGCCAATTTTTTGGAAAAAAAAATGTAGCTGTTTTTATGACGTAAATATAATTGAAAATGAAATTGGACATGGAAATTTTTGAATTTGTTATAGTTTTTGAAATATTTTTGGAATTTTGAAAAAGTTTGTATTCTTGATTTTGTAATAATTTTTGCATTATTTTTAGAATTTCTGAAAAAGTTTTAATTTTTGATTTCGTAAGAATTTTTGGAATATTTTAAGAATTTTGAAAAATTTTTAATTTTTCATTTTATTATAATTTTTGGAATTTTGAAAAAATTTTCAACTTTTGATTTTGTAATAATTTTTGCAATATTTTTAGAATTTTGGAAAAAGTTTGCATTTTTAAGAATTTTTGGATTATTATTGGAATTTAGAAAAAGTTTCAATATTTGATTTCATTCTAATTTTTGGAATATTTTTGGAATTTTGAAAAAGGTTTCAATTTTTGATTTTGTTATAATTTTTGCGATATTTTTAGAATTTGGAAAAAAAATAGAATTTTTGAATTTTATATAGATATATATTTAGAATTTTGAAAAAAGCTTCATATTTTGATTTTGTAAGAATTTTTGGAATATTTTCAGAATTTTGAAAAATTTAAAATTTTTGATTTTATTATAATTTTGAAAAAAGTTTTAATTTTTGATTTTGTAATAATTTTTGCAATATTTTTAGAATTTTGGAAAAAGTTTGAATTTTTAAGAATTTTTGGAATATTATCGGAATTTAGAAAAAGTTTAAATATTTGATTTCATTCTAGTTTTTGGAATATTTTTGGAATTTTGAAAAAGTTTGATTTTATTTAATTTAACAAAATTTTTGGATTTGGATTATAATTTTCCGGCAACGTATTGATATTTCGTGTTAGTTTTGTAATAAGTTTTTAAACAGATATAAAAAATACTTGTACGTTAACAAAGAGTTATGTTTGATATACATCGCTGCCCAAAACTAAAAACCATGTCCTCGTGAAAGTTTTTTGCCGAAAACTATATCAAAATCCTTTACCCAGACCGAAGTCTTGATATCTCAGAGTGTGAGATTTCAGCCCCTCCATATTTTTTATTTTAAAATTTATGAAAATTTATAATTTTAATTTAGAATAAACCAATTTTCTTAAAATATTATGCTTGCGGCGAATAAGCAAATCTCGGCTAGCGCCTCGATTTGCAAACTCCACATCCGTCCAAAATCTTTAGCTTTACGTCCTAGCATCATAATGTACTATATTAGAATTTGAATTATTTTATTATAGATTATTAATTTTCTTAATATTCTTGCAGCAAGGGGCTCCTTCCCTGCCGAAAATTCTTGCAGGAAAATTATAAAGGAACTTATATGATCATGATCATTTCTTGTAGAGAATTGGGACAAGAAGTTTACGAGATCATACAAGATTTACATAGGATCTTTTATAGTTCATATAAGATCCTAACAAAAATTCCTACAAGAATTTTAGCCAGGGGAGGAACTTACATGATCATTTCCAGTAAAGAATTGAGAAAAGAAGTTTACAAGATCATACAAGATTCACATATGATATTTTATAGTTCAAGTAAGATCCTAACAAAAATTCCTGCAAGAATTTTTGCTAGGGGCTGACCATATAATTGAGTTTTGTTTAATGTCTTTTCTTTTCTTTTCTTGAAACAGATGTATGGCAAAATTAGCTATTTAAAACTTATTAACAATATATGTACTATTATTGTAAATATCACAAAATATTTTTACAAAAATAATTTTTAATTAATCATGAATAAAAAACTTCATTTGTTTGTTATTTTCTATAGTAACAGCAGGACATGATTGTTCTTCAATTGACTAAACAATCCATTTCACAATTGATTGGATCAGCTCAGTGATAATACTTGTTAATTAATCCAATCGGACAAATTGATCGATATTTTATTAGCGAGAATTTTCTATCTTTGTTTCTTTTTTACACACACTAGTCACTTTTACGCCCTATAATTATTTAGCATTTCTCTCACTAGATCTTAAAAGACAGTTCCAGTTGAACAAAAAAAGGGAAAGACATAACCATTACTTCATTTATCAAAACACATATTTCCTAGCGCTATTTCTATAATAAAAGAAAAAGTTACTACACATACCAACACGAAAATCAAAGGCTATGATTTCGCATTTAATAAATTCTGAACAACCTAAACTTATTAACAAAAAAAATTAAACATTACGCAACTATTGTCGTGAGTGCAGTATTTCAGTATTACACCAAAAGTTTTAGATTAATGATTATTTCTGCTTTGGGTCTTGAGTTACAATTTCCACTGATCATAATCCATCGACCAGGTCGTTTTTTCACAAATGGAGATGAAAAGTCACGACGACTATTACTATTTATAATTATTATGAACAGTACATTCCGAGCTCTTGGCTTCTTGAGAAATACCAACAGATTGTGTTAATAAATTTTACAATGACTTACAATGTAAACCAAATGATTTTCTTTAATAATTGAAATGGTTATGTACACCTCTGCTGTGTATATTTAAGGCTATAAACAGTGTACTATTTAAGGCTAAAACTTTTTAGATATTCTTAGATTCTACTCATTTCAATTTAATTTAATGCGTTTTGTACTAATATAAAACATTCCGTTTTGATCTTTTTTCATGTACCATAATTAAGCTTTTAAAGCGTAGGAGAAAGTGTTGCATGTCACCTAACGGCTGTAAAACCTAACATATACATCTGTAATTGTGTTTTCTGTGAAAATCTTATATATTAATACGCTAGATTAAAACTTTGTGGAGCATTAGGCTTTTTTATTCGCAGATGGATTCATTTGAAATTTTCACAGCTAACTGATATTAGTGTAACCTATAGTCGGATCCGGATTCAAACAAATCGGATCATAAATAAAAAAGTTATTATATACGGAAAACTTTTTCTATACATATGCATTATAAGTTTACATACATCTTTCTTTTTGCTTTAAAACAATGCTTTAAAATTTTTCTTTTTTATATATTAGCTATCGAACCGAACAACGAATAACAAAAACGATTCGTATGTTTGTGGTGCTTTGGATATGAGTTGTCATTTTTGTCATGCCAAACATTTTGCAAGAGAAGTTACTTCAAATAATAATGAAGCGTTTTCTTTGTGTTGCCATAAAGGCAAAGTCAATTTACCTCCTCTTTCTGAAAATGCATTTTTCTCTATATTAATACGCTAGATTAAAACTTTGTGGAGCATTAGGCTTTTTTATTCGCAGATGGATTCATTTGAAATTTTCACAGCTAACTGATATTAGTGTAACCTATAGTCGGATCCGGATTCAAACAAATCGGATCATAAATAAAAAGTTATTATATACGGAAAACTTTTTCTATACATATGCATTATAAGTTTACATACATCTTTCTTTTTGCTTTAAAACAATGCTTTAAAATTTTTCTTTTTTATATATTAGCTATCGAACCGAACAACGAATAACAAAAACGAAAATTTTTATATTTATTTTATAAGCTAGAAACACAACACGGGCGAAATCGTCCGACGACGACGTTAGTAACATTAGAATACACAGGATACATACATTTCAAACACAACTACAGCGATAAACGAAAAAGTTTTTTTCGTCGGAGAAAATTTAGATTCTATTTCTAATTTATCGTCGGCGATGATTATTGCCAGATATCAATTCTATTTTTATTTGGTTGCAAGGGTAATTTTTAATGTTATTGTGACAGTACCGCCAACTGAAAAATATGATTTTCTGATGTTTTTCGCGTTTCTGAGGTTGTAATCGTTTTGTTTTGAGCTGTCAACTTAATTTTTCAGTTTATGTTCAAAGTTCGGTTTTATTCATTTATATATTATCATAATTTGTATATTGTATTTTATTTTTAAAATTAGTTATTAGTAGAAAAATTATTATTATTTATTTATTAGTAAAAATTAGTTATTTTTAAAATTGAAATTTGTGAAATTCATTTTGACAAAGAACAAAGTATTTTAGTTTATGCAATTTTATTTTTGACAGCTTTTCACGCTGACGCCTTTGTTGTGGTTACAACAGCGAAATTGTAGACGTTTTTTTTTATCGTCCGACGTTATCGTCCGTGTTGTGTTTCTACCTATATTCATTTCAGTCGTCGTATTTATTTTATATTTTAGTCGTCTTTTATCTTTCAAGAAGGACGGTTTTCGATATTTTTCGATTATTTTGTTTTTTATTGATATAAAGATTTTTGAGATATTTTGATATTTGAGTTATTTCATATCTTTGATATATTGATATATTTATTTATTTCGATGCCAAGACTACGTCGTAAACGTCGTTTGGATGTGAGTGGTACATCGAGTCGTCGGAATAAAAGAGATTATATGCGTAATATGCGTAATGATGTTGATTTTATGAATGATGAAATGAATGGTAATAATGATGGAATGAATGCTGAAGCTGATGTTGTTGTGAATGATGAAGTGAATGTTGATGATATGAATGGTGTCATGAACGGTGTCATGAATGGTGTCATGAATGTTGCAAATGATTTAGAATTGAATGTGGTGAATGATGAAATTCCCTTTGTAATTTTGAGAGATTCGTTCAAGTGTGCTTTGAATGTGATTCCAGGTAACTTTGATTCGTATGTTTGTGGTGCTTTGGATATGAGTTGTCATTTTTGTCATGCCAAACATTTTGCAAGAGAAGTTACTTCAAATAATAATGAAGCGTTTTCTTTGTGTTGCCATAAAGGCAAAGTCAATTTACCTCCTCTTTCTGAAAATGCATTTTTCTCTAATATTTTCGAAGGATTGAATTCAAATGATAATGCTATAAAAAAACGTTCTAAAAGTTTTCTTTCAAATATTCGTTCCTATAATTCGGCATTTGCAATGATCAGTTCTGAATGTAATATAGCGGATTCTACTGCACGTGGTATTTATCATTTTAAAATTCATAATATTTTTTATCATCGTACTGGTGCTTTAATTCCTGCTTATGGTCGACCTCCAATGTATGCACAATTATATTTTTATGATGTTGATACTGCTGCTAATATGAGAATGAATAGAAATACCAATGTATGTGAAATTTTTCTTATGCGTGAGATAGGTTTTGAGTTAGATCGTGTGAATCCTTTTGTTCGTTCTTTCAAATCAATGCATGAATTTTGTGAAAGACCTGAGAATGTTACTGCTGATGTGTCAATGGTTATAAAAGTTAACAGAGAATGTGATATTCGTCGTTTTAATGATGCTGTTCAAACTGATGTGGCTGCTATTTTTAAAAATGATGATGGTGAACCACCTTTTGAAAGAAATATGATTGTTTTTTCAAAAAATGCAAATGAAATTCGTTCTGTTTCTGTCCTTGATTCTTCTTTGGATCCTTTAGCTTATCCTTTGTTGTTTCCAAATGGTGATACTGGGTGGCACGTTAATATTCCACATAATTTAGTTTCAACTTCACGTGCTAATGTGTCACGTACAAAAGTTACAATGTTGCAATATGCATCTTATCGCCTTGCTATACGTGATGGTTTTAGTCTTTTGCATCGTTCTCAAAAATTATTTCTTCAATGGATTGTTGATATGTATGTTCGTATCGAAGGTACACGGCTTCATTACATTCGTTCAAATCAATCTGCTCTTCGTGCTGATTTGTACAATAATTTAACAGATTTCTTGCATCAAAATCGCAATGGCGATGATAATATGCAAGTAGTTGGTCGTAAAGTAATTTTGCCATCTTCTTTCACCGGTTCACCACGTAACATGTATCAAAATTACTTGGATGCAATGTCTATTGTACAACATTTCGGTAAACCTTCTTTATTTATAACAATGACATGTAATCCTCAATGGCCAGAAATTGTTGATAATTTGAGTAATTATGAGTCTTCGAATTTTCGTCCTGATATTGTTGTGCGTGTGTTTAAAGTGAAACTTAAAGAGCTCATAGATTGTTTAATGAAAAAAAAGATTTTCGGTTCTGTCAAAGCACTTATATATACCATTGAATTTCAAAAACGTGGTCTTCCGCATGCCCATATTTTGTTAAATTTATCAGATGAAGATAGAATTGATGGAAATGAAATGATTAATAAATTTGTATGTACTGAAATCCCTGATCCCATTCTTTTTCCTAAATTACATGAATATGTGAAACGTCATATGATGCATGGACCATGTGGTGCTCTAAATCCCAATTCTGTTTGTATGAGAGATGGTAAATGTAGTAAGAATTTTCCAAAACCTTTTTCTGAAAATACTAAAGAATCTGTGAATGGTTATCCTTTGTATCGTCGACGTGATAATGGTATGAGTGTTGATGTACGTGGTGCATCTCTTGATAATAGATATGTTGTTCCATATAATCCTTATCTTCTTGCAAAATTCAATTGTCATATTAACGTTGAAATATGTACGACTGTTAAAAGTGTGAAATATGTTTACAAGTATGTATATAAAGGGTATGATTCTGCCAATGTTGAATTGAGAGTGAATGGAGAGAATGCAGTGAATAATGATGATGCGATTGTGGGAAATGAAATTCAAGATTTTTTGAATGGACGGTATGTTGGTTCGACTGAAGCTGCTTGGCGCATATTTGAATTTCCAATGCATTTTCAATCTCATACAATTATTCGACTTGATTGTCATTTGCCTAATAGACAAAATGTTTATATCAGGAATGGTAATGTGGCTGGTGCAGTCGCAAATGTATCAAGAACAAAATTGTTAGCATTTTTCCATTTGAATTCCATTGATAATTTAGCTAATGAGTTTTTGTATACAGAATTACCATTACATTATGTTTGGCATGATCAAAGTAAATCGTGGAAAAGAAGACAACGTGGGGCTGACAAAGTTGTTGCTCGATTATATATGGTTTCTCCAAAAGATATAGAATTGTTTCATATGCGTTTACTTCTGTTGCATGTTCGTGCTCCAAAATCTTTTTCTGATCTACGTATGTATGAAGGTGTTGAGTACCCAACTTTTGTTGCAGCATGTGAAGCTCGAGGTATTGCAACAAATGATAATGAATAGCGTGAATGTTTACTTGAAGCTTCAGAAATTCAATCACCAAAACAGTTTCGTCAATTATTTGCATTTATCTGTGGTTTGAATGTTCCTCCGAATGCTTTAGCTTTATGGATTGAATTTAGAAATAGTATGATTGAAGACTTTTTACGAAATTACGATGAAGATGTGTCAATTAATCGAGCCTTGATTGAAATTAATGAAATTCTTCTTACACATAATACTTCATGTGGTGATCTTGGTCTTCCGATTCCACAATATAACTTACAGATTGGCGATGTAGGTCATTTTGATATTGAAGAAGAAGCTATAGTTTTCGATAGAATGTATGAAAATGCAAATAATGAGCAACGTAGTGTGATTGATATTGTTTTGCGTGAAGCTCAATTCCATGATACTGGAAGTAATGTTTTTTTCTTGACAGCTCATGCAGGTTGTGGCAAAACTTTTGTTCAAACGGCAATCATTCATAAATAAATTCATTAAATCTTTCGTGTATTGTAACTGCCTTCAGTGGTATTGCATCAACTCTTTTGATTGGGGGGCGAACTTTGCATAATGTTTTCAAATCACCAATTCCATTATTAGAGAATTCAATGCCAAATATAACTCCAAACAGTGTACATGGCACATATATTAATAATGCATCAATCATTATTATAGATGAAATTTCAATGTGTTCTATTCATGCTTTAAAATTAATTGATCGTTTGTTAAGAGATTTGACTCCAAACGAAGAAAATAAAAATAAACTGTTTGCAGGTAAAACTCTTTTACTGAGCGGTGACTTTCGCCAAATTCTTCCAGTTATACCGCATGGCTCACGTTCTATTTTAATTGAAAATTGTATTACATCTTGGCAAGAATTTATTAACTTTAAAATTTTGAAATTAAATTAAAACATGAGAGCTCTCCCTCATGAAATTGAATTTGTAGAATTTCTTAGAAGACTCGGTAATGGTGATATGCAAAGTTCTCCACAGTTTGGTTCAGATATCATTGAAATTCCTCATAATTTGATTGGCAATCCAGACAATATTATTGAAGACATTTTTGGAAATATTTCTGATACAATTTTATCTGATGACATTTTGAGTTCCGTCATTTTAGCCCCCAAAAACAATGATTGCAATGAAATCAATTCTAAAATCTTGAGTATTATGCCAGGAGAGGAGAAAGCATATTTTAGTTTTGATAAAGTTGTTTGTGATGACATTCGTGAGCAGAACAATTTTCCAATAGAATTTTTAAATAAATTGAGTGTAGGAGGTTTGCCACCTCATAAATTAAATTTGAAAGTGAATTGCATTGTTCTCCTCATACGTAATTTAAATACAGGTCAAGCATTAGTAAATGGAACACGAATGCGTGTAAAAGTTATGCACCGAAATTCAATAGATTGTGAAGTTTTGACTGGTGTCATGCGAGGTGTACGCATTCTAATTCCACGCATTCATTTGACTTATTCTGGAACTCTTCTTCCATTTAAATTTCAAAGAACTCAATTCCCTATTATTCCTGCTTTTGCTATGACTATTAATAAATCTCAAGGTCAGACATTCAACAGAGTTGCCATTTTACTTAAAGAACCTGTATTCACACATGGTCAATTGTATGTTGCTGCAAGTAGAGTGCGTGCGTTTGAATGTTTGAAATTTTATATTTATGATACATCTGACCAAGGTCATTTGTTCAAAGATGATAGAGTTTTCACAAAAAATATCGTCTTCCCAGAAGTCATTGTTACCTGATTTCCTCTCACTTTTCTCAAAAACCTTTTCCTCTTTTATGAGTACTAGGAGAGCCCGGCGTGCTTCGCTACGCTTATAAATAAAGTTTTTGCGTAGACATTTTGTTGACGTAGAAGCAATGATTTCAAAAAGTGGTAATGAGAAATGCTACCATATAATTTTTAATTTTTCTTTTTAAATATATGAATGAAAAATAATCAGAACTCTAGCTGATCAGTTCGGATATATGAAAAATTAGCGATCAAATAAGTTTTCAAGTAAGCTTCGTATGAAAAATTAGCATATGAAAAATTAGCGATCAAATAAGTTTTCAAGTAAGCTTCGCTAATTTTTCATATATCCGAACTGATCAGCTAGAGTTCTGATTATTTTTCATTCATATATTTAAAAAGAAAAATTAAAAATTATATGGTAGCATTTCTCATTACCACTTTTTGAAATCATTGCTTCTACGTCAACAAAATGTCTACGCAAAAACTTTATTTATAAGCGTAGCGAAGCACGCCGGGCCCTCCTAGTTTATTATAAATATTGTTCAAAAAGAAAATTAATTGATCGTATATTTTTTAATTTACGCTTCCAATCAACACTGGAGGAAGTAAAAATGTGCAGATAATTAAAAAAAAAATTGCTACTCATAAAAAGCAAAATACTCGTTAAATCTAAATAAAAATTTTATGATCCTTATTTATAAAATTGAACGTTTAGTTAATTTTCTGCTTTGATTCATTTCCACAACAAAACACTGAAACGTACAAAAGCTGACATTGTTGACGCAATGTAAGATATTTATGGTAATTAACAGAAACAAAATTATAAAAATTAATGATGGAAAAACGAATAAATCTTAAGCGGAACGAAATTGTGATTTTTGTTGGAATTAAATTTAGCTAGTGTCGTCTTGTATTTTACACTAGGCACTACTAAAAAATTTTATGAAGGATTTATGACATTAGCGTCACAATGGAGATGAAGAGCTTACAAATATTTTGTCACGAGGTTTTTGACAAACATGTGTTATGTGAAACATATTTAGTAATTCTTGAAGTATATAATTATTTGGCAAACATCTTTTATTTTACTTATGAGAAGAACAATAAAAATTATAATCAAAATTGACACTCAACATTAACAATATTTTTTGGCTAGCGTCAAATAGTACATTATATACCGAGGTGATAAAGTAAATTTTCTACATTGAGGTGGATATTAATTCGCGAGAAACGAAGTTTCGAGCGAATTAAGCACCGAAATGGAGAAAATTTTCTTCACCGAGGTTTATATACTATTTTTTTTACTACTTGATAGAAAAATGCACTAAAACTCTTAATTATTCACAAAATAAAATGTCAATTAATAAGCAAATGGTGAATAAATAAAAATTTTGATTTGGTGAAACATTGTGTATCATATCATTGGATTGCGTATTGGATATTTATTATTCAGGGCTGCTTAGTTAGAAATTTATTTTCAATGAATTTTCTTAAAACTATATAAAAATCACATATGCTTTGCATTAAAAAATATAGCTTTTATTTATTTTTGACATGAATTGAATTGAATTGAAAATCTATTCAATATTGTTGAATCAAATTTAGAATTTTTCTAGTCTACAACTCACAACTAAACTAAATTTCAACAGATTTCTGTTTAACACGAATTAAAATTTCAAATAAACTAAACTATAGTTGCAAAGAAGTTTTTGCATTCATTCATTATTTATTATTATTAAAATAAAATCAAAACGCTTATTATTTTTTAATATATTATTATTATTTTAGGAAGAAACTAAAAAAATTGAATTGATGAACTCAGTTAACAAACGAACAAAAATTATATTTTCATTATTTACTAAGGTGCTAAAATACTTATTATTAGGTGTGGGGAATAATTATTAGTAACCTTAGCTGAGAAAAATAATTTTTGTCTTGGGTTTTTGAGTAAATAATTGAAATTTCTCATGCAAGTAGTAAAAAAAATTTATACTTTAATGGTTGCTATGGAGCACAGTTTTGAAAAATTTGGTAGTGTCTGTATTTTTCCATCACTTATTTTATTTATGATGCAAATGGCTTGTCCGTTGCATCAATTTGACTAACGGTTTCTCTAACAACATTACCCCATACAATCAAAACTATTGCACAGAAATTAATTTCAACCTGTAGCTAACATAGAACATGATCACTGCTTAAAAACTTACCATATGGCATATTGATGTTAAAGGTTTACCCAAAATCCATTATTAAGTTCTTAAAAACTCGACAAACAATTACCATTTTATTGTACATAATTACCATTTTTACAGTAAAACATTGCTAAAGAAACAAGTCCTGCTATACCGGTTAAGTTCTTTCAACCGCAAGATGACTGGTAAAAAACTTTCGGATTTAAAACTTTTTTGTTAATACTGATTGCACTAAAGTAATTTTTTACAGTCTTCTTCATTGTTGCTGAATTTGTGTTCTCAGTTCATGCTCATTTGGCACCTCCTTAAAAAATGCCATGAAGTTCAAAATACAATGCAAAATGCAACGTTTACTTAGCGAAATATTTTCCAAAATCTAAACTGAAATAAATATGTCGCCGTAATCTACACTCGATGTTAGTTGATGCAAACCTGGACTGGACCCGATAAAAACGAATTTTTCTAAATGAGTCGCAGCCCGTTCAAAATTTGGAACGTTTTGTTTGGTTTTGGGAAGCTCGATTAGATAGAATTTGGAACTTAACTTTAGTTTCGGTTTAATTTTTAGGGTTTCGTACTTTAAAAAAGTAAAAACGGTACCCTATTGGTTAGACTTCGGTAACCGTCCGATTTTCTACATAATCAATTTACTCAACTATAATTGCTATTAAGTTGAAATTTTCTACAGTTTTTAAATGTGTTTTCCCATGCCTACTGATAACAAAAAATTCAAATATTTGTTTTCATCTATATTTTGTGAACATAGATAAGGAGATAGTAAAACAAAAGTTTTTTGTAAGGAATCGAGTTTGGTTTAGAAAAATCGAAATAGATCAAAATATTTCAAAACATAAATTGCTTTGATTTTTCGACTGCTTAGTTTTTTTGATATTGCCAAAAACGAGTGTTTTTGTCCTGTCTTTCGAACATTACACAAGAAAAAATTTGAAAAAATTCACGGTTATGGACAATGTTGTAAAAATTGAACGAAAACTATTGCGGTCGGCTCATCATTTCAAATGTTATTTTGATGGGGTTGAGGGTGGAAATTTTGAAAACAAATTATTTTTGATTATGTTGGGTTGGGTGTCATATGAAAGGTTAATTTTTTTCTAGTCTAACACCATTGTTTTGTAATTTTCAAAAGTGCAGTTTTTGAGTTATGTTCAAAAATGTGAAAAAAATTTCCTGTCCCTCCCCCTTAACTTCGAACATTACTCAAGAAAAAACTTGAAAAAATTCATGGTTATGGGAAATGCTGTAAAGATTGAATGAAAACTATAGCGGTCGGCTCATCATTTCAAATGTTATTTTGAGGGGTTGAGAGTGGAAATTTTGAAAAAAAAAAAAATATTTTTGACTATGTCGAGCGACGTGTACGTACGACGGCTCGTACGACGTCGACCATATGAGAGGTGAATTTTTTTCTGGTCCAAAACGATTCTGGTAGCTTTCGAAAACACCGTTTTTGATTCATTTGATTCAAGGACTATTCATGTATACTATTCACGTAAAATGATCGTAGAAGAGGAAATGTGTATTATAGTAAAATATTGAGTCAGACGAAATATAGAAATGAACAAATAAGATCAGATTAGATCAAACAAGTTTAACAAGTTAGATGAACTCAACTTCAGGCGAAAGGCGTTAGGTTGAAAAATGGTGCGACAATATACCTGTTTGCTATTCGATAAATTATCATTTAATATTGTTGCGTTGCAAATGTTCTTTGTGAGGTTGTTCACTAATTGCAAACACTTTTGAGATTGTTGAACTCGGCCAGAAAATTGGTTGAAGTGAACTATAAAATTTTTACAGTTAAGTAAATCGAGGTTTGGGATTTGTTCTTTGCGTTAAGTCTGATACAGTGTAGAACCACTAGTGCAGAAAAATAGTAGCCACCATCACTTCGATTTTAGCTCTGCTGGCAGTCATTGTGAATGTCCAAGTAGCTGAAGTTCAAATCCTTTTGGTATACCAATCTCCCCAATGTTCAGTACACAACTCACTCGACTGTGTTAACAATGCACTCGTTGGCAATAATTTGACGACATTTTTTCCTCCAACTATTGTGAAAGGTGACTTTGTGATAGGCTCTCATACTATTTTCTACAAAAACATTTGCAAAGAATTATTCATGAACCAAAAATGGTTGAAGCTACAACAATTGATACTATATTTTTCAATATAAATAATTTATAAGCTGGCGTTATTGAAACTTTCTTTAGCCACTATAAACAGTTTTGGGTAAGATGCAACTCAACGTGAAATTATGGTAATAAAAAATGTTGTTTTCTTAAATATTATATACACGGAACCGTCAATGAGCGAATTATATTCGCACTTGCCTGACTTTTTTAATTAAAATACCAAAGTGACCTGCAAATTGTAATATTTTACTGATGCACAAAATACTAGCCTACAGCTTTATTTTTACCAATATTTATTATGAATTTCGGTAAAATAATTAATATTTTTTGCTACGAAAAGTGAAAACCAAAATATTGAAATCAGGAAAATTTTCAAAGGTGGGTTTTAATGATTTTATTGAAAAACTGTCAAGGGGATAATATTTACTATGATTATTATATTTATTGGTTGTCACAGTTTTTTTCTTTACATAATGACACATGAGTTATTTCTGTAGGCTTTTAGTGTGTATACAAACAACAAATAGCTTTCGATTTTTTTTAATTATCCGCTTTTTTGTGTATGTTTTTTTTCCTGGAAGTTACATGTATTTTCTTTAGAAAAGATAAAGCATACTTCGATGCAAGAACGAAGAACATGAATTGTTTTGCACAGAAATTAACACATCTACCATAAAAATTTTGATTAAACAAAATTCTTGGAAATAATTTTTACAATTTAACATACCACAAAGCAACAATGTAAAATTTATTCTTCATTATAAAATTCTTCAACCTGCAAAAGAGACTATATGTAATATGTAATGAAAAAGAACATTTTGTTGTTTATTTTTTTTTAATATTCTCTTGAATAAATAAATTGTTAGCATATTGCTGGGTTTAATAAAAATGGTATATCATTATACCAACACTCAAGAATTTACCCTGCAGGCGCTTTGCGTTTTTGTGTTAAATTTTTTCCTAATAAATTTGCACATTGTAATGCTTAGTTTGCATGAAAATATTTGTTTTAAAAATGTACATACAAATTTTTGGTATGAAAAATTAAACAAAGGATTAAGACTAGTTACTAGAGCATCGTTTTAATTTTATGATTCTATATAAAACAGATTGTTCATTTTAACACTTTACTTAGTATTGATGTAAGAAAGTGGACTCAGATGATTAAAACTACTTCCTAAAAACTATGGATCTACACTATCGGTCGTGGAATATTTGAAATTGCATCACTAATTATTAATCGCATCACTCATCAATTTTTCACCAAATAATACTCATTATTAGTATCACATTTTACATATTTTAAAAATCAAGGGTTTAAGTATTTTGGACCAAAACGTTTTATTGAATTTATCAAGTTTGCGATTTCTACCAAATTGTATAAAAAACCATATAAAACATTAAAAAAGTGTATAGTATATACAGGGTGTTCCACTAAAGTTGTCCCACCGGTTAACTGGGGATACCTTGGAATAGCGCTAACAAATTTTGTTGAGGCATTTCGCAGAAAACCATTTCATGCATTTTATTTTTGCATTTTTTTAACTTTTTTTTTCCATTTTTGTTTTTGTGTCGCTTGTTTCGCATTTTCGCTTGAACAAAAGTTGTTAGCGCCATTCCAAGGTATCCCCAATTAACCAGTGGGACAACTTTCGTGAGACACCCTGTAAATATAACCAAAAACTTACAAATAAAAAATATAGAACATTTTGCTACAAGAGATGAAAACGCTGCTTTTTCGTGAGTGAAAATTTGTTCACGAGACGCGCTAGCGTCGAGTGGAGTGGGGCAATTTCACGAACGTAAAATGTTTTTATCTCACGTAGAAAATATAGAAAATACAACTTTTTCTATGATAGTAAATATATAATAATACTTTATTTAATTAGGAGCTAAAGTGCTACTTTTTGTGTTGAATCTATAGTTTGACAATTATTATAGACGATACATAAAAAGTCACTTTTGCTTCGAATTAAGTACACTTTTTTTCGGCAAATGTTTAAATTTTTTTATAAATATGAAATTAATACATCAAAATATTTTTAAATATGATTTATTACCGTCATAACTACGTCCAAAAAGTAAAAGACATTTAAATTTGTATAAATAAAATTTTTTATCAAAGCAAGCTCAAATTCAAAATTTCATTATCCAATCAAACTATTTATTATGTTTTGTTGTCATAGTTATACAATAATTCAAAATTTCATAATCCAATCAGATTACTTGTTATTTTTGTAGTCATAGTTACATACAATAATTCAACATTTCACAATCCAATCAGATTATTTCTTATTTTTGTTGTCATAGTTATACAATTTGTTTGAAAAAATAACAAAATAACAAATGTTACTTTACTGTCGCCGTAAAAATAAAATAAAAATGGCGCTACTTTAAGGCCGCTTTGGTTATAAGTAAAAAAAGTAAGACTTTCACTAACTCCTTAGCGGGAGTAAAGATAAACTTTACAGCCGTTTGCCGAAAAACGATGTTTGTAAGAAATTATTAAATTTGAAATCGAGAAAAATAGCATTCAAAGTTCAAAATTCATATTCTATTTTTTCATGGTTGCTTTGTTTTTAAATCTTGTAAAATTCTATGAAAATACCATAACAACTACAATTTGTTATTCTTTTTATACTAGAGGGAAAAAACTCATTTTAACAGGGGATTAAGCCTGCTTGAAAATAGACTTTTCATCAGCTATCATAGAAAAAATAATTTTTTCTTTAAAAATCGAACTTTTATTGGAACGAACTATAAAGTAAAAAAAAATTTTGCCATGACACAACCTAATGTTGCAATGAAACTATTGAATTTTAACATCAATAAATTTTTACATATATTTGTTCAATTTGAACGTATTTTAATTTGAATTTAACCAAATGAAATTCTCTAAAATGTAATGACAACATTCATTTTTGCCAATCACATTTCAATGATACTAATAATAGGGAGACTATCAAATAATTTACCTAGGGATCAAAAAATTTACCTATTAAAAAAAAATTTAAAATAATAAAATGAAAAATAATTTTTAATTTTTTTTTTTTCATAAATTTTTTTTAAAATTTTTTTTCGTTTAGAAAATTCTTCACTATGACAAATATTTTCATAAAAAATTATAAAAAATCAAAAATGGCAAAAAATTTTCTAAACAAGTTGCCCTCGACGGAGATAAATTCTGATAATTTTATGGAAAATTCCTCAATAAGAAATTTTTGCAAAAAATTATTTCGAATTATCTTCGTCCTTGGGAAATTACTACTAAAAATTTTTTGCCTTAGTTTTATTTTAATCTAACTCAATAAAATTCTCTAAAATGTAATGACACCATTCAATTTCACCAACATTTAAATTATACTAATAACAAATATTTATACGTCTGGCCTACTGGGATATTAAAAATTATCAGTCTAATTTTAAAATAATTAACTGATATCACAGTTGGCCAACGTATAATTCATAAAAAATATATAAAGAAATGAAAAATGGCAAAACATTTTCTACACGAATTCCCCTCGTTCGTTGATAAATTCTCATAATTTTTTGAAAAATTCCTCAAGCAAGTGGTATTGAAAATAGCCCTCGGCCTACGGCCTCGTGCTTTTATATACTTGCTAATATACTTGCTTTCGAAATTTTTGGCAAAAAATTATTGCGAATTATCACCATTTTGGGAAATTACAACTGATAATTTCGCTAGACGCAATTGTCACGAATATTTTATTTATTTTTACAGAAATATGAATTAAAAAATTTCTGAAATTATCTTCTTATATACGCTAGATTAAAACTTTGTGGAGCATTAGGCTTTTTTATTCGCAGATGGATTCATTTGAAATTTTCACAGCTAACTGATATTAGTGTAACCTATATTCGGATCCGGATTCAAACAAATCGGATCATAAATAAAAAAGTTATTATATACGGAAAACTTTTTCTATACATATGCATTATAAGTTTACATACATATAAAAATATATTTGCTATCGAACAACGAACAACAAAAACGAAACTTAAAACTTTATTTTGTTATTGTTTTTTATATTTAATTTTTTCTCAGCTGTTAGTATATTTATTTCTTTGAATGTGAATAAACGTACATATTGTTTTTCTATGTTTTAAATTTCATTTCGAATTTTTTCTTATGCGTAAGATAGGTTTTGAGTTAGATCGTGTGAATCCTTTTGTTCGTTCTTTTAAATCAATGCATGAATTTTGTGAAAGACCTGAGAATGTTACTGCTGATGTGTCAATGGTTATAAAAGTTAACAGAGAATGTGATATTCGTCGTTTTAATGATGCTGTTCAAACTGATGTGGTTGCTATTTTTAAAAATGATGAATTTTGTTAAATTTGTCAGATGAAGATAGAATTGATGGAAATGAAATGATTAATAAATTTGTATGTACTGAAATCCCTGATCCCATTCTTTTTCCTAAATTACATGAATATGTGAAACGTCATATGATGCATGAACCATGTGGTGCTCTAAATCCCAATTCTGTTTGTATGAGAGTGGTAAATGTAGTAATAATTTTCCAAAACCTTTTTCTGAAAATATTAAAGAATATGTGAATGGTTATCCTTTGTACCGTCGACGTGATAATGGTATGAGTGTTGATGTACGTGGTGCATCTCTTGATAATAGATACTAGGAGGGCCCGGCGTGCTTCGCTACGCTTATAAATAAAGTTTTTGCGTAGACATTTTGTTGACGTAGAAGCAGTGATTTCAAAAAGTGGTAATGAGAAATGCTACCATATAATTTTTAATTTTTATTTTTAAATATATGAATGAAAAATAATCAGAACTCTAGCTGATCAGTTGGGATATATGAAAAATTAGCGATCAAATAAGTTTTCAAGTAAGCTTCGCTAATTTTTCATATATCCGAACTGATCAGCTAGAGTTCTGATTATTTTTCATTCATATATTTAAAAAGAAAAATTAAAAATTATATGGTAGCATTTCTCATTACCACTTTTTGAAATCATTGCTTCTACGTCAACAAAATGTCTACGCAAAAACTTTATTTATAAGCGTAGCGAAGCACGCCGGGCCCTCCTAGTAATTTAATAAATCTCTTAAAATGTTTAGTTGAAATAAAATTGTTTCAATTATTTAGTTAAGCAGTTTGAACATTTTCTAAACGAATTTTCCTTGACCTGTGATAAATTCTCATATTTTTTTGGAAAATTCCTCAAGCAAGTAGTTTTAATAATAACCCTCAGCTGATGGTCGCAGGCTATAACCAATCCACTTGCTTTCGAAATTTTCACAAGAAATACTGAAAATTACAGTAAAATATAAAAACAACGTCATTTTTTCTTCCCAACTGGTCCGGAAATATTTACTTTCCACTTCTGGATGGAAAATAATTGAAAGATAATAATAGCCAACTTCCATTCAGAGCCATATTGTATATCGTGTAAAAATATGCCTACTCTAGAGTATAGTAATGTTCACGCTCGAAAAAAACTGTGTTTTCGTCTCTTGTAGTAAAACCTTGTGTCAAAGAAATATTAAGTGTGTCAAAAATACTACATTTTCATATTTTTGGCTTAAAAAACGTTTATTTTCAGTGATAATGAGTATGTAGTAACTAAGAATCTGAAGAAATCTTGATGATTGGCAATGTCACCTAACTTAGCCCCGCCATTTTTAAGAAAATTAAAAACAAAGATTGTGCTGTATTGTGCTACAGTTGTGCTGGATGTGCTACTCCGAAAGAATGTCATATCACGGATGGAAAAAAGTTGGCACGCTGAAACAATTTTTCGAGCAGAAGTTAGCCCCGCCATTTTGAAAAATCTGAAAAACAAAGGTTGTCCTGTATTGTCTTCGAGTTGTGCTGGTTGTGCTATTTAGAAAAAAATTTCATATCCCTAGTGGAAAAATTTTATAACACTAAAATCATTTTTTCGAGTAAAAGTTAGCCCCGCCATTTTGGAAAAAAAGAAAAACAAAGGGTCTGCTGTACGGTGTTAGAGTTGTGCTAGTTGTGCTATTCAAGAACAAATTTGTACCACCAACAGAATAATTTAAACACGCTAAAACGATTTTTCGAGTTGAAGTTAGCCCCGCCATTTTGAAAAATATTAAAAGCAAAGGTTGTGCTGTATTATGCTAGGGTTGTGCTGGTTGTGCTACTCAGAAATAGTTCCATATTATCAATGAAAAAAAGTTGGCACGCTAAAATGACTTTTCGAGCAGAAGTTGACCCCGCCATTTAGAAAAAAATGAAAACCAAAGGTTGTGCTGTATTGTGCTCGAGTTGTGCTGGTTGTGCTACTTAGACAAAAATTTCGTAACCCTAACAGAATTTTTTTACAAAATTAGCATCATTTTTTTCGAATAGAAGTTAGCCCCGCCATTTTGGAAGAAATCAAAAACAAAGAAGTGCTGTATTGTGTTATAGTTGTGCTGGTTGTGCTACTGAAAAAATATCGTATCACAAACAGAATAATTTAAACCACGCTAAAACCATTTTTCGAATGAAAGTTAGCCCCGCCATTTTGTAAAAATCAAAGAAGAAAGGTTGTGCTGTATTGTGCTACAGTTGTGCTGGATGTGCCACTCAAAAAGAATCCCATATCAGCAATGAATAAAAGTTGGCACGCTAAAACGATTTTCCAAGCAGAAGGATATTTTCGAGCAGAAAACATTCGAGCAGAAGATTGAGCAGAAGATTAAGCAGAAGTTAGCCCCGCCATTTTGAAAAAAATGCAAAACAAAGGTTGTTATGTATTGTACTCTAGTTGTGCTGGTTGTGCTACTCAGAAAGAATTTCATATAAGCAATGAATAAAAGTTGGCAGACTAAACCGATTTTTCGAGCAGAAGTTAGCCCCGCCACTTATAAAAAAATAAAAAACAAAGGTTGTACTGTATTGTGTTATAGTTGTGCTGGTTGTGCTACTCAGACAAAAATTTCGTATTCCTAACAGAAAAATTTTATAACGCTAACATCATATCTTCAAATAGAAGTTAACCCCGCCATTTTGGAAAAAAAAACTAAATTGAGTGCTGTATTGTGTTAAAGTTGTGCGAGTTGTGCTACTTCAAAACAAATCCGTACCCACCGGCGGAAAAATTTACAATTTTTTTTAATATCATATATTTTTGTGATTCCCTTATTTTATATATACAAAACAGGCAAGATTCATTTATGCTATCGGACACCAGGTGTCACTTACATTATTAGTACTTATAAATTAATGATTACACTGATTCCTACAAGAATAAATGATGCTAGCGTAAAAATATTTTTCAATGGGTATATATAATCTATCTCTAAGCTCAAACAAAATTTCATACCACTACATATACAAAATATTTGTTTTTCATTTTTCCGAAAACGACTGGGCTGGGCTAACTTCTAATCAAAAAATTGTTCTTGCGTTCCAAATTTTTGCATTGGTAGTATGGAATTTTTTTTGAGTAGCACAACTAGCACAACAATAGAACAATACACCACAGCCTTTGTTTTTGTTTTTTTGCCAAATGGCGGAGCTAACTTCTGCTCGAATAATCGTTTCAGCCTGTCACCCTTTATTCATTGGTGATATGGAATTTTTCTTGAGTAGCACATCCAGCACAACTATGGTACAATACACACTGAAAAAAATCCTGTGTTATCATTAAAAAAAGCACTTTTCTTGGCAAAATTTAGTTATAGTCACTAAAATTTGTTAATGTTAACAAAAATCCTTCTGTTGAGTGTGGAAATATTTAGTTGTTAAAAAGAAATCGTTTTCTTTAAAAGTTTTCTACTTTTAAATAAGTTATTTATTGGACGTTAATAAAGGTATTGTCAGCAACACTAAAAAAATTATTAAATTGAAGTTTCTGTAAGCTAAAAATTATTTTATTTGGTTTAAAAATAAAATTTAGTTACTTCAACAAAATATTTAGTTTATAAAACGAGAAAAAAAGGATTTAATTGTCTCAAATATAAGTTTGTTGCCATAAATAAATATTTATTTACTAAAAAAAATAAAATGTAATACCGTTATTTAAATTCTAGTCGGTTTTTTTTGTGATATTCAATATGGGTTATAGTTTAATTTTGCTAATTGATCCCGAAGGTTGTATGTTTGTTTGTGCAAGTGTTTTTGTATATTTATTTAAACAAGTGTTGTTAATAGTTTTTTGAGACGCGTGTGCCTGTGTAGTTAAATTAATTGGTGAAAAATTTTAAAATCACATAAGTTCGGTAAGTTAAAATTTTATAAATTTGTATTTTAAATCAAGAAACATTTAGTCCTAATTAAATTTCAAAATATTGTTTACTTAAGTAATTTCATTATAAGAACATCCTCGAAACGTGGCTTGTTATAAAACACAAACCCTTCAACACAATTCAAAAAATAGAAGATTGAATTAAATCTAAAGGAGATATTTGAATTTCAAAATTTATTATTGTAACTGTGGAATTTATCTCATTTGTATTCACATTGGAACAGTAAGTTTCTTTAACTAACTTTCTAACTAATTTTATTTTGTATCAATTAAACCCTAAATCATATTTTATTTCAGACGAAAAGGTTTATATTAGTCAATTAAAGCGACTTAAATTTCATCAAATCGAAAAACTTCTCGCTGGGTTTCCTTTTGGTGACCAAATTGACTTTGAACATGAACTCTACCAATGGCAAACCAATCAGGGATTAGCTGTTAATAATCCAACAGCATCAACAGTTTCTACATATTTGTCAAACATAAGTTTACCAGAGTCGCCGAGAGAATCATGTCAATTTGGTTTAAAAGTTTACCTTGATGAATTACTCTCTACCGATATGCAAGGACAAATGTTGAAGACACATTACAAAGTTCACAATGAGTTAAACGAATCAAATCGTCGTTTGTTGGTAGAGATCATTGTTGACTATTTTTTCAAAAATAAACTTCCATTTACAACAGATGATTGTTAAGCAATTTCTGCGGAAATTTTTCAACTATTTCCAACAGAAGAACAAGTAAACTATTTAACTTTTGTTTATTACCGTTTTAAATTCTATTTTTGTTTATTACTATAGACCGTTTATTATCAAAAACGTAAAAATCGTGCTACAAAAAAAAATTGTATAAAACAAGTGGTCTGCAATATCAAATAAACAAAAACGAGGATAAAACGACTGCTGAGAAGTCACCAAAAAAATTGAATTACCCATTGTCGCGACGTTAGATATACACCTAAGAGCCATAAAATACAAAGTGTTAACCGAACCAGAATTATTAAATCACGCTGTACGACATCTCATCGTCTACAACAAATAAAAATGTTCAAAAGTACTGCAGATTGTTTTGAAGAATGGCCACAATATAAAGAATATACGGATTTAAATTGGTAAAAATAAAATATTTTTGACTATTGACTCTACATTGCATTATTTTTCCAATACAATTTGTCATTTATATTTTACAGATCGATTTGGACTTTAAAGGAATATATGTTACCCATTATAAACTCTTTGATGAATACCAAGATTTTTTACTAAAAATAATGCCATTATTTCATCGAGATATTAAAGATCTAGCCGTTTTGAAAATTTTAAAGCGTATATCAAACTTGGACAACACTATTAGTAAAAGTATGTATTTCAATACAAATTTTCAAGGTTTAAGAATGATTCCCAAATGTTTACCATACGCAAATAACTAAAGGTATAGCAACTGTTTTATAATATACAAAAATATAGACCGAGAGCCGACGACGGCCAGACCTTCGTTATTTTATAAAAGCTGAGTTTCTCTGCGCATACCCCCTACTTAGGTAGGAACGATTAGCGACATATGAAGTTTGTATCATAGTGGCTTTGGCAGGGGCAGGTAACAAAGGCGTCTCCAAAGTTTCGTGAAAGTATAAAAGGTAATTTTTTTAAATATTCTTCGGGATAGTATTAGAAGTAACGTCACCCATTGCCAGACACTTACTATCGTGGTAACCCCCTGCCAGACACCCTTAAACTTTAACAAATTGATAATGTGATAACTTCTACCTCAGTAGGGGGTATGCGCAGAGAAACTTTCAGCTTTTATAAAATAACGAAGGTCTGGCCGTCGCGGGCTCTTAGTCTAATACTACATACTAAATAAATAGTAATAAGGTTACATACGGCCGAGTTTTGAAAGAGTCAAGGGAACATTATTTGACTCTACGCGGCGTATATGTAACCTGATTACTATTTACATAATTAAATCAAATTTAATTGTTTAATTTAATTTATTTTTATTTAATTTATTTTTCAGATGGAAAGGCGACTGCTACATTTTATTTATTGCACGCAATTTTAAAGCCAACTGTCACATCTTATAGAAAAACGGCCGTTGGAGAAAAACAATATATAAAATTTTCAATTCTCCAATCGCAAGAGTCATTTATTAAAATATTTGACTCAGCAATGAAATTAACACTTATATTGATATTAAAAAGGATAATGGAGAAAAAATTCAACCATTAATTTTCATAGTTGGAAGCATTGTTGATCCAAAATCAATATTTGCTTATTTGGATGGAGTAAAATATTTATTACCAAACATCCAAGTAGCGATAGATACAGTATTTAAAACATTTTATGTTTTTAACTTAAAATATCCTGAAGCATGTAGCAAAGTTTGACAATTTATACAAATTTATTTTTATGACATAAAATTAACAAATGAAGTGGTTCATTCCTCGGTAACAACGTTAATTAAAACTTTAAATATTGAAAATTGATGATATTAAGAAAACAAATGTAAATAACTGTATGTAAAAAATGTAGTGAATTTTATAATAAATATATGAAATAAATAATTGAATTAAAAATTAAGTACAAATATTTTGTTTTTACTTGAAATAGCCTTCAAAACTTTTTGGTATTAAATAAATAATATTTACACTCTTTTTTTGGTACAAACAAATAATTTGTTTAACCATAAAAACTCCATCGTAGATTCAAAAAAACTTTATTTCTCCTTAACCATGTATTGACTAATCTTTAAAAAACTGTGTTTAATTGTAACTAATGACGTGTTCGATTTACGCAACTCGTGCGCACTAGTGCAAACTTTTTCAGTGCTTCAAATTCGGTTTATAAGTTTCACTACACCAGTGCAGTTATTCATGTTCGATTTACAAGTTTTATTGCTTATTTTAAGTTTTTTAAGTTCGGTTTACCAGTTTAGTACATAAAAACTAACAGAGTTTGCACTTTTTTCAACTGTCAAATAGAATGAGTTTTTTGAGAAACTGCAAATTTTGTATTTAAATAATAAATGCAAATAATGAATCAAAACCGAAAGTTTCTTGTGGTAAATGAACTTTTAACAAGTTTAGATTCATCTGATGATGAAATGGAAGCAATTTGTGCAACTTACATGGAAAAGTGGAACTTATGTAAAATTGTTAACTTCGTAGAAGTAATAGAGGCTTTTGATAATATAGAGGTATTTTTCCTAAGTATTTATTGAATTTAAAACATTTACAAATAACATATTTATTTACAAACATAGTTCAGACGAAAAAAGACCACTGAACTTCTAAACTTTAGTTTCATTGAATATTTTTTTTCAGTTGTAGTTTGTTTACACTGAGTTTTGAGTGGATCAGTTTTAGGTTTTTTTTTTAAGTTTTATTCAAAATTCTACACTCATGCAGTTTTTTAGCAACTAACACCAGAAAAGTGATGTAAATCGAATACGCCATAAATAAATGTTTTGTATCTAATATCTTTTTGCTTTTGCTAACCAAATTTTATTTGTTTAAAACTACTAAGTATTTGTTTAAAAAATTTTGTTGTGGTAAAAAAAGTTTTATTACTAACCGAGTTTAGGAGTTTAACAAAAGTACCATTGTTAAGGTAACTAAATATTCTTACTACCCAAAACTTTATTAATGCTAACTTCGATTTTAGTTGTTATTATATAGAGTTTTTTTTCAGTGCAGAACAACATCCTTTTTTATGTAGTTTGAATTATTTCACCAATTATTAATTGTATTTACGGTTGTTACGGGATTTCTATTACGGTGAATTAGATATAGAAGTAGTACATCTTTATTAAGAAAAATTCACATATCATTATTCATCATTAACAAAAATTCACAAACCCGAGATTCCAATTAGACCAATAGTTTCTTGGATTGGCACTCCGGCATATAACCTTTCAAAATTTCTAGCAAAAATTCTCCAACAATTATCCTCTGAGACTTACAATATAAAAAATTCGTATGACCTGAAAACTAAATTAGAATCTACAGGCCCTATTGATCAAGAGCATGAGTTAATCTCCTTTGACGTAGTGTCTTTATTTACAAATATCCCACTCAACTTGTTATATGACATCATACAAGATCGATGGAGCTTTTTGGAATCAACAATGTCCATACCTATTGATCTCTTCATTAGACTCTTAAAATTTTGCTGCGAAGAATGCAACTATTTCTCATTCAATAATACCTTTTATAAACAGACTTTTGGTGGAGCGATGGGTAGTCCTTTAATCCCTATCATAGCTGATCTCATAATGAATAAGCTTCTTGACGTGTCGATACCAAGATTAAACTTTATTCCCACCTTCGTAACAAAATATGTTGACGATCTCCTTTTTACCATTCCACCCGCTGAGATAACTAATACCACTAGCATTCTGAATAACTTCCACCATAGACTACAATTCACATACGAACAACAACAAAATAATAGATTAGACTATCTTGACATGTCCCTATTCTTAAATCAAGACAAAACAATAGATACAAATTGGTATTCGAAACCGACCAGCAAATATAGGATTCTAAATTTTCTGTCCTCCCACTCGTACTCCCAAAAACGGAATATTATTGTCACAACAATCGAAAGAACCTTAAAGTTGAGCTCGATGAAATTCTGGGATTCTAACTGTGACGTTATAAGACAAAGTCTCATCAAGAACAACTACCCACTTCACCTCATCAACAAATACATTAGCAAATTTTTCATGGATTATTATACCCTTTCCCAAATTCCCCCTAACACCCATCCACTAGTCATATCAAATACATCCCCTACTGCCACTCCCTTAACCCCACTTAAGTATACCTCCATAATATATATAGATGATCTTTCTAATAAAATAGAAAGAATCCTTAGAGATTTTATACCTCTAGACAAAATTAAGATCACCTTTAGATCGGCTAATACAAACAATCTGAAATTCTTCACTAAACTCAAAGACACAACAGAAAAAAACAAAACGTGTAACACAGTTTATAAAGTGGATTGCAAAGATTGTTCAGCATGTTACATCGGAGAATCTTCTCAATACCTATATAAACGTATGTCACAACACTCAACAGATTGTAAAAAAATTTCAAAATCGCCGTCTACAGTCCCTGATATTAGAGGCTCTTTTCCATTAATAACTTCTCCGGTATCCCCTACAAGTACAATACTACCTTCTATACCTATCCCCACACAAAACAATCCTAACCTACTCCCTATCTGTGTAAATCCGAACCTTCCTCCTATCTGTGTAACCCCTACCACAATAACTCCTAACCCTTCAGATATCACCCCAAAAAGAGATTACACGACTGCTTTAGCATATCACGTCTCCAACGCTTCACATTCCTTTGATCTAGCTAACCCAAAAATCTTATGCTTAGAAACCAACCACTCAAAACGAATTACTAAAGAAGCATTATTCATCTTATCGTATGGAAATTCAATCAACAAAAAATCAGACACAGCGGGAATCTCAAAAATTTACCTTGACCTCATTAAACATCAAACTTAATACACAAACGTTCTCCCTCTCTTCACAATACCAACAACTCTCACACATGAGTTATGTTCATTATACATAATTTAATATTAATATAATTTTTCGTTCTCGTTTTTTCTAATTGTTTAACGTTTAGTACATTCTCCTAACTGTGATAAGATTAATCAATCATAAATTTTAAGTTTTTAATATGTTTAAGTTGTGGATTTACATAAATTTTTCTAGTCATTTCCATTACAGTTCATAAGTTTTAATATTTTAACTTGTTCTATAACTTATAGTGTAACCATTGTCTCCTGTATCGTTTAATGAATAATTTATAATAATAATAGCGACGTGCATATGCAAATACATTATAACTGTAGGATAATGAAACAAGTGCAATTTTAATTTCAAAATTTTTACACCTTAGTTTTCTAAAATTATATATTTAATGTTTATAAGTTATCAACACATGTAAGTTAATTTATTGTTTTTATTCTAGTATAATTGTCTCTATTTTTACATTATTTTTTTATTTTTAACATATCTAGTTCTTAACTTCTTGATAATGGCAGCCAAAACTGTCGAAAATTCGAAACAAGATAATCTGTAATAACAACTATTAAATAAAATAAACATTATAATAAAGATGTACTACTTCTATATCTAATTCACCGTAATAGAAATCCCGTAACAACCGTAAATCCTTTTTTATCTTTTGTTAAATGGCGGGGCTAACTTCTACCCGAAAAATCGTTTTAGCGTGTTTAAATTTTTCCGTTGGTGGGTTACGAATTTGTTTTGGAGTAGCACAACTCGCACAACTTTAAAACAATACAGCACTCAATTTAGTTTTTTTTTCCAAAATGGCGGGGCTAACTTCTATTTGAAGAAATGATGTTAGCGTTATAAAATTTTCTTTTAGGAATACGAAATTTTTGTCTGAGTAGCACAACCAGCACAACTATAACACAATACAGTACAACCTTTGTTTTTTATTTTTTTATAAGTGGCGGGGCTAACTTCTGCTCGAAAAATCGGTTTAGTCTGCCAACTTTTATTCATTGCTTATATGAAATTCTTTCTGAGTAGCACAACCAGCACAACTAGAGTACAATACATAACAACCTTTGTTTTGCATTTTTTTCAAAATGGCGGGGCTAACTTCTGCTTAATCTCCTGCTCAATCTTCTGCTCGAATGTTTTCTGCTCGAAAATATCCTTCTGCTCGAAAAATCGTTTTAGCGTGCCAACTTTTATTCATTGTTGATATGGGATTCTTTTTGAGTAGCACATCCAGCACAACTGTAGCACAATACAGCACAACCTTTCTTCTTTGATTTTTACAAAATGGCGGGGCTAACTTTCATTCGAAAAATGGTTTTAGCGTGGTTTAAATTATTCTGTTTGTGATACGATATTTTTTCAGTAGCACAACCAGCACAACTATAACACAATACAGCACTTCTTTTGTTTTTGATTTCTTCCAAAATGGCGGGGCTAACTTCTATTCGAAAAAAATGACGTTAATTTTGTAAAAAAATTCTGTTAGGGCTACGAAATTTTGGTCTAAGTAGCACAACCAGCACAACTCGAGCACAATACAGCACAACCTTTGGTTTTCATTTTTTTCAAAATGGCGGGGCTAACTTCTGCTCGAAAAGTCATTTTAGCGTGCCAACTTTTTTTCATTGATAATATGGAACTATTTCTGAGTAGCACAACCAGCACAACCCTAACACAATACAGCACTACCTTTGCTTTTAATTTTTTTCAAAATGGCGGGGCTAACTTCAACTCGAAAAATCGTTTTAGCGTGTTTAAATTATTCTGTTGGTGGTACAAATTTGTTCTTGAATAGCACAACTAGCACAACTCTAACACCGTACAGCAGACCCTTTGTTTTTCTTTTTTTCCAAAATGGCGGGGCTAACTTTTACTCGAAAAAATGATTTTAGTGTTATAAAATTTTTCCACTAGGGATATGAAATTTTTTTCTAAATAGCACAACCAGCACAACTCGAGGACAATACAGAACAACCTTTGTTTTTCAGATTTTTCAAAATGGCGGAACTAACTTCTGCTCGAAAAACCATTTCAGCGTGCCAACTTTTTTCCATTGGTGATGTGGCATTCTTTCTGAGTAGCACATCCAGCACAACTGTAGCACAATACAGCACAATCTTTGTTTTTAATTTTCTTAAAAATGGCGGGGCTAAGTTAGGTGACATTGATTGGCATCTGTTTGTGAGACCAGGACCTTGATTATTGTGTTATAAGTATGTAAAAAAAAATCGTTTACTGTTTCAAATAATGATTTTCATATATTTTGTTTCCCAATTTTTTGAGAAACATATTATAGGAAACATTTTCGACTAGAAAGATATAAAACATAAAAGTAATTATTTGGATCACATGAATGTAATTGAACATTAAATTTGACATGAAGTTTGTCAAAAAATCTTATAACCAAAAGATTTTATAACCAATTTTTTTTAATGATATAATAGCTGTTTATGTATTAAGTGCGTAAGTAAGGCTTTTTTCCTTGAGAGTGAAATTGTTCTCGAGACGTTAGCCGAGGGCAACAAATACTCGAAAGTAAAAAAGATAATTTATGCCCGAATCACATACAAGATTTTTTGTACGAATAAGATTCTGTATTATTTGCATAAATATTAAACATTAAAATATTTTACTATTTTGTGTAAATACATATATGTAATTTACACAAAATAGTAAAATATTTTTTGAGGAAATTGTTTAATCCTAATAGTTTTTCGTTTGATATTTATTTTCTTTAATTTCTATAGCAACCAAAATTTTTTTAAAATTTGTATATTAATTTATATCAAACATTTTGTTTTTCAGTTGTCAGGTGTTCCTTGAGTTATGCGGCACTTGAATTATGCGATTTTGGTCATATGCGGTTCAAATTTTGAGTCGTAGTTTTAAATTATGCGCCTAAATTTGAATTTAGTGCGATTCATCTTGTTGTTACAACTTTTAATATAACTAATACGTATTTATTTTTTGTACCCACATTACCCGATTTTCGATAAATACCTGGCTTTTGAATAATAGTAGATTCTTGTATGAGCTTAGAATGAAGGCAATTCTGCACGAGGATGATGTTTCCCGAAACGAGCGTAGCGAGTGGAGGGAATTATCCGAGTGAAGAATTGCCATCATCCTAAGCGAATACAAGATGCTATTTTATCCACGACTGTAAAATATTTCGTTTAATTTCCAGTTTTCATGCAAAAATTTGTACCGCCATATTGAAATAAAAACATCAAAGATAGCGAAAAACAAAATAAGTTTGTTGTTTAATTTGTTAGGGGAATATTTAATAAACTATAGAGCTGTTAAAGAATTGTAATCAAATTCACTAGTTGTGGAAGTAGATTTGGTGCATGCTATTAGAGATGGATTTGACAAAATAACTTCTCTTGATGGCCAAGACTTTATAAATTATGAGCATGAGCTACAAAGATAATATTTTTAATTTAATTGATGAAGAAAGATTAATTTAACGAGAATGACGATGAGCCAGACCTCGTTTCGTGCTCTTCCGTCAAATATTTTATTAGATGAAATTGCTATTGTCAATCGACAACAAGTTTCCTGAGACCGTAACCTGATTTAAAAAGAGCCCTTAAATTTCAGAGTGAATTACGCAGGTTGAGGTTCCTTACATTGAATAAAAGAAACAGACCAATTTCTCTAAAAAGCAATCATTTCTAACAAATTTTATTCTAACAAACTACATCTACAATAAATATTTTCGTTATAAAAACATTTCAATACGATACGATACGTTTAATACTGACGATTAAATTTCTGTCAGAAAACCGATGTCGATATTGTCAAATTAGTGAATTAATAAAGTCAAATTAGAAAATTATACTATACAAAACATCTAACTTCTATCCAAAATCGACTTAATATTTTATATTATATAAACCATTTGATTTTGAAGTGATTAGAAAAATTTGATTTTCGGTAAACGGCTGTAAAGTTTAACTTACTGCTGCTAGGAGTTAGTAAAAGTCTTACTTTTTTGACTTATATCAAAGCGGCTTCAAAAGTAACGCCATTTTTATTTTATTGAGGTAGTAAAGTAGCATTTGTTATTTTATTATTTGTTCAAACAAATCGAATAACCATGACAACAAAAAATAAGAAATAGATTCTGATTGGATTATGAAATTTTGAATTATTGTATGTAACTATGACAACAAACCATAACAAATAGTTTGATTGATAATGAAATTTTGAATTGGAGCTTGTTTTGATAAAAAATTTTATTTGTACAGATTTAATAGTACATTATGATGCTAGGACGTAAAGCTAAAGATTTTGGACGCATGTGTAGTTTAAGTCCAAAAGAGTTTAAGTCCCCCATTAAGTCCAAAATAGGTTTACATCCGTGCATCATATACTATTTTTTATGCGCTGCAAGCCAAATTTAAAAAAAAAATTGTTTATTAAAATATTCAATTTATAAATTTGCATAAATTTTGAAATAAAAATATGTGAAAGTAACCTTTGACAAAATATCTGTTATTTTTTCCAAATTGTTGTATAACTATGACAACAAAAAATAACAATTATTTTAATTGGATTATGAAATTTTGAATTTAAGGGATGCTTCGATAAAAATTTCTATTTTTTATAGAATTTAAACAAATACAGATGTTTTTTTACTTTTTTGGACGTAACTATGACAACAAAATATAAGGTTAAAATGTGACACTTTGAGGTCGTAAATCCCAGTAATTAACAAAGTAACACTTTAATATGTTGGCGAATAAAAAAACATTTTTTTATATTTTAATAATAGTAATTTTTTTAAAAGCTTGTTTAGAATCGCAATAAATCGTTTTGTGAGCTTCCTTTCAATTTTTCGAAAATGTAGTGATACGTAAATGCTTTGTAGCCGTCAATATTGTAAATTGTAATATTATTGAGATATCTTGAATAAATTATCATCATTCTACTGTAAAAAAATAATTCCGGTATAGACACTTTTATTTAATCAATGAATTGATTAATTGCTAATTTTTGATTAATTAAAATAATTGTAAAACAATAATAAAACAAAAAAATGTTGGTAAATAATCAACAAGAGCTCTCATTAATTTTTTTTACACTTATTTTAAATTGATGATGGTTTCTTATTGTTCTATATAATTTATATTGTGATTAATTATTTTTTATTAAATATTATTAGAATTGAGGGTAAATGTCATTTAAATAAAAGAAATTTAGAGAAAAAAAAATCGTTTAATATGACAACGATAATTGATTGAAAAAGGATGAAAGTGAGAAGCTGAAAAAATTGGATTTTGTAAGAATAAACAAAGCATATACTTAAGATAAAATGGATGATGTTTATTAATGAATGAAAATTTACCAAATTAAAACAAAACGCCTACCTGACATAAAATATTAAAAATAAAATTTCATGTTTTCACTAAAGAAAAACATAATTTATGATCTGTTAAGTTTTTGCACTACCATTACTATGGATGTAAAAAAAAAGGTTGGTTTTTGATAATCAGATATACATTTTCTCAATTTTATACAACATCTTTTGAGGACGAATATCGTATTCACTTTTTTACGTTTGCTCTTGTTTTTAAGATATTTTCGAAAAAATTTTTCGATGAAAATAAATATCATTCCGGTTTTTGGATCTCGTATTTTTCAAAACAAACAAATCCGTCCATCCATCCATAATTTATTAGACGCTAGTCTATCCTTCTATTACGAGCGTAACGCTCAAATTGCAATATGGGTACCTAGGTCGACTGAGGCGCTATAGGTCGAGAATGCAATTCCTGACGTGGTATATTTTCCTATTGCTTGTTCTTAATTTTTTAACATAACATTAAAATTTTTGTTTTTTTGTTTATAAATACACAAAACTCATAAAAATTTCGTTTTACGAATTTTAAATTGATCGATAATGTAGATTTTTAAAGTTATTGCTACTGTGTTTTCCCATATCGTTCAAATTATCATTTCGATATTAACAAGAAAATAGATTATTTTTTGACAGGGAGTGCTAAAAATCATATAATAGTGGTTTTCCGATCATTATTTTCCATAATTTCATTCCCGTGAAATAAAATAAGGAAAAACAAAAACTACAATTTGAGCATGTATTTCTTTCAATATAAGTTGACATTTTCATAAAAAAAAATGATTTAAACACAGTTTAAGGCTGCGGACAATTTACGCTATATAAATTTCTCGATAGTGCTAAGTTCATTGCTATAGGTCTTTTAGCACAGTGTGACGTCAAAACGAAGTAAAATTTAGAATGTATTAACGGGATTTCAAGTGAATAGCAAATATGCTATCAAACATTTTGAGCTATTTTTTGTTAAAATCCATCAAGGATTCTGGAAGTTATGCTCGGAAAAATTTTGAAAAAATGAAAAATTTACGTTTTTTTTAAAATTTGTCCATATTCAAATTCATACGTTTAAACATTAAAAAAATTATTTGAAATAAGTTGTATGCCAATGATGTTTTATTTTTTTAATTGAAAATTTTTATTTGTTATTGGCAAGTTCGGTATTTGTCGAAATTTTTAAAGTTAATCTGTTAACTTATGTTAAAGAAAACTTTTGAAATGTAATCTAGTGATTTAACTTATGTATTTTCTTAAATGGTTACTAAACTAAATAAACAAATTATTATTATTATTATACTTTATTGTGACAACCGTTGTCATGACGATATTAGGTTGTTTATTATTTAATTACGCACTAGTGCGTAATACATATATTACATTACTGCCTTCCATTATAAGAAATGAACAAGGATAAAACGTCCTACTTTAAATTATTAAAATCTATAGCATAAATGACAATTTTCAGTTCGATTGTAGACAAATTGGTTTTTGTGTATATTTTTTTTCTAAATTTATTTATGTTTCTTATTTAAAAAATAAGCTTAAATTATAAACTGTTTAATAATTATTGCATCAAATTTTCCCCAATTGTTTGACCTTGTAGGCCAAGGGTTATATTTAATATTTTGTATACAACTTTTATTTAAAAAAAAATAACAATCTATATTAATAAAATAAAACAAAATAAATTTTTTTTTCAATTTTCTGTCATACTTTTTTTCATTTTTCTAAAATTTATTTTATTGTTATGGAATAAATGGTATAATTTATTTTCTTTGAATTGATCAAATAATAATTCCAATTATAGTATTTTAATCGATTAATATGCAATGATTTCATTTAATGTTAATTTTAAATTTGCGAGAGAATAAAATTTATTACACACGAATTGATTGCACTATTTTATTCTCTGACAAAGAATTGTGTATTATATAAAATAAAAAAGTTTTCTTCAATTAAAACAATAAATCTTTATTGTTTTAATTGATAAATCAAATTTCTGATTAAAAAAAAACTGATGATAAAAAAATCCCACCCTATAGAATCAACCAAATTCAACTAAACGAAATAAGAGAATTTAACTTAAAATTTGAGTTTTGAACAAAACGTTTCAAAGCCATTGTGATTATAATTTGAAAATAATTTTAATAATATCAAAACAATTTGACCAATTGGAATCATACTAATTGAATAATGGTAACTTTTTTATAGAAAAATTTTAATAGAAAGAGAATAAATTTGTTTTTAGATTGATGGAAAATCGAATGAAGTGTAGAGAAAATTGGACTTTATACGAAAAATATAATAATAAACTGGAATATATTGAATCTATGACAAACAAAAATTATCTGGAAATCGCTTATCTCATACAAAATGTTAAGTCAAAAAAAATTTTTAATTCAATATCAAAAAATATTTTAATGGAAAACAATCAAAATCAAAATAAGCTTACATTATTTAATGTTGAATGTTGATCAGGCTAGAAATCCACTTATCATTTTGATTAAAATTTACATAATCTCCCGATCAAAACAATTTGATCGCTTATATGTATGAATATGTACACAGATTAGGTTTCCTGTTTCCCTCTCCAGTATCTTAATAATCAATTTTCTCCAATGCAAACAACAATTCTACTTTTTACAAATTAAACAATCATTTATGTAAAACATGTATTATTAATTGACATTCAGTGTCGTAAAAAAACCATTAACCAAAAAAATGAGTAATTGCACAGTAGTACAAAAAAAAAAGTCCCTACGCTTATTACAATTGAAGAGAAATAAATCAATAAATTATTAGCGAATTTCTTTAAATATGAATACTATTATTTTAGAGTAAAAATGGAAAATAGTCCGTCGTTACAGAAGACACCGAAAAAATAAGAAATTTGAACCCGACCCTGTACGATTTTTTTGAAACTTCGTTAATCGTTAGTATAATAAAAAAATTAATCAGTTATTTTTCTTTTTTCAATAGTTTTGACAAAAACTTAGTGACGATCAAAGATTAAAGTTAAATTGTGTTTGAATGGGTTATTCCATTTGAGTAAACTGAAAGGGACTTGTATTTTTTGTTTGAAAGGCGCTTCGTAAGGCTTTATAAAAATATCGCACTTACGTAAAAAATTTATATCTAGATTATTGTTTTTATTTTGAATTCTTCAAACATTTTGACCTTAAAAAGTACCTTTTTGTTTTCTTTCATTTTTTTATGTTTTAGAGATTTATTATTTACTCAAAACATACTTAAATTACGAACAAGCGTTATCTTTTGTTTTCAAGAAAAACACACTTGAATATATTAGAAGTTTGAATTGTTTTTCTACTTTGTGCCATTCACTTAAAACTAGTTTACCGATTCTAATAAACTTTTTTTTGCTTTGAAGGTATTAAATAAGGCTTAATAAAACATTGGAAAATTTTTTGCTTATTTTACATAAAATTGTTGTGTTTTTATTTTAAAAAAAAATTAGAATTTTTTAGGATGTCTTAAAATACCTTTCAAACAAAAAATAATTATATAAATCGAATAACCTATTCGAACACAATTTAGCTTTAATCTTTGATTGTCACTAAATTTCTTAAGTAATTTCGAGATCCCCGGGGTCAAAATTAGTGAAACAAGAAAAAAACACGTATTAATTTTTGTTATTATACAAACAATTAACGAAGATCAAAAACATCGGAAATGGTCGGGTTCACATCCTCGGAAATTTGATACAATAATTAATAAATAGTCTATAAGGACAAGACAAGATAGTTCATGCCATCATGTGTGTTCAAGTACGTTTTATACACATCTCAAATTTCAAGTTCATTGGATTCATAGTTTACGAGGTAATCGATATAAAGGGAAAAACTGTGGTCCTCCAATAGCAATACCAATAGTTTTCCTTTAACTACATCAATACATTTAAAAATAGATCTCTTTCTTTCATTTTTCAGAATTAAAAAAATAACAGAAATTCACGTAACTTATATGGCAACTCTTGAAGTTTACTATTACTTCGGTCTGAAAACCAAAGTATTGAATTCTCGAGCCAAAAGTGAAATTCTTACCCCCACTTTCTTTGGCATTTCTCGACGTTTTAGGAACTACTTATCCTAAAAAAGCAAAAAAAAATGCATGTCTGTCTGCCGACCGGCAGTCTGTCCGTCATTACCTACGAAACCTAGAAAACCGCTGGAGGGATTCCAAAAATTTGTATACGTGTATATTTGTGAACTCAATGGGTAGGTCCGAAAGGACGATGTGTTTGATAACTGTATCGGAAGTGTGTCAAAAAATCATTATGTGTCAAAAATAGCAAATGTTCATATTTTTGGCTTAAAAAACGTTCATTTTAAGTGATAATGAGTAGAAACAAAGAATGTGGAGAAATCTTGATGGTCGGGATCGGTATGTGAGATCAAAAACTATATTATTGCATTAGAAGCTTGTCAAAAAAATGTTGTCAAGTGTGTCAAAAGAGAGGTTTTTAGGTTTAGAGGTTTTTATTTATTATTTTACCCAATTTTTTGGACAAAAATAAAATTAATTATTTGTATGACATGCAATTTTATTATTATTATTAAGAATTATGGCATTATAGGTTTGTCAAAAAAATAATGTCTTGTCTGTCAAGAAAGTTTTTTATTTATTTTTATAGAAAAAAATAAAATTAGTTATTTGTATGAAATGAAATGTAATACATATGATATTATTATTATTATTGAGAATTTTATTGCATTATAAGTTTGTCAAAAAAATATTGTCAAGTGTGTCAAAAAAATGATTTCATTTATTTTTTCAGCCAATTTTTTGGGAAAAAAATTTAGCTGTTTTTATGACGTACATGTAATTGAAGATGAAATTGGACATGGAAATTTTTGAATTTGTTATAGTTTTTGAAATATTTTTGAAATTTCGAAAAAAGTCAATAATACAGATTTTGTAATAATTTTAGCAATATGTTTAGAATTTTGGAAAAAGCTTTAATTTTGATATAATTTTGTCAATACTTTTAGAATTTTGAAAAAAGTTTCAAGTTTTTTTTTTTGATTTTGTAAGATTTTTTGGAATATTTTTAAAATTTTGATTTTATTATAATTTTTGAAATTTTAAAAAAAGTTTCAATTTTTGATTTCGTTATAATTTTTGCAAAATTTTTAGAATTTTTGAAAAAAGTTTTAATCTTTTATTTTGTAACAGTTTTTGGAATATTTTTAGAATTATGAAAAAAGTTTGAATTTTTGATTTTATTTAATTTTTATAATTTTTTTGGAATTTTGAAAGAAATATGAATTTGTGATTTTGTAATATTTTCTCGAACCGCTAAATGGAGAGGTTTTGGAGTAGTTTGCTGATTGTATCATCTTTTCACTAAATTATGTTAATTTATGATCTGTTATGATTTTCCGGCAACGTATTGTTGTTTCGTGTAAGTTTTGTAATAATTTTCTAAACAGAGATAATAAATACATGTACTTTAACAAAAAGTTATGTTTGATAAACATCGCTGCCCAAAACTAAAAACCATGTCCTCGTAAAAGTTTTTTGCCCAAAACTATATCAAAATCCTTAACCCAGACTGAAGTCTTGATATCTCAGAGCCTTGAGATTTCAGCCCCTTCATGTTTTATGTTTGGAATAACAATTAAACATTGGAAAAATCTTTATCTTGTGAAAACTTAGAATGAATTTAATCAAAATTTTGAAATAATTATCTAATGACAGAGAAGAGAAGAATTTGAGTAAAATTCTATATGTAACATTTTACTAAAAAATTCACAAAAATGCCGGCAGCAATCTAAACTCAATTGACACCTCAACTTATGTAAACAGTAGTCATTTTATCGTCCTCCATACAATCTAACATAATTTGTGTTTGGAAATGCAATTTTATTTGTTCGTAGTACTATTTTGTCCTTTTGAAAGCTGTAGGCGTTTATACGATATAATCTGATATCTTGTTGTTAGTTTTACAATTAAACATGTTTCTGGTTGGTAAGATTTTCATTTAACATAAAATAAAACAAAATTAATTCTATATTTCTTATATGATAATATTGTGTTTTGGAATGTAATTGCATCGTTTTCACTAAACAAAACTAATTGCACTAGTTCAGTTTTGTGTTATTTTTTGAGAGAAATTTAATTTTAATTATTCAAATAATTATTACATTATTTTGTTATCTCTACGAACTTTATTATCATTATCAGCAACAAAATTGCAATTTATAACAAACCACATTTTCACAGTTTCCACATTTAAATTGAAATATTTTCTGAAAAATTTATTTATTTATTTTAATTCATAGATAAAATTGTAGGAAAAATAAATGTATATACACATATATAAAATTTCGATTATGAAATTTTTGGTGAAGATAATTTATTATTTATATCAAAATTACTGAAATGAAATTAATTTGATTTGATTGTAGCGCGATGTTTTTTTTGATTACTTATGCATCGAAACCGAGCAATTATTATTTAAATTTATTGTCAATTTTATTTAAATTGATAGTTAATTTTTTTCAAATAAATGTTATGAATATGGCAGTTTTAACGGATTTGACGTCGTGAAACTAAAATAATACCAAAAGGTGTACATTTATTGTTTTATATGGAGTAAAATTGATATTGTTACGATTCTACATAATCGCAACGACATAAAAAACAACATTGTATTCGATCTCAATTCAACGTATAAAATATTTCAACTAGACATCTGTTATAAATTCTAGGAAGGATCGAAGATAAAAAACATGAAATAAAATATTTCCAATTTAATGACGTAGATTTCACCAGAATTTGTCGAGCTTTCTTTGATGAATTTACTTAAAATATTTGATAAATTAAGAAAATTTATATATATGGAATTCCTTTTGCAAAATCAAAGTTGGTTTTATATTGGACTGTGATAGTTTAAACAGTTTGTGGCGACTCATAGGCATTCACAGCCACCGAAACAAAAATACACAACACCCTGTAAAAACAACGGCATATACAAACCAATACAACAAATTCGACTCAATTACAAATTTTATCAAAAATTAATTTTTAATCTTAATTTTTCCTCGGCATCGATTAGTCGCAAATTTTTAATAAATAGTTACTTCCGAGATAAAGGAGAAATAAATAAATTAACTCAAAACCAAATTTATTAATTGTGATCTAATTGTATTTCTACATTAAATCAATTAAAATATATGTTTTTTGGGAAATAAAATTAATTAGTTTTGTGCTATCAATATTGACCAGTGCACGCGCAATAAATTGCGTATACGTATATGACACGCGATACGCGATAGTGGTGACCCCGTTTAGTGAAGAACTACAATCTGGTCAAAGATAAGTTTAATTTCTAAAAAAAAAGACAATAGTTTAATTAAAAAAGTGATTTCAAAACATTTTTGAAAAACAAAGACAAACTTTGAAAAGTGGCACTAACGGTGCAGTCAAATAACCGTATTTGCCAATATATTAATGCAAAACCAGTGAAGTTATTTTAATAAATCACGTACACAAGCTCATTTTTTTGTGTTAAAAGTTTATTTCCAAAAAAACATTGAATTCGAAAATAAAAGTTTTAATGAGAGTCACAATAAACTCACGGCAAATTCAATAAATATTTTACGAGTCTTTAGTTGTGCCACAATAAACATTTTCAGTATCTAAAATTACTAGTGGTAAAACGAATACAATTACGGTGATAACATACTGTTTATACTGGATCATCAATATCAGTTTATTGCAACGATGCGTCATCATCAAAATTTATTTTAAATGAACAACAACAAACAACATTTATTATATGAACATTCAGCAAGAAAATTTATTATCAATTCAAGCAAGAGGATTCAATTACAAGAGGGTTTATGATCAAAACAAGCAAGAGGATATAACTTGGACAAACACCATATAACAGATAAACATTTTTTTTTGTTCATTTTAATAATTTTGAATCATTTTTAAAATATTTTTTTTTTGCCTTTCATATTTACATATATATTTATTTGGGGTATTCGAATTCAAACAATTTTTTATATTTTTTTTTCATAAACATTTTTTTTTACATGCATTTTTTTTTGTTGCATTTTATTATTTTAGATTTTTTTCCGTATGCAAAATATTGAAACAATAAGCTTCGATTAATATTCATTATTTTAATTTTTTTTTTTAATGAAATCATAAATCTGAAACTTATAAATAATTAATACATTGCATTGGTGTTGGGATTTTTAGTTTAAGAAATCATCTATGAATAGCAAAACTTTGAAATATTTAATCTAATCACTATCATATACTTGTTTATGTGAATTTGTATTCACAACTTTATTTATTTTTTTTTTCCTCGGAATAATGAATTACTCGGGTGCGTAAGCTACAGCTCATAATTCTCTTTGGGATTTTGTGTTTTCGCTCATTTTTATTATTCCAGATATCATTAACTGGAGTAAACACTAAAACTATTTAAAACTTATTGTGTTGTTTTTCTTCTCTCTTTATTACAATTAAATTATAATTGATACGCGTGATTTGATTCATTTTCAATAGTTTAAAAAAAAAAGTCGAATTACAATGAGTGACAGTGACAGTGCAAAGCCGCCAGAAACTTCCAGAACAGAGCTTCAAGCACTTAAGCGAGCATCCAAACTATCACTACAACCATTCTGGATGGAGAATCCAGAAAATTGGTTTTATACCACCGAGCTCCTGTTCAAGCTTAACGCAGTTACCAAGGATGAAGCCAAATTCACTCACGTAATACAAGCATTGTCACCCCAGGCCAGTAGTCACATTACCGATCTTCTTATACAACCCCCGACGGTCGATAAATACAAAGCGCTCAAAGAAGCACTACTCACCAGATTATCACCGTCACCCGAACACAAGCTCGAGGCCTTACTTGGTGATCAACATATGGGGGACAGACGACCTTCTGCCATGCTGAGGCACATCCAGGCACTGGCGGGCGAAAACTTCCAACCACACATCATCAAATCTTTGTGGATCAGAAAGCTCCCAGAAGCAGTCAAAATAGCAATTTTGACCATCCCGGAAACCGTAACGCAGCAAGAGTTGTCAAAGACAGCTGACAAAATTTTTGAAGCCATTTCAACGACGCAAATTTCAGCAGTGCAACACCACTCCCGCTCAACAACTCAAAAAAATCCGCATTGCGATGATCAGAGTTGGCCTTCCGGTAGCTCAGGAAGTACTATCGAAAGTCGTCTTGCTCAACTGGAAGCAAGGCTCGACGGTATGTTTCGAGGACGCAACCGGTCTCGATCGCGATCCACAGGGCGCAGCACTTCATATTCTAGAAGACAACGGTATGGTAGCAAATCACGTCACCCCACAGGTCGCTGTTGGTATCATTCAAATTTCGGTGCTTCAGCAAAGAAATGTACTACTCCGTGCAATTTCAACCAACGCTCATTATCAATAACCAAAATGGACGTTGATAATTCAAACGAAGAAAAAAAGTAGATAACAACTGGATCGAGACGGTAGCCACGCAACACGAAATTTCTAACCGTCTCTTCATCCATGATAAAATTAATAAACTCATTTTTTTAATTGACACTGGCGCTGACCTTTCTGTTCTACCCATTAGCTTGTTCAATAAAACACGAAAACTTTCAAATTTATCACTAGATTTTGTTTTATCAGCCGCTAATGGTTCTAGCATTCCCACTTATGGTACACAATTGCTACAAGTCAACATCGGACTCAAACGAACATTCACTCATGCCTTTACAATAGCGGCTGTGAATCGTCCGATTATTGGCGCAGACTTCTTATCCAAATTCGGTATTCTTGTTGATCTCAAACACAAACGGCTAGTTGATTCAATGACCCACTTATCAATCAATGCCTCAACGGTTTGGACATCTACTCCAACACCGATCCTTTTTCAAGTCAACAATGGCTATGGAAATATTCTCCAAAGATTCTCCCCTTCTCTTACAGCCGAACCAAATTACAACCTACCCGTGCGTCATAACGTGGTCCATCATATAGTTACTGAAGGACATCTTCCAGTATCACGACCACGCAGATTGGATCCTACTCGACACAAAGCAGCATTCAATGAATTCCAACACATGGTGGAATTAGGGATTAGTAGACCATCTTCTTCTTCAGTGTCTTGTCCTCTGCACATGGTGAAGAAAAAAGATCACGACTGGCGTCCGTGCGGGGACTATCGAAGACTTAACACGGTCACAACACCTGATCGTTATCCGATACCCCACATTCAAAACTTCTCCGTGCATTTAAATGGCTCGAAAATATTTTCCAAAATCGATCTCGTCAGAGCATACCATCTTATTCCTGTCGCACCTGAAGACATTTACAAAACGGCAATCACTACTCAATTTGGCCTATTCGAATTCACCCGAATGCCATTTGGTCTTCGCAATGCCGCTCAAACGTTTCAGCGATTCATGAACGAAGTACTTCGAGATCTGGACTTCGTTTTTGTATACATAGACGACATTCTTGTGGCATCTCAATCCGAGGAACAACATAAACTTCACTTGGAACGATTATTCCAAAAGTTAGTGGAGTATGACATTCACATCAAGACATCCAAATGCATATTTGGTGCAACTTCTCTTGATTTCCTCAGTCACAAGATCACTTCTGATGGCATTCTCCCATCTGATGGACGAATCAAAGCAATTAGAGAATTCCCAGCTCCAAACTCAATTAAAACCATTCAACGCTTTGTCGGCATGGTAAACTACTACCCCCGTTTCATTCCAAAGCTCGCCGAAACTTTGACTCCAATTCACACTCACTTGGCTTCTCTCCTCAAGAAGCCCAAAACAGCTAAACATTTTACTTGGCCTGCTGAATGCGACCAAGCATTCATTGAAGTCAAAAATGAATTGGCCCAAATCACGCTTCTACGTCACGCACTAAGCGACTCAAAGCTTAGCATCACTGCTGATGCATCAAACACTGCAGTTGGCGCAGTTTTGCAGCAGTTTTGCAATGAGTGTTGGGAGCCCCTGAAAGAAACTCTCGGACGCGGAAAAGAAATATTCCGCATTTGACAGGGAATTACTGGCAATTTACCTAGCAATCAAACACTTCAGGTTATTTTGTCGAAGGTCGAGATTTCACTGTTTACACAGATCATAAGCCTCTGACTCGAGCTATCCAATCAAAAACAGAACGCAATCCAAGACAATCACGTCACTTCCCAGCCAGCACACTTAGTGAAATTTAGGTGAACCATTTTGGGATTTGGTTAAATTTAAGTAAAAGTTTGGTTAAATATGTGGAAAAAGGTAATAGATGACTGTTTCATCTAATTAGTGTACATGTATTTTTGGTCGAAAATTATAGTTAATATGTTTTTGGTGTAAAAAAATAAGTTAATAGGTAAATTTAACATATTAAGTATACAAATTTAAGTAAAAAAAATCATGTAATACAGATAGTACATGTATTTCATGTATTAAGTGAAAATTTAAGTTACAAAAGTGTATCTAATACATGTATTTAACTTATTACCTGTTGTTTAGCTAGCGGTAATTTAGCTGACATTGCAACAGTTATTTCATGAAATAAGTTAAATAACATAAAATTAACATAACTACGGAACATTGAAACTTAAAAAAAATTCTCAGACAGTTGTTAAGTTAAATAGGTCGAGTTTTACATGTAATATTGCATTTAATTTGGTTTAGTGAACGAATGTTAACTAAATTTTTGCTGTCCTTTTCATATAATACATATAATAGGTATATATCTTTATAAGTATCCATAAAGATTTATAGCAAGTCTCGTTTTCCGATGACATTTATTATTAGTGTGCAGTATATTGTTCAAATCGCTCGGATACAGTCTTTATTATATAGTTCTCTCACTAACGTTGTTTTAAATAGTAAAAAATGCCTCTGAAAAAGAAAGTTAAGAAAAACGGTCGATACTACATAATGCGGCGGAAGAAAGCGGCCGAATTTGAAGCACGATTTGATGCACCAAATATGTCAACGGATGAAGAAATGGATCGGCCACCGCCACAACAACTGAATGCCATTTTTGAAAATAATTTGTCAGCAGAAAATGTTATGATCGAAAATACCATCCCCGTTAGTGTTACATGTGATGAAAATGTAGAGTGTGACGATGATATGCCAGATGATTGTACATCCCAAGTTGGTGAAAATGCTGAATTTTTTTTTTCAGAAGCAGATATTGCTGAGGAATTGATGCGCGAACACCTAGAATATGAGCATAACGCTCAAACTAAAATAGATCTGTTGAACGAACTGAGGCAATGGGCTTTGCAAAACAAGATTTCATTAACAGCGTTGTCACAACTACTGAAATTGTTGAACAAGGCTGGCATTGAAAATCTACCATCGGATGCGCGAACGGTTTTGAAAACGCCTAGAACAACTAAAGTTGTCGACATGGGATCCGGCGAATTTTGGTATGATGGAATCACCAGGAATCTGATTCATTCGCTGTCACCTTTAAAAGTTATTCCCGACACTATAGAATTAATAGTAAACGTTGATGCCATACCACCATTTGTGAGTGCTGGTAAAGACTTCTGGCCAATTAGCATCCGAATATTCCGTATGAAATCAATCAAGCCAATTTTTGCTGCAATATACTATGGACACGGGAAACCACCTTTAGAAGAGTTTTTAAAACAATTTATTGAGGAGTTCAACAACATTTTGACAAACGGAATCAATGTAAATGGCAAGAAAATCTCAGTTGGGTTAAAATGCTTCTCATGTGACACGCCTGCCCGTTCCTTTTTAAAATGTAAGTTTTTTTATTTCTTTGTCTGTATTTCTGTCTTTCTCTTTGTATTTCTGTCTTTCTCAACGCAAAATAGGACAACGCCAGAAAGAATACCTTACAGAAAACCACAACACGTCACAATCAAATTTAGAGCTCATAAATGAGATTAATAATCCAAAATACCTAGAAGCGTACGAATTTTTTGTCATTGAAAAAGAAAATCAATTAAACCCCGGTATCCTGATGAACAATAAAGAAGGAAACATAAAATGTAATTTATTTAACCTAATTATTAAAAGACCGCCGATCAACATATAATAAATAAATCACCTAAACTGAAGGATATCCACCTTTTAGGGACACACCATAAAACTGTTATTTTTTCGGATTGCTTCTTTTTTCAAATTCATTTTTATTTTTTTTTAATTTTTTTTAATTTTCTCTAATGGTTTAATTGTTTTATTGTTTTATTGTTTTATTAGATTCATTCATTTTGCTTTATATTTTTCTGTAGTTAGACGGACGGAATTATGACGGAAGGATATCCACCCATTTGGGACACATCATAAAACTGTTACTATTTAGGTTCACTTCTTTTGTCAAATTCATTTTAATTTTTTTAATTTTTTTTAATTTTCTCTAATGGTTCAATTATTTTATTGTTTTATTAGATTCATTCATTTTGCTTTATATTTTATATTTTTCTGTAGTTAGATTATTAATTCTTAAAAATGGGTTTTTATTAAACCACCGGTATATAATGGAAATATAGAATGTATCTTACTTTAAAAGTTAGCTTTCGACATGCGTATAAAACTCAGTAAACAAGAATAAGGTGCTTTTTCATTCATTTTTTAAAAAATTTTGTTTCTTATAATGTTATTTTTTAGCTTTTCTTATAGAGCAAGAGCCCGCGACGACAAGAGCTTTGTTATTTTATAAAAGCTGAAAGATTCTCTGCGCATACACCCTACTCAGGTAGGAACGATTTGCGACATATGAAGTTTGGATCATATTAGCTTTGGCAGGGAGCAGGTAACAAAGGGGCCGCCAAAGTTTTGTCAAAGTATAAGAGGAAATTTTTTTATATATTCTTCGGGATAGTATTAGAAGTCACGTCATCCATTGCCAGGCACTTACTATCGTGGTAACCCCCTGCCAGACACCCTTAAACTTTATCAATTTGTTAAAGTTTAAGGTTGTCTGGCAGGGGGCTACCACGATAGTAAGTGTCTGGCAATGGGTGACGTGACTTCTAATACTATCCCGAAGAATATATAAAAAAATTTCCTCTTATACTTCCACGAAGCTTTAGAGGCCCCTTTGTTACCTGCTCCCTGCCAAAGCTACCCTGATCCAAACTTCATATGTCGCTAATCGTTCCTACCTGAGAAGGGGGTATGCGCAGAGAAACTTTCAGCTTTTATAAAATAACGAAGGTCTGGCCGTCGCGGACTCTTAGTTTATTATGGTAGAATGACAGCCCGATAAAGTAAGGGTAAAGAAATATGGATGGTTCAGTTACATGTGATTCTCATGAAAAAAACATGTAATAACTACAATATCTGACTTTGGAACAGTAAAATTACATATAATTTGCACTTGCTTAGTTTTGTATTCAGCTGTTACATGAAATATACATGAATTTACTTTGCCAAGTTCAGATATTGTAGCTATTAAATGTATTCTAGATAAGAATTATATGATCAATTTTCCACTTAATAGCTACATAATTTACATGTATTAAATAAAATACGTGAAAAAATTTAGGTTAAATTTGAGTTATTTCATGAAACACCTGACAAAATTTAACTTAAATAACAGGTAAATAATTTTATGGCAAGGAAATAATTTTATGGCAAATCTATCTCCCAAACTAATGCATTTAAGGACAAAATAGGTTTTTATGACAATTTCTAAACCGACTTCAAATAAACATTTGTATACATACTTTGGAGCGTATTTTTGAATGGATTTAAATGTTCATGTATAAAGAAAGGTTCGTTCTTGTTTATACATAAAAAAAAACAGGAAAAAATAATGAGAACAACCCTTAAAAATGCAATTAAATATTTATTTTTTTTTATAGACTGAATACTTTAATTTTCAATTTTCTTTTCGGTATTCGATAAAGAACATTAATTATTGAAAATATAATAATTGTTTGTAGTATACTATAAAGTAAGCTTATGTGATCATTAAGGGAGAATTTCAGAGCATACATTTTGTGGTTTGCATATGTAACAAACAAGTGAAATTTAACTAGCAATTCGCTAAAATATAACATAACATTTGCACTTATTTAACTTAAAATTTGGTTAAATTATAGTTAAATATAATCACATATTAGCCAGCATATTACATAAAAATGACATGAAAATTTAACCAATATTTTTATGGAAAAGGTACGACACTTAGGTTAAATGTAACCTTTTATTATACATAATTTTAGGTTAAATGAGAATGTTCACTAAAAGTTTGTACAGATAATATCAATCTATATTTAAGCTAAAATCCACCTGTTGTGCTAGCTGGGTTGGATTATATTTCACAATTTACAACGGACATCCAGCACATCCATGGCAAACATAATGTAGTGGCAGACACACTCTTTCGCACTACTGAATCAGAAACGGCCACAGTCGAGACTCACTTCGACTACAACATAATCATGCAAGCACAAAAAGCAGACGTGGAACTTCAGAATTTAATTTCTGGTTCTAGACGTCACACTAGTTCCAACATGAAACTAGAGCTTTTCAAATTACTTGGCCTAGAAATCACCTGCGAAACATCCACTGGGAACAATCGCCCATACATCGCAGAAGCACTACGTCGAACAATTTTCGATACATTACACAACTTGTCACATCCTGGTGTCCGTGCTACGCGTAAATTAATCACAGAACGTTACTTTTGGCCTAATATAAACAAGGACGTAACTCAGTGGGCGAACTCCTGTTTATCCTGTCAACGTTCCAAAGTTCAACGTCACACCAAATCACCTCATGGACAATTCGAAATTCCACCCGGTCGATTTGAACACATTCACTTAGATATAGTAGGACCACTTCCACCTTCAAACGGATTTCAATATTTACTAACCTGTGTCGATCGTTTTACTCGCTGGCCCGAAGCTTACTGCATGACCAACATGTCCGCAGCAACCATTGCCACAACATTTGTAAACAACTACGTATCACGATTTGGGGTTCCACTCCACATCACCACAGATCAAGGAACACAATTCGAGAGCAAACTTTTCTCAGAGTTAACACAACTTCTCGGATCTCATCGAATACGTACAACGGCTTATCATCCACAAGCCAATGGCATGGTCGAACGCTTTCATCGACAGCTTAAAGCTGCTCTTATGGCCCGAGGCAACACTATCAATTGGAGCTCGGAAGTTCCAATTGTACTTCTCGGAATTTGGGCAACAGTGAAGGATGATTTGAAGTGCTCGCCAGCTAAAATGGTTTACGGACAAATCATCAAGCTACCCGGGGAGTTCTTCATCGAAAACCCTGCTTCACCTTTGCCATCTACTGACACAGTTATCGATCAGCTGCGCAACACTATGCAAAATCTCATTCCAACACTACCACGCACTACCAAACAAACTGACATATTTGTCCCTAAAACATTAGACAACTGCGAATACGTTTTCGTTAGGTCAGACAAAGTGCGCATAGGATTATCACCTCCATACGAAGGTCCTTACAAAGTACTCCGCCGACTCCGTAAACACTTTATAATTGCAATAAAAGGAAAAAACCACAACATTTCAATTGACAGGTTGAAACCAGCGTACGGAAGCTTATCAGCACCTGAACAAACAACAGGAATCAAACCTAGGAAAACAGTTCGCATTGCTCCATAGGTCTTGCTTTTCCTTCGGAAAACCTTACTTGCGGGGGAGTCCTGTGGCGACTAATAGGCATTCACAGCCACCGAAACAAAAATACACAACACCCTGTAAAAACAACGGCATATACAAACCAATACAACAAATTCGACTCAATTACAAATTTTATCAAAAATTAATTTTTAATCTTAATTTTTCCTCGGCATCGATTAGTCGCAAATTTTTAATAAATAGTTACTTCCGAGATAAAGGAGAAATAAATAAATTAACTCAAAACCAAATTTATTAATTGTGATCTAATTGTATTTCTACATTAAATCAATTAAAATATATGTTTTTTGGGAAATAAAATTAATTAGTTTTGTGCTATCAATAGTGACCAGTGCACGCGCAATAAATTGCGTATACGTATATGACACGCGATACGCGATAAGTTTAAGTGAAATGTGATCATATTAGTTGAAATGTAATTGTGAATAAAGTTTTAAGTATTATTGAAATGAAAAATTTTGTGTATTATTTCGGACGCTGTGTTTATACTGGCATTTTCTAATATCAACCGTTGGTGTTTCTAAAGCAATTGGAAGAATATTCTAGTTAAAAATGTTAGGTTCTGTATTGTTTTCCTGTTGTTGTGAATTGGAGAAAAATATGACGGTACAAGTCAACCATAATAACGGTTTTTTTATATTAAAATAATTTTATTTTAAAACTCAGTGTTCTGGAATGAAACAAAGTACATATTTATTGTTGGATTACTATAACCATAATAAATATTGTACAACAAAGCTTCGTTTTCTCCTACTCCTCCACGAATTATGCTATATTCAATTTTTTGATCGCGTGTCACATTTTTGAACCTCCCTTAAATTTTGAAAGCTTTCAGAGATGTTGAGTTTTAAACTGTTTCTGACAGTTCATTAGGTGATTGAAATTACAATATCGAATGAAACATATTTCGATTTTTTAATGTTAAATAGTTTTTTATTTTAGATAATGTCGTGGGACCTTGATCTTAAAAGGTATTTATGTGTTGTTGTGACACATAGTGTAATTCTTACTTCACAGTACATCTGATTGAAAAAATCAAGAAATCAACTTAATTATGTTAGATTTTGTGTTAGAAAGTTAATGTAAAATCCCCATATATTGTAAATATATTTCCATAATAGGAGTCAAATTCAACTTAAGTAAATAAATATGTGATGATGAAGTTTCAACTTCGAAATAATCATCGCCTCGGGGGCGTAATTGATAGCGTGTCTGCCAATAGATTCGACCATGGCGATGATGAGGAAGGTTCGAATCTATCCGAAACACGTAAAGGAGGAATGGAGTTTTTCTCTGGGATAAAGCCAACCATACATTCAAATTGAAGACATCAAATTATTTTCTTACTTATTTGAGCTTAATTACTCTCGTTTAATTAATCCCCAAAAATATAAAAATATCTCATTCTCAAAAATTAGAAAATTATTATATTTAAGTAATTTTTTGTTTGTTATTCCTTTGTTCTAAATTTGTAAAGCAACCAATTTATTTAATTTTATTTGTATAACAAACCCAAATATGCTTGGTTTAAATATTTTTCTCCTTATCTTCTTGGATTAAATAATGTTTTTATCTAAGCAGCCTTTCATTTCAAAATTTCATAATCCAATCAAAATATTTGTTATTTTTTGTTGTCATAGTTATACAATTTCTTTGAAAAAATAACAAATATCAATAACAATACACTATAAGCTTTATTTGCAACTCCATATACGTCCGAAAACCCTAGGTTTACGACCTTGCATCATAATCTAATATTTTATACTTCTTATACAAAATGAACTATTTACGCTCCCTTAAATTTGCGTAATACAGAACTATTTCGGTCTCTATTACTTTATACTCTCTATTACTTTCCTTAGTTTGGAGAGTTTTTAATTTGTAATTCTTATAATTTTTTGTTAAATTTTCTTTGTGAAGTTTTTGGAAATATTCTGTACTTATTTTATTTTTGGAAATTTTTAATTGGGAATAAGTTTTGTTTTTTTTTGATTTGTGGAGATTGAGTAGTTAAAATATTATTTTCAAATAATTAGAGTTATTGTGTTTCGGTATTGTTTTGAATTCATGTCGTTGAATTTCCTTTTCGTAATTTCTTAGTGAATTTTATAATTTGTTTGGTTTTTTATAATTATTAAATCGTTGGTTAATTTTAAATATTTCGTAAATTTTTAAAATTTTTTAGTGTTAATTTTTGAATATTTTTTTGGAAAATTTTTGTAAATCTCAATTTTTTCGTGAATTTCAAATAATTTTTCTGTAAGTTAAATTTTCTGTAAGTTTTAAAGTTTTGAATATTTTGAAATTTTTGTCAATTTTAATTTTTTGATTTTTTCTAATTTTGTGGTTTTCTAATTTTTAATTTTTATATTTTTTTGTAAATTTGTAAATTTTAATTTTTTTTTATGATATTTTTAATTTTTTTGCTATTTTGTTTTGAGAATTGTTTTTTTGAATATTTTTGTAATTATATAATTTTTTTTTGCATGTTTGTAAAATGATTTGCTAGGAAATTTAATTTTTGGAATATTTTTTTAAAATTTTTAGATTTTTCTTGATTTCTGAAATCATTTTTTAAGTTTTTGAATGTAGAAACTTTTTGGTTACTCGACTGAACTGCATAATCTAAAGAGACCACTGCCAAACTCTGACTACCGCGTTCAACTGCCACTCTCCTACTCAAGTTTGTTACTGTTTTTTTTTATTTTCAAAATTGTTTTTTTTTGTAAAAATTTTATTTTTATTTTGGTTTTAGAATTCTTTTTAAAATTTTGAATATTTTTTAGTGTTTCGAAATTTAGTTTTAGTAACTTTAAAATATTTTTTTAAAAAATTTTTGTAATTTGGTTTGAATTTGTTTTCCCATCAATCAATATGTTTTTATACTATTTTGGAACTTTATTTTATTTTTGTCACTCTAAAATTGGTTTTTTGAAAAGATTATTTTTTTGTTGTTCCTGTTTTCCCCATCATCCATCTCATGCGGCACCTTCTTAGTCATTATGACCTCTAGTAATAATTGTTATCTGGACCTCTGCACCGTATTGTGAAATTAGTGCGCTTAGGAAATGAACGGTTTGAACATGACCCAGCTTGTGTCCTGTGGTCATATTGCCTTCTATTTTAAGATCTTGTTTTGTTCAATTGAAAATTTTGATATTTGGTTATGTTTTAGGTTTGAATTTTGAACATTTTCTGTATTTTGTTTTAATTCTTTTTAGAATTCTTTTTTTTAATTTTGATTTTTGTATGAATTTTTGTATTTGTACGTTGTTCTGTGAGCGGAAGGAAAGATGTCTTGTAAGTCCTGACGCGCAGATAACATTTGTTTATTAATGTGTGAGTTTGGTTTTGTTTGAGTTTGTTCAGTGGACGGAGAACAACATGTCCTGAAAGTCCTGACGCGCAGACAACTTTCATGTTTTGAGGTTCAGTTTTGTTCTGCATTCTCTTTGAGATTGTTTGTTAGTTTTATTCTGTGGGTGAAAGACAAGATTTTTTAAGTCCTGACGTGCAAACAATTCTTTGTGTTTTTGATATTTTTTGTGTGTATGTTGTTGTTCTGGAGGTGAAATGCAGAATTCATAAGTCCTTAACACACCAACAACATGTATATGTGAGATTTTTTTTTAGTTTAACTTATAACCGCAAAGGTAGGAAATGTCTTTCAAGCGTATTCTTAATGGGGTTTACGATCCCACGTACCCTAGCTGAGTGTAAATTTTTTGGCTGATACGAGAGGGTCGTGAGTGGTAAACTAACATGGTCCGGATTTTATTGACTCCTGATGGTTTATCGTCTAGATCATCTTACCATGATTAGATTATTTCACCACGTTCTAAATGAAGTCACCACCACCACGTTCTAAATGCATGGTCTTCGAAAATTCTTCGTTCGAGCCTAAACTGTTGAAAGGTAGGAAGAGCGTAGACCAGTGGACGATAACAGGGATATGAATCGCCTATCATTCGAGCTGTTGTGACTGACATTCTACATTTTCTATCCCAAAACAAACCTCTTTATTCTCAACATAAGGTGTTCTGGTGATGTCATCTCTTTGGTTTTCTCATTTTATCCTCAAGATTTCTTTGATTTTTTTTTCTTGGTGTATATTTTTGGCTCCTTATGCTTTTTTTGTGTTTGACCTTATTTTGGTTTTATTTTTGCTTCTTATGTTTTTTTGTTTTTAGTTAAATATTTTTGTCGGGCCCGTTCAGTCGGTAGAGCCTGAGGGTCTATCTCGGGTTTTGGGTCCGAGCCCGGTTCCCATTTCATTTCTTAATTTTTTTATGATTCTCAGGACGAATTTAGTCAGCCGGACAGCCTCCTTTTGTCCTGTCTTGTAATTAGCAATTTATTCCTTGTCAATTGTACTTCCATTTTCCGTCCTTTTTACCTATAGTAATATACTATAGCGTAGCTCTTTAAGAAATACATTTTCATACATAAATATACATTTTCAAATACTTTGCAACCTATTCTGTGTGCAACACTCTTACTATATGGACTTTGATTTTGTTAAAAAACTGTTATAAACAAATGAATATTAATTAACCCAAATTTGGAATTAAATTTTGTTGGTTACTTGAAATATAAATAATATAATCAGATAGAATTAAATTTCGTAGTTAGGTTGTAAATAAAATATGTGAACAGATAGTAGTGAATTTTGCTGCACATTTGAAATACAAATAATTGAGAAGATTAGCCTGAATTTTCTTAGTTTTTTATACGAAATACTAACTGTTTAAAAAAATGAAGGATTGAATTATATTTGGTTAAAATACAGCTTCCAAAAAAAATAACAAACGGCTGAGCCTTCTTAGATGAACGCGATAATTGAAATTATTGAATTAGGAATTCCAAAAAAAAAACGGAAAAAGAAATAAAACTTAAAGGCAACACCGTTAACAAAGACTCTGTTCCCTCTGTTTCTGCTAGTCAAACAAAGGCTTATTAAAAACAAGAGTCTTCAGGACAACTCAACAGCAACCACTGAATTAAGTTGAGTCATATAATTTTATGTTAATTTATGGCATTATTTCCATAGTAAAACAGATTTAGTATCCTTTAAGGATGCAAACGTAAACCCATTGTAAGTTAGTGAATGTGTGTGTGCATGACAATATGAAATAACTAAGGAGCTATCGCATTGAAGCACGGCAAAGAGTTGGTGTTAACAACTAGTTAATCCGATCTAACAATTCTCTCTCCGAATAAAGAATAAAGTACTTAAAACTACCCTCTTATTGTTACATATTATTACTTATTTTTACTTTACGCTCTTTTATTATTACTTAACGTCCTCTTGTAGGAACTATAATAGTACATTATGATGCAAGGACGTAAAGTTAAGGTTTTTGGACGGATCTGGAGTTTCTATCTAATCTAAATCAAATTTAAAAATTTTATAAATTTTTATATAAAGTATGTTGAACAAGTAACCTTTGACCAAATATTTGTTATTTTTTTTCAAACAAATTGAATAACTATGACAACAAAAAATAACAAATATTTTAATTGGATTATGAAATTGTGAATTGAAAGGTTGCTTTGATAAAAATTTCTAATTTTTGTAGACTTTAAACAAATACAAATGTTTTTTACTTTTATGGACGTAACTAGGACAACAAAATATGTGGTTAAATGTATGTAAATGTAAGTACCATGGTGTTATATATTATAAGTATATACTATAGATTTAGTTTAATTTTTTAATTTAATTTAATTCAAGTTATAAATTTCAGCTTTAGTGAGTGTTGCCCTCGACTAACATTTTAGGCAACTAATTCTCACTAGGGTTGAAATTTATAACTTCACACACTTGGTACATAAACAACTGTTAAAGGACGTGCAGCAGTATTTTTTTAGTTTTTGCATTTTATGATGCTAACGTTATTGAAAAACAAATTAAAATTAAGAAAACAAAAATTAAATAAATATTTTGTAAACCATGTATTTATTGGATACACATATGCAAGAGCAGAACGTTTGAAGGTAGACTGGAAGCTTAAAACCGGTTGATTTATAAAGTTTAACCACCGAACAAGAGTTCTTACTAAAATTCCAATATTGGCGTTTTCGTAAATTTAAATTTTCGTCATGATGTGTTTTGTTCGGATGGGGTTGTTTCATTTTCGTAACTTGGGTTCTTACTTAAACCATCTTAAACGATGTAATTGCTTTAGAAATTTAATAGATGATTGTAATTTGTCCAGTCATCCAATCGAATACCAATCAATGGTTTAAAAAGGAGCTACGTTGTACCAACAATCATACAAATCGGTGGTGTAAAAAATTAAAAACCTTTACTCACACTTCTAGATATTTACGTCACCACACCACGAGACTGGTGGGTTAGACTTATGAAAGATCATCGACCGCAAATTAGAAATCCATTTTTATTTTGTCTGCTATCCTAAAATGTTCAGATGTATTGTTCAAATAATATTGATAATAAGAAAACTGACAAGTGTAACATTTTATAGCAAAATGTTTTTTTCCAGGTAGATATATTATTACAAATTTGTGATTTTGCTGTGAATACTATGAGCAATAGAGTCCAAGCTAATGTGCAAATTTCACCGAATTAAAATAAATTGATGTCCGGTCTACCACAGTTTTTTTCTTTGCTATAAGGTTTGCAACGATCGGTGAGGTTGTGAGATCGTATCACAACTGGTATTGGTAAAAATGCTGGTGATCTAAAGAGTAGATACTTTCGTTCACAATATTTATTTAAAAAATATCGTGGATTTTATTTTGATTCTCTCAAAGTTTTTGTTGAGTGTAGATGATATGAACATCTATATTAACATAGTTACTTTGAATGGTTGTGAATTTATTCTTCAAAGCCTAATCCGTTTTATTGCGACACGTGTAAGAAATACTCAAGTGTTTGTAGATAAACAAACATCGTCTAAGTGAAAAGCCTTGAATTTTTTACTGGAACGTAGGCAACACAACATTTTTTCGGTTCAATGAACATTTTTTTTTTCAAATAGAGTGGTACACCTTCCACGCAAACATTATAAATATAATTTGTTTGTATATATATACAAAAATTGGAAATATGATATATCTCATCTTTGTACCTACTCTTAGAAAATTTTATAACATCGATTAAGGTTGGTTCTATCATTGACCTTAACTCACCCTAAAACTCTATTTCACAATCATTCAACCCATAATTTTTGATAAAAATCCTTAAACGTTCTATTAGTTGCTGTTTTGGGACTTTTTCCTACGAGAATAAATAGTAAATAAAAACTCGTAGACAAAAAATAAATAAAATGTAATTTCCATTTCAAAATAGAAATATTTTTCTATTTGAAAATAAATCACATTTATATTTACTTTATTTTTTTTTTTTTTATTATTATTATTTTATTTCGTTTTCCATTATTTCTACCGACATAAAATATGGCTTCAATAAAGAGCTCGTTGTAGATATTTTTTTTTTGTACATCTCATAACTCAAATATAACAAACACCTCAACAATAAATATGAAATAAATGAAGAAAGAAAATTTGAAAACTTCCTTTTTTTCGGTTTCTTTCAACTAGAAATAGAAAATCAATAAGAAACAGATTTTTTTACCAAAAAATTCCTATCATTTTCTTGTTTATTGCTATTTACTTTTTGTCACTTTGTAAAATGGAAAGAAATTTTCCTAAAACGTTTAAAGCAATATTCATTTTGAGATTCGGTAGAAAATATCGTTACAAAGTTGTAAGAAATTGTGAGAATTTTTTCTAAAAGAAGATATAATAAAACTAAGAATTAATTAATATTAAATGAACAAATGTAAGTTTGAATTCCAATTTAATTTCTGGTTAAAATTAAATAAAATATTTGATACAATGTTCAATTTCACTTAAATCATTTATTCAAAAATAAATGAAATATTTGTCTTTGAACAACGTCATACAATTTTAACTAAAATTTAATTTAAAATAATATAAAAATATTTTAATATTAAACAGGTGATCAGGTTATGCACGTGGCAGAATTTGTCGAATTTAATTGCATAAATTTTTAAAATAATCTAGCGGAGATTTTCATTTAAAAAAAAATTACAAATAAGTACCGGGCAAACTCACTTGGTTGATATATTAAATAGATTTTCAACAGTTGTTTATTGTCTCATTCTATTTAATCCCTGGAGTGAAAAAAGACAAATTATGAAATATGGATTTGACTTATGAAGATGATTTGATGTAATAGCTTTTAGTAGACATTTCACATAACTGTTTTCGCGTTACCAAACGATATTCTTTATTTAGTTATTTTGTATTCGACCATTTCAAAATTAATTGGATTTCATTTCAAATTGTTTTCGGTTTAAAAGTGTTCAATACAAAAACAGTTTTGAAGAATAAACAGTTTTGTTTTTGTTATATTTATTGGTTTTATTGGATTATAAACGAAGCTGATGGTTGTTAATTTCTTGTAAATAATTGTAATCGATGCAGATTTTTTATAACTTTGCAATTATAACATAAATGTTGTATAAACAAAGTAAACAGAAAAAAAATTTATAGAGGCTAAATCGTCGTTAATTTGTTCTTAGAGGTTATGTCTGAATAATGGGATTCCTGGGTACTGGGATTCATAAAACGCTATTCTTGTGTATTATTTTATGATAGGGGTAAATGCTAAATATTTAACTATGCATTCTTTCAAAAACAGTTTGCGTTCCAGAACACCTTAGAGCACATGATGCTGTCTACCTGTTGCTACCTACCGATCCCAGTTCTTAAACGATATCTTTGTGTTATCTCATATATTATAATATTCATTACACAACAATTTCTATTTAAAATAAATTGCATTAATTCATTTTTAAATAGCAAATTTGAAAAATTTCATCGAAGTCGGAACAAGACAAATTGCTAATCAAACTGATTGCGCTTGTCGTGGATAACTATCACTCTTTAAACAATTTTTTATTTTATATTGAAATCTTTTATCAACTTTACTCACATTTAAAAAGTAATTTGTTCTGAATCTGCTTATTTGTATTTTTGATTGATGTTACAAAATTTGATTGTAAACAAGAAAAACAACAAAACGAAAAATGGCGTTTTACTCCGTTTAGATATCAGACAAGTTAAAACTTTCATGAGTTTCATACTAAATAATTTCGAAATATGTCATATTTTTAATTAATTTTGATTGATTACTAAATTTATAATGTAACGTTAAGCAATAACAATTTAATAAAATGTTATATTGCTGTCTCATTAGAGCTTGTTAGACTTGATCTTATACCTTTGTTTCTTTGCCACGCGCCCTTGTGACAGTAATCTAGTAAAATACATTTGATTGATTTATAATCTATAAAAGCGGAATTGTTATGATAATATTTTATAAAACGAGAATATTTCAAATAATATTTTAATTTTAGAAATATGAATAATTTATATTTGCTAAAACATAAATGTATTTGTTTCTACGACAAAACTAGAATTTGTCACTTATGAGTTGCTACAGTTGTTAGTACTTAAATGAAAAAGTTTTATTATTATTTATTTCTTATGATAAAATTACCTGGGTAGCAGTAACATAAGATATATAACGCACTAGTGCAAAATGAAATAAATAACAATTTAATATTGTCATGTCAACAGTTTTTTTTTTAAATAAAATGTGTTGTGAAGTAAGAATTATAATAAGTGTCACAACAAAACCTAAAAACCTTTTAAAACATAGACCAAAGACTGATTAACTGAACTATAAATTCTATCATATAATAAAAATATATGACATAGAACAATATTGCATGATAGGATATAGAAAGTTAAAATAATGGGCCCTATTCAGTGAATCTTCTAGTGAATCTTCTATCTTCTATTTTTCTATCCAAAAATAAATAGCAGAATTGAAAAATAGAAGACTGTTCGAAATTGGTATTCAATTTGCGAAGGGGAAATTTTCTGCTATTTTCGTTACAATTTATTTTTTCGAACACAAAATCTTCTATCTCATTCTCATTTTTAATAGTAAGTTTTATTGTAAATTAGTTTTTCGGCAAACGGCTGTAATGTTTAACTTTACTGCCGCCAAGGAGTTAGTTAAAGACTTATTTTTTAGCCTTCGGCTGCAAATGTAACGCCATTTTTATTTTATCCGCCGGCGGCTGTAAAGTAGCATTTGTTATTTGTTATTTTTTCAAACATATTGTATAACAATGACAACAAAAAATAAGTTGTTTCTCATTGGATTATGATGCTTTGAGTTATTGTATGTTACTATGACAACAAAACATAACAAACAGTTTCATTGGATAATGAAATTTGGAATTATTGTATCACTATGACAACAAAATAACAACTATTTCAATTGGATTAAGAAATTTTGAAAAGGCTGCTTTGATAAAAAAATTTTATTTATACAAACTTAAATGTTTTTTTCTCTTTTTTGGAAGTTATTATGACGATAAAAATCCATATTTATAAAAATTTTGATGTATTAATTTCATATTTATAAAAAATTTAAACGTTTGCCGAAAAAATAGTGTATTTAATTCGGAGCCAAAGTGACTTTTTGCGTATCGTTTATAATTGTCGGCCTTCCTACGCTCGGCCGTCAAACTATAGATTCAACACAAAAAGTATCACTTTAGCTCCCAATTAAATAATGTACTATTACTTCGGTCTGAAAGACCTAAGTATTACATTCATGAGCTAAAACTAAAATTCTTTCCCCTCCTTTTTTTGGCATTTCTCGATGTTTTAGGACCTACTGTTTCTTGAAAAGCAAAAAAAATGTATGTATGTCTGTCGGCCAGCCTGCCGGCCGTCACAACCTACGAAATCTAGAAAACCGCTGGACGGATTTCAAAAATTTATTTTTTTAAAAATAGGTTTACTCAATGGGAAGAGCCGAAAGGACGATATGTTCGATAACTGTACCGAAAGTGTGTCACAAAAATCGTCAAGTGTGTCAAAACAAAGAAATTTGCATATTTTTTGCTTATAAAACTTTCATTTTAAGTGATTACGAGTAGGAACAATGAATTTGGGGAAATCTCGATAGTCGGGATTAGTATGTGAGATCAAAATCTAGATTATTGCATTATAAGTTTGTCAAAAAAATGTTGTCAAGTGTGTCAAAAGAAAGATTTTTATTTATTTTTTACACAATTTTTTGGAAAAAAATAAAATTAATAATTTGTATGACATGAAATTTTATTATTATTATAGAGAATTATGGCATTATAGGTTTGTCAAAAAAATGTTGTCAAGTGTGTCAAAACAAAGATTTTTATTTACTTTTTAACCCAATTTTTTAGAAAAAAATAAAATTAATAATTTGTATGACATGAAATCTTATTATTATTATAAAGAATTATGGCATTATAAGTTTGTCAAAAAAATAATGTCAAGTGTGTCAAAAAATGGTTTCATTTATTTTTTTCGCCCATTTTTTGGAAAAAAAATGTAGCTGTGTTTATGACGTAAATGTGATTGAAAATGAAATTGGACATGGAAATTTTTGAATTTTTTATAGTTTTTGAAATATTTTAGGAATTTTGAAAAAAGTTTGTATATTTGATTTTGTAATAATTTTTGCAATATTTTTAGAATTTTGGAAAAAGTTTTAATTTTTGATTTTGTAAGAATTTTTGGAACATTTTTAGAATTTTAAAAAATTTAAAATTTTTGATTTTATTATAATTTTTGGAATTTTTAAAAAAGTTTAAATTTTTGATTTTGTAATAATTTTTGCAATATTTTTTAGAATTCTGGAAAAAGTTTGAATTTTTGGAATATTATTGGAATTTAAAAAAAGTTTAAATATTTGATTTTATTCTAATTCTTGGAATATTTTTGGAATTTTTCAATTTTTGATTTCGTTATAATTTTTACAATATTTTTAGAATTTTTAAAAAATACAATTTTTGAATTTTATATATATTTTTAAAATTTTGAAAAAAGTTTCAATTTTTGATTTTGTAATAATATTTGCAATATTTTTAGTATTTTGGAAAAAGTTTGAATATTTAAGAATTTTTGGAATATTATTGGAATTTAGAAAGAGTTTAAATATTTGATTTTATTAAAATTTTTCAATTTTGAAAAAAAGGTTTAATTTCTGATTTTATTATAATTTTTGCAATATTTTTAGAATTTTGAAAATAATAGAATTTTTGAATTTTATATTTACTTTTAGAATTTTGAAAAAAGTTTCAATTGTTGATTTTGTAAGAATTTTTGGAATAGTTTTAGAATTTTTAATTTTTGATTTTATTATAATTTTTGGAATTTTGAAAAAAGTTTGAATTTTTGATTTTGTAATAATATTTGCAATATTTTTAGAATTTTGGAAAAGTTTGAATTTTTAAGAATTTTTGGAATATTGGAATTTAGAATTCCTTATTGGAATTTAGAATTTAATTATTTGATTTTATTCTAAATTTTGGAATATTTTGGAATTTTGAAAAAAGTTTGATTTTATTTAATTCTTACAATATTTTAGGAATTTTGAAAGAAATATGGATTTGTGATTTTTTCTCGAAACGCTTAATGGAGAGGTTTTTGAGTAGTTTGCTGAGTGTATCATCTTTTCACTAAATTATGTTAATTTATGATCTGTTATGATTTTCCAGCAACGTATTGATGTTTCGTGTTAGTTTTGTAATAAATTTCTAAGCAGAGATAAAAAATTACTTGTACTTTAACAGAGAGTATGAGTAGATATTATGTTTGATGTACGTCGCTGCCCAAAACTAAAAACCATGTCATCATAAAAGTTTTTTGCCGAAAACTATATCAACATCCTTAACCCAGACCGAAGTCTTGATATATCAGAGCTGTGAGATTCCAGGCCTTTTATATTTTACAGATTATGACATCAAAATGTCCTTGTAAATTTGTTCAATAACAAAACAAAAGAAACATGAATAGAAAATTTAAAATTTAAAAAACGGCTAATTTTAAGAAAATTTTCTTGGAAAATTTTTATTTAATATTTATGTAGATTGTAAATCCATTTTTTGAATTTAAAATGAATAAATATAAAATTTTGATTATATAATTAGAAATACATATACATATTTCTTAGAATAAAATTTTGTTGCAGATTAAATTTTGTTTTTCCATAAAAGTTCTAAATATTAGGGAGACGTTATCTTAAAAATTTTTTGTGTTAATTTGGGTTTCCCCCATTTCTAAATAATAGGAACAGCTTTAAAATATCAAGTTCTTACAGATTAAATATTTTGTAAAAAAAGTTTTAATAAGTGAAAAGATGCATTCCCGCTAAACGGAAAAGTATTGTGAGAAGTATTTTTTTTTAATAAAATGTGTTGTGTAGTAGAAATTACAATATGTGTCACAACAACAAATAAAAACCTTTTAAGACCTTTTAAGGTCCCACCTTTTCAGGTCCTTAGTATCTAGTGAATCCAGCTTTTATTACTGATGAGTGATGACAAATAGGTCCGGTTCGAAAGTGTCAGCTTATTGCAGATTTAATGTCGTTTTTTTTGCAAAATAACTAATTTATCTTATTTGTTTAGTACTTGTTTTATACGCACGTTAGAGTATAAAACATATGCTAAACAAATATGTTATTCAATGAATTATGCCAAGAGCCTACAGCAAAATGTGTAAACTACAACTAATTATCTTTTATTCAGAAGAATTTACTACAAGATGAAAAACGTGTTCTAGACAGAGTTGTGAAAAATTGAGTATTTTTGATTTTCCTGAAACTTGGCATATAAGTAGTATGGACAAAATAAAAAATACGACTTATTTTAAAATTTTTTAAAGTGCATAGTTTGAGCACAGGGGGTACCTCAACATGCATGAAAAATTAAAATTCTGCCAATCCGATGTAACTTTGAAATTAAATTGCTCATAGCCGTCTATACCGATTTCATCAAACTTTTTTTGTTTGATAGATGAATAGTTAGTCCTTTGAAAAAAAATTAATTTACTGTTTTTATAATTAATTTTTAAATAAAAATATTAAAAAAACTTTTTTAAAGATGGCGCTAGGGTCGAAGATCAATTGGAATTAAATTAATTTTTTTTCTGAAAATAGTTCTATCTTTATTCTAAAATATATCAAATTAACTCAGAGGCGTTAAATTTTGTTCTTGAGATATTTAATTTTAAAGATTTTTAGTACGACTGAAATTCGAATTTTTCTTCATTTTTTCAAACAACTTCCATTAACAAAAAATTTTAAAATCAATTAAATTTTAATTTTTTTTTAAATATAGCTCTAACCTTACTCTAAAATATATCAAATTTACAAAAAGGCGTTAATTCGTGTTCTTGAGATATTTAATTTTAAAGATTTTTAGTCCGTCTAAAATTGTATTACTTCGGTCTGAAAGACCTAAGTATTACATTCATGAGCTCAAAGTGAAATTCTTACCCCCACTTTTTTTGACATTTCTCGACGTTTTAGGACCTCCTGATTCTAAAAAAGCAAAAAAAAAAAAAATGTATGTCTGTCTGTCGGCCGGCCGGCCGTCCGGCCGTCATTACCTACGCTGCAGGGAAAACCACTGGAGGGATTTCAAAAATTTTTTTTTCTAAAAATAGGTATACTCAAGGGACAGGTTCGAAAGGACGCTGTGTTCGATAACTGTACCGGAAGTGTGTCAAAAAAATCATTATGTGTGTCAAAACAAGGAAATTTTCATATTTTTGGCTTAAAAAACGTTCATTTTAAGTGATTACGAGTAGGAACATTGAATTTGGAGAAATCTTGATGGTCGGGATTGGTATGTGAGATCAAAAACTAGATTATTGCATTATAAGTTTGTCAAAAAAAAGTTGTCAAGTGTGTCAAAAGAAAGATTTTTATTTATTTTTTTACCTAATTTTTTGGAAAAAAAATATAAAATTAATTGTTTGTTTGAAATGAAGTTTTATTATTATTATTGAGAATTATGGCATTATAAGTTTGTCAAAAAAGTGTTGTCAAGTGTGTCAAAAGAAAGATTTTTATTTTTTTTTTCCCAATTTTTTGGAAATAAAATTGTTTGTTTAAAATGAAATTTTATTATTATTATTGAGAATTATGGCATTATAAGTTTGTCAACAAAATGTTGTCAAGTGTGTCAAAAGATTTTTATTTAGCTTTTTACCCAATTTTTTGGAAAAAAAATAAATTGTTTGTTTGAAATGAAATTTTATTATTATTATTGAGAATTATGGCAGTATAAGTTTGTCAAAAAATGTTGTCAAGTGTGTCAAAAGAAAGGTTTTTATTTATTTTTTACCCAATTTTTTTAGAAAAAAATAAAATTAATAGTTCGTATGACATGATATTTTATTATTATTATAGAGAATTATGGCATTATAAGTTTGTCAAAATATAATGTCAAGTGTGTCAAAAAATGATTTCATTTAATATTTTAGCCAATATTTTGGGAAAAAAAATGTAGCTGTTTTTATGACGTAAATGTAATTTAAAATGAAATTGGACATGGAAATTTTTGAATTTGTTGTAGTTTTTGAAATATTTTTGGAATTTTGAAAAAGTTTGTATTTTTGATTTTGTAATAATTTTTGCAATATTTTTAGAATTTCGGCAAAAGTTTTAATTTTTGATTTTGTAAGAATTTTTGAAATATTTTTAGAATTTTGAAAAATTTTTAATTTTTGATATTATTATAATTTTTGGAATTTTGAAAAAAGTTTTAATTTTTGATTTTGTAATAATTTTTGCAATATTTTTAGAATTTTGGAAAAGTTCGAATTTTTAAGAATTTTTGACATATCATCAGAATTTAGAAAAAGTTTAAATATTTGATTTCATTCTTATTTTTAGAATATTTTTGGAATTTTGAAAAAGTTTGATTTTATTTAATTTAACAATATTTTTGGAATTTTGATTACAACTATCCGGCAACGTATTGATGTTTCGTGTTAGTTTTGTAATAAATTTTTAAACAGAATCTATCTCTGAATACTTGTACTTTAACAAAGAGTTATGTTTGATATTCATCGCTGCCCAAAACTAAAAACCATGTCCTCATAAAAGTTTTGTTGCCGAAAACTATATCAAAATCCTTAACCCAGACCGAAGTCTTGATATCTCAGAGCTTGAGATTTCAGCCCCTCCATATTTTGTTCATTATTTTTTCGAACAATTTTTATCATCAAAATTTTTATCATCAGTGGTTAAAATCACTGAAGTTCGAGAAAATAATCAACAATTAGAATTTTAATCAGTTGGGTTGGAAAATATCAGGTTGTGTTAGAAAAAATATTGTTTACCAAAAAACTTATAATTAATGAATAGTGTATGAAGACTAAATGGAAAGGTTTCCTAAGCAGTTTTCTGGATTGATCGGAATAGTTTTGTTAGAAAATATTAGATCGTGTCACATGTAATTATTGAAAATACGTGTTGATTTAAATGAAAATAATGATTATGACGTTATTATAGAAAATTAAATTTAGATTATCGAACGCTAAATGAAGAGGGTTTTGAAGAAGTTTGTTGGGTTAAAAGGTCTTAATTAAAGAACAATTTTAAAGCGCTTCAACATAAATGAGCTGCAATATCACAACATATATTGGAAAATCTAGTACGCAGCATTTCAGAACGATTGAAATTAGTTGAAGAAAAACAAGGCGAATGCTTTCCGAATTAAAGTTACTAATAATATGACGTTCTTTGGAGTAAAAATAAATTGATGTATTGTACACTTTATTTTGTCACACAACTGTTAGAGTGTAAAATAGAAAAATATTAATGTGAAATGGTGGATCGAAAATATGGAAAGTGACGCTTTTTCCTGCGAAATTTCGACTAACAATTCGGTTTTTCTTACACATGTTTTTTGATTTGCTTTAAAATTTTTATAGTGGAAGACACAATAAAACAACACGTTTTGTATAAGACATCTTTTTTTGTCATGTGTGGTTCTATTGTGTTTGTGAAGTTTATAAGATTAGTGTCACTATTTTACTGCATATAATAATTTATTGTTAATGACACTAGTTGGTAATACACAACATTAAACACAATATTTTATATGTTATAAATTATATTTGAACCCAAAGTTTATTTCAATAAATATATAAGTACAACTTAATTTGGATTATTACGTACGACTTTATGTAATAATTATAGGACCGATTGTTATGATATTGATATCTTATATATATGTTATATATATATGTTCAATTTAATGTGTCTTAAGAACTACTTGACGTATTTTTAATTTTTTTTTCGTTTTAACCGTGAAAATGAGTTTTTTTTTTTTTAAATTATCACTTAAAAATTTTAAAATTTTATTATATAAAAATTAAAAAATTTAAGATTATAGGGGTTGGAGGATTGATAGCCTTGTTTATTTTTATATTGTATTTTTTGCCCTTTGCATCAGTGACTGTCACAAATTTGAAATTTTTTCTTGGACGATAACGTCCTTCATTTTGAAGGCAATTTTTTCCCCTTAGAATACGATAAAAATAATTAAAAATTTTGAGGGTAGTTATTTTTATCATCTTATTTTGGGGTTTTAAAGTTTTAAATCAATTTTTCGAAATGTATGTTGACTCGTTTTTTTTAATTTTTTTTTAATTTAGTGTAAAATATGAACTTTCAAATGGTTTTTATCGCGTGATGGAAGTAGTATCGATGTGAGCAATAGAGGGCATTGAAGGTTAAAAACCACCTCCAAAACTATTTTTCACATTATATCTTGTGCTGTAAAACGGAAAATAAAGTTCAAAGAATATATTATGAAATAATCGCAGTCACTGACGGCATCAAATTGTTAAAATTCAAAATGGCGGCTCCAATATTTTAATTTATCGTGACATACATTTCGAAAAATTTATTTTAAAGTTTAAAACCCTAAAATAAGGCAGAAAACTACCCCAATCTTTTAAATTATGTTTATATTATTCTACGGAAAAAATGCAAACGACGAACTGATATTTTTTTATAACCTCAGAAATTTTGAGCTTTCTAACCCAAGAAGTTCCTATGCAATTAGCATTATACTAACTTAATATAAGTCACTCTCACAGCCACTCTCATATAATTACAACCACAAATCCAAAAAATATAAAAATATCCTATAGAAATATTAAATACATTTTCTTTTTTGTTTCTCTTTGAGTTTTTATTTTTTTTCGCAAAAATTAAAAAAATTTTATTTTGAATGTTTGTTGTTGTTGTTTTGAAAATTCATTATTGTTTTGAATTAGAGAATATTTTCTTTGGGATTTTCGAATATGTATTTAGAAGTGGTTTAGTTGAAATAAATATATGTACATATATTGATTACACATTTACAAAAGTTTTTTATAAAAAGATAGATATTTGTATTATATTTGAGGTGTAAAAGTTATTTGATGTTGGTTGTTGATTATTAATTACGTGTGGTAGTATTGTAGTTCTGACGTAGTTAAAACGTTAATGCACTAAAGGATTTAATATGTTATTAAGGAGTTTTAAACAAATAAAACAAAACTATTCCAAAATTGCATTGATAAAGTAGTTTCCGTTTATGTATTTAGTTTGGTTGGTTTGATAAATTTTTGGGGTTATTCTGTTGCTACTTAAATTTTTTATTTAAATTAATCGGACATATCCAATTCTTTTTGTACACAGCTGTCTGGTCCCGAGATCTACCTATTTCTAGCCGATATCTGACAAGAGCAATATATCAAAATCATAATTTTGTTTTGTGTCAACACAAATACAAATACAAATTTCATCGATTGGCGTAAAAATTAATCTATAAAGCAAAAATGAGTCTAATTAGACCAGTCTAGATACCCTAAGAACAGGCAAAAAATGGAAAAAATTATTAACAGGATGAAAACTACTAAATATATAAGAAAATATTGCGCAAATGATGGGAAACAAAAATTAAAGGTGCTCCGAGTTGGGGTGGTGAAATGGGGTGAGCTTTTAGGGGTAGAAAATGGTTTTTCATGATTTTCAGCGAAACTAAACCTTCTATCGAAAAAAGTTTTAAGTAAAAGCTAGAGGTAATAAAAAGGTCTATAACTTTTACTTAAACCATTTCTTCACATAACCTAAAATTTGCCTTGAAATAGAAAAAACCGAGGAAAAAAGGGCTTTTCGTTTTTAATTTTTATCTCCCACAAAAATTTTTTTTTTCCATACTATTTGGTGAAAACGTACGTTATTATGTCCCTAATACGCTGTAATTTTTTGATATCAAAATGTTTATTTTTACGTTTGATTTTAATTTTAAACCAAAAAAGTGACCTCATTTTCACACAAAAATTCTCCCGTATAGGAAACTGTTTTTTCAAAAAAAAAGCATTAATCATTATGTTTGTTGAAACGTCTCCTTTTAGATGGTCGAAAAAAATAAGCATCACCAAGGAAAACTTTTCCAGGAATTGCGAAAACTGAATAAACTTGATTTTAAAGTTATTTTTCAATCATTGTTTAAAATTTTTCATCATTTGTTAAAATTAATAGTTGAAATACTTAAAAAATATAATATAGATATTAATTAATTTTCTATAATTATTTCCTAGAAACAAATTGACTCTGCCCAATGCAAATAAATTTCACTTTGGTTAAACGAAGTCTATTTCTATATATTGATTGACGAACATTATTAAAATTAATAAATATAATTAACAACCAACGAAGTAATTACCTATTTTGTCGTAGAATTGTTTTCCATAGAAGAAAATTGATTAAAGAAAAACAATATGAAAGATTATGAATATTTAGGAATATTAAGTGATCAAAACTTTGACATTAGTGTGGCCAACTGGTGATCTCTCGAAATCCCATTGTTTTGTATTTTGTTTTACATTTATCGAAATTTAAAATTAAAATTAAAATTAACTAAATTCCATAAATTAAAAAGGTAATAATTTTAAAGCCAATGTACGTTTTTTGAAGAATTGTTAATAAATAGAGAGAACCCTCATGCTTCAAAATACGGTGAATTATATTTTTTTCTAATCATTTATCGTCAAAAGCAAAACTAATAAAACGATTGATTTATGCAGATTCACATTTGTAAGTTGCTCGTTCATACATACAATCGTTGTTGAATAGAATTATTTGTTAACTATTGTTTTAATTAGCAAACAATAATAAATTTGTGTTGTATCTTTTGAACATATTAATTAGTGCAAAATGTAACAAAATGTTTCTGTTTGTTTATGGTGAGCTTTGCATTAACTTTTGTTGATTTATCATCAATTTGGTTATATTTTGAAAATTGTTAAATGAATTTTATGTATTATTGAGCACGTTAATTAATTAATCACTTTATTACATATAAAATTATTACAAAACATGTTATTGAAAAACAATAATTTTGAGATAACAAAAAAATTATTATTACTTACATAAGTTTCAATTAGATCATTACGATGAGGTACAAAATAGTTATGATCTTCCATATCACGTCTCTTTTTAACACGAACAAAATGTTCCATTGGATTTAAATTCTTTCGAGCGCAAGCACTCGCTAAAAACTCTTCAACAGACATTGCATCACGTAAATAAACTGTCGCATAATTATTATCTGGTAATGGAACTTTGTAAGTTTTATCAGGATCATCACGTGAATTCATCTGAAATTAAAAAAAAAAAGAAAGACTTAGTTTTATTGCTAACTTAATTATATACTGTTTAACTTTTAAATTAAGAAAAACATTAAAAAAGTTGTTCGTCTTAATACGATAAAAAGAAAATTGTTGTTGAAAACTTGTCCGTTTTGTTTGTATGTACTTAGTAAAGTTTACGTTTGTGTACGCTGTTAAGATTTTATTAATTTTTCTTTCTTATGTTTAAATTTTAATTGTAAGTTTACGAAAATACGAAAACTTAATAAATAAAGCTGTTGACTAATTAAGTTTTAAACAATCAGGATCATAGTTTTTCTAGATTAGTTTAATAGTTAAGTTTATTATAAAAACTAAAGGGAAATTAAAGGACTTTTAAGAGTATGACTAAGTTTGTTTTCTTATAATAAAAATATGAAAAGTTTCATATTATAAGAATGATGTTCATTGGTGGTAAGATACTTTAAAATAGAATGAAAAATATGTAGGTAGATATAAACATTATACGTCATGATGACGTCTATTGACCAACAAAAGTCAGGTTGAGTAGGACTTCTCATCGAATCAACATAAATAAAAATTGACAAACACATTTAATAAACTTTCGGCATTTGACAATTGACATTCGCTCATTATGGAAAGGGCTTGATTTGCGTCGCTATATCGTCTAGGGGGGCTAAATACTTAGAGGCAGCTCTTTATTATTATTTTATTATTATCGGTTTAGATATATAATTTTCAATGGCGGATTCAATATCGTAGCTTTGTGAGAATATTTTCACTAACTTTTGGAAACACGATTATACCACGACTAAAACCTTCATCTGTCAATTTTTTAAATAAAATTTTCAATAAAAAAATTGCTCAAATCCAACTGAGTGGATGATAGTTATTTAGTTGTTTATGTGAACAGGTGTGAAGTTATAAATTTCAGGCCGAGTGAGAATTTTAATGTTTATTAATTTTATGAGAAAAATATGTCAAGTTTTTATAACAGAAAGGGGGAGTAAAGTAACAATAAGAGGGTGGGAAATATCAGTGACCGTAAATTTAAGCACGCATAGAATATAGTAAATTATATACATTAACCGAAACAATTTTATCTGAATGCAATTTCGAAACAGTTATTTAATTTGGTTAAAACTACTTTTAATAACATATTAAATCCACCAAAGAGCAAATTAACGTTCTCACTACGTCACACCTACAATACCACCACACATAATTTATAATAAAAAATTATCAAACAACTTTTACACCTTAAATAATACATATGTATATCTATCAATCTAGGAAAACTTTTCTAAATGTGTAATCAATATATATTTATTGCAACCAACTGCTCAAAAATTTCCAAATTTCCTAAAAAAATATTCCTTAATTCAAAAGAATAAAGACCAACTTTGTTTTTGTTATTTAAATGTTTGCAAAAAAAAAATAAAACTTAAAACAGAAACAAAAGAAAATTTATTTAAAATTTCTATGGGATATTTTTATATTTTTATGGGATTTGTTGTTGTAATCGTATGGCGTGGGAGTACCATGCATCTGACGCATGGAGGGATCAGTTTTTATTAATTTGTTAATTTTTTTCTATTTTTTGATCCACGGGTGTGACAACCCCGCGTACTCCAGTCCCTGCTATTGGCATATGAGTTAACGTGAGATATTGCATACCACTGGCAATAGCAGTGAGATATCACTAGCCAAGGTGATTTCTTAGGGGTGCTGGCGGATGAACCGTATTCAGTCAACGGTAGCACTCTCAATCTTAGCTAATGAATATTCCTTGATGCTGGAACGCTGTAACTTGCTCGAAGAAACGAGCCTTCATATAACTATATATCTGAGCTTTAATCAACTGCGTCCCATAATCAAGGATCATGCCATTAGTTGGACTATTGGCAAACCAATTTTAGTTTTGTTCCTGCAAATTTTTAAAACAAATTTGCTTTTTATCTCTTATTTTATTTTATTTTCCCTACCCTATCACAAAATATTGGCCTATGTCATATTTTATATGTGATAGGATTTATGGTTTAGTTATCCATTATTTAACAAAAAAATATTAAAAAAAAAAAACAGATTTGCGTCCATTAAAACCCTTTGAACGCATGTTGTTGTGGGACCTTGGTCTTAAAAGGTTTTTATGTGTTGTTGTGACACATATTGTAATGCCTACTACACATCACATTTTATTAAAAAAAAAAAAATAATAAGTATAACGCTAATTACATTGAAACCTCTTGGGTTAGAAGGCTGAAAATCTCTGAGGCTATAAATGAAAAAATTAAATAACATAAGCTCAAAAATGATGAAAGCATGGCTGTTTGCGTTTGTATTTGTTTCAACAGCCCCAGGGTCGCAATCTCTGGACTTGGATCATTTTCTTTTTAAATTTGGGAAAGATTTATGTTGTATCTACGTGTGTAAAAGATTTCATCTAGATCAAGGACAACAAAGTTTAGTAAATTTTTAAAACAGCTGATTTTTCAGGAACCTTAAACGCCAAGGTTGTCATCAGAAAAAAATGATAAAAACAGGTTTAAATACTTAATATTTATAAATTTTATTTAAACATTATGATTCAAAACGGCCGTTATAACGCCTTAGATTATTCGACTTTTTAGGATCTAACCGCTTAAATGGTCCCTCTATATGGCCAGTTCGCGAACTTGACACAGAGATTATTTGCTGCAACATACACAGAAAATTGTGTTTTGGAGTAGGTCAAAAATTACGACCGAGAGAGTACCGCTCCGTCTCCGCATATCATATATAGTCGAGACGTTTGGCATCAAAATTTTTCCGAAATTTCAAGATTTTTCTATGAAATCTACCTAAAACATATTAAAACAATTATGAGCATTAAGATTAGAATGAACCCTTAAGAACATTAAAATGTGACTCTGAAGTGTTACAGTGTCTCTGTAACCACTTTTTTTATATTTTATTTATGTTGTATTGGTTGTAAAACCCATGAAATTGACCAAGGTTAATAATATACCTTGCTGATCTTTTTTGTTGTTTTATTGTATTTTTAAAGTGAAACCACTCAACACACAAACTATAGAAATTTCAATATGTACTTCAACAAAAATTATTTGCATAAATTAAATGAAAATTTACAGCACTGTTACAGCATTTAAACACGTATTGAAACCTAATAAGTTTGAGAGCAATTCATCTTACCTTAAACAAACAAAAATAGTGTTTTCTATTCATCAATGTTGAGATATATTTTTCTTCTGATATTATCCCTCTTCAAAGTGTAAGTTCAATTGTTGAGGAGTCTTTTTTTTTATATAATAATAAAAATAGATTTTGTTTTGCCAGAATTAAAGACTTAGGAATAAATTCTAATTGAATTATACGAAATTGTACGCTTTATATAAATTTAATTTAATTTTTATACATAACAGCATCGTTCATGTTCATGTATTTTTGATTGGTTTTGTATAAGAACAGGGGTTTTATGTTGATTTCAATTTAATTGCTGCTTTGAAATTTAGAATATTTGTCATATCATCGTCAAACTTGACCCATTTCCAAAAACAACTTAAGCGATAAAACAGTTCTGAACTAACTAGTGGACCAAACAACTTGCATCATTCTAGACCAAGGCAAGGCTGGCGTGATATATTCAACCAAGGTTTAGAGAAAAAGAATAAATACATATAAGGTTTACTCTTTATTTATTTAACCTTAACTGTTAGATTTCTAACACAAAAAAGATTTATTTATTAGATTTTTCATTTAAATAAATCCTCTTTAATTATTTAATCTCTTAAATGTTGAATGATAATGAAAATATTTTTAAATTCAATATATGGTAACCAAACTTAACCAAATAATAAATCTTTTAGTTGAAATTCTATTTCAATTATACAAACACTCTATATTTATTTCAAGTTTTCTTTCAACATAAAATAAAGAAAAACATTTTCAGTTTATCCGAAACTTTATTACTTTAATTTAATTTTGAGTAAAACAAAAAAAAAAACAGGAAAAACGTATAACAGAAAAATCTGTAAAATATTTTATTTAGAACAAACCTTAAAAACCACAATCAAACACAAAAATGTTTGGTATTTTTACATTTTATTATCAAATTTATACGAGAATTATATAATGAAAAGTCTAAATCAAATATTTATAGTTTTATTAATTTGACTTTCCAAAAAAAAAAAAATTGTTTGCTGTAAACCAAAAGGATTGTGTTTTTAGATTTTTTGGTTTGCTATTTATGGTTCATCCACTAGATTTCTAAATGGTAACGTCCAAATGATTCACAATGAATTATTGTTATTAGATTTAACTAAAGAATGAATCAGAATAAATTAAATGATCAAAAGCTTAACCACTAAAATTTTCAGCAAATGCAAGTATAACTAGCTCCCTAAGGACTCTATTAACAATTCATTTCACTCTATATGTTCAAAATACTGAAATAATTTTTTTCAAAATTATAACAGTTTGGGTTATCAATTATTAAAATAACATTTTCTTTGATAATTTCGCCTCATGTAGAAACCATAAGTTAGCTACAGAGTTTAGATACGCTACATTGTACCAAACCATATCAAAGTTAATAAAAAACAAACAGCTAATTATAAAAAAAATTCAAAACACATTCCAATTCCTTCATCTATAATCAAACAATCAATTCATTCAAATTCTCAGCGCAACATATGGATAAAAAAATATTCGACATCGATTAAACCAAAAACAGTTAACATTCCAACATCAATTCCCATAACATTCCAACGTTTTACGCAAACAAACAAGTATAGCATATTGCCAAAAACCAAATTGAAAACATTTTCTCACCAAAAACTGGTTCAAAGCAAGAAAAACCTTTAAGCTTAATTATGAAACTTTCAATTAAAAAACATACAAATCTTTCCATTTAAAACTAAAGTAAAAAAACAGACATTGCTATTTTGTTGTAGTAAAAACTAATAACACAACAAATCCAATATTAAATTAGATTTAAATTAAATCTAATTAATAAAATGTAGCAAAAAACGATCAGATGAAATTCGACATAAAAAACTATATGAATGAAAACCAATTAAACTCACACCAAACGAAAATCGATTAAAATTTTCCTAAATAGATAAAATAGTATATTTTTCTACAACAAACTAAAACACCGATGAAATTAAAACACTACCACCGTTTACTCATGAGTGAACATTTGTTCATGAGATGCGCCGGCGTCATAACATAAATATTTATAATGAATAAACTTGAGTGAATAAATTTGAATTCACACTCATCAGAGACACCATAGATCAAATCCTATGGTGTCTCTGATGGGTGAGTTCAATTCCATCACAAAACTTTCCATCACTCACCAAATATCCCCAAATTAATATATTCCTAATGTTGTCTATATATGTAACATACTTTCTTCGTAACGTTAATGCTGCATGTGGAAGCGTAGGCTGTCCTCAAGTATCCCTCACTTGTTTTAATTGTATGTAATTCAATCCATTTTTTGATTTGATTGATTTGATTTGATTTTAATTGATTATTTATTATTGATGAACAACCCATAAAATGTTTTCTAATTTATCAGCACAATTGACTGACTTTTGGATAATTGGATAATTGGAAAACTCCTTGAATGAAAAACGCTTTGACCTGAATGGAATGGAATTGGAACAAAACATCATTCCAAAACGAGAGCTAAATTAACATTAATGCTTCAAAATGACTGTATTATATGCATACGAATTTAATTAAATCAGATAAACAATCTATGCGAAAATATGCGGAGTTACAACTACTACAGAGCAAATATGTAATCTAGAGGGAAATCCAACCAAAAATCTACATTTTGTTTTTCCTTTAATGCTCAAGCTTTAATTATTCCATTGATCTTTGCTGCATATTCGCTCACAAAGGATTAATCGGGATTAACCGGGATACGAAACGAACCGATGGCGAGTTTCCTATGGTTTATGCGAGTGTATTAATAACCATAACATGAGAGTTGCATACGCTATTTTTTCTACACCCAATAAATAATGAAGTACTATTATATTTATATTTAATAAATATTATATTCATATTTGTATTGAACACGTTTTTCGTACCCTTTCTTAGATTTTGGGGGGTAAAATATTTTGTACTGCATTTTCTGCTTTCTCCAATATGTGAGGAGGAGTCGATGGCAATTCTTCTATATCGCTGATATTAGACATTTTGATAATATAACTATCGAAGTTTAGCTTTATTCTATGAAAATTTAATACCTACTGATTTTGACAAATAAAACAATTAGATAGGAATCTAGGACAAACGTCAAATGCACAGCATGCTTGATTGAAAAATTATGGGTTTCTATTGATTAAAAATTTGTATCGTTATGAAAAATCTGTATCATAATGGATAGCATTATGAAACGGATTATGGGCATATAAATGTATTATTATAGTACGGGTGGAGAAAAAATATGTTATAGCTTTTTTATTAAAGACCAGGGAAAATATACACAAAATATTTGTTATTTAGAATTTGTGTTACTTCAATAAAAAAAATTCAATATATTACGTAAAAATAAATAGAAACGACACATAACTATAATTCTTATTTTTTTATAAAATAATATTTAAGAAAAATTCACGCGACCTATAAATCGAAATTCGTAGATGAACGTAATCTAGTACAGAAATTACCTGCGGTCGAAACAACTCTCTCAATGTCTTCAGAAATATGTTCAAGCCTTTTTGGAAGGAAAAGTCAAAACTGCTACTATTTGTCCATGTATTAAAATCATGCAAGACTGCAGAAATCGAATGTTGTAGTTGTTGTTCGACTTCTCATGCTTAAATGCTTTCTTCACTAACTATCTCATCAACCGATGAATTACCAAATAAACTTGCAAACGTCGTTGCCAAGCTCAAAACCGTTGTTTTAGTCGAACATGAGCTCTTAAAAATCCGTTTGTGGAAAAGCTCCACTTTGTAAAAACACATATATTGATGTTTCAAATCGAGGCGTTAACCCAGATTTAAAATGCAACGAGTACGGAAAAATCTGTTTTCTAACGAATTGCACACAATATTTATTCGCATACTTCATTGGAATTGATTAACTGGAGCTGTATTGGAGTTTCCTTACTGTTTAAAAGTAAAATTTAAAAACCATAATGTTACTTAAAGTTTAAAACTAAGCATTTATTCCTTCGTTCCAAAAACACGTAGCTCTGCTAAACATTAATATTGAAAACTTTTTGCTTTATTTTTATTTGAATTTAACCCGATGAAATTATCAAAATTGACCAATCACATTTTAATCATACTAATACGAGGAAAATTATTAAGAATAGGTAGATTTCTTTTAAACAAATAGGAACTTATAGAATTATAAATTAATAACAGTCTTAAAGCTTTTGTTTTAATATTTCTTGAGGAATCCAATTTTTTTTTAATTATTATATTAATTATAATATTTTTCTGGTAGTTTTTTTTTCAATTTTAAATAATATTAATTTTTTTGACACCTCGATGGATGTATAGTAAACCAGAATAATTAAAAATCATTCACGTATATTGCATACAACATAAAAAAAGACATAAAAAAATTAAAAATTTTCTAAACGAATCCCATCCCCTTCGATAAATTCTCATAAGTTTTTGGAACATTTCTCAAGCAACTGGCATTTATAATAGCCCCTGACATATGACCTCGAGTCATTATAATTCAACTTGCTATTGAAATTTTCGCAAAAAATCATTTTGAATTATCACCGCCAAAAATTTTATTTTTCATTCATACAAACTATGATATTTAAACAGTAGGCATTGTCGATAACTGTCGATAATTCTTCTTGTCATCGATAATTTTGCTTTATCGTATATTTGACGTATATTTTTGGCTTAAAAAACGTTCATTTTATGAGATTACAAGTAGGAACATTGAATTTGGAGAAATCTTGATAATAGGGATTGGTATGTGAGATCAAAAACTAGATTATTGCATTAGAAGTTTGTCAAAAAAATGTTGTCAAGTGTGTCAAAAGAAAGATTTTTATTTATTTTTTTACCATTTTTTGGAAAAAAATAAAATTAATTATTTGTATGACATGAAATATATTTGTTTGACAAGAAATTTTATTATTAGTATAGAAAACTAAGGTATTATAAGTTTGTCAAGAAAATGTTGTCAACTGTGTCAAAAGAGAGTTTTTTATTTATTTTTTACCACTTTTTGGAAAAAAATTAAATTACTTATTTGAATGACTTGAAATATATTTGTATGACATGAAATTTTATTATTATTATAGAGAATTATGGCATTCTAAGTTTGACAAAAAATGTTGTCAAGTGTGTCAAAAGAAAGATTTTTATTTATTTTTTTACCCATTTTTTGGAAAAAATAAAATTAATTATTTGTATGACATGAAATTTTATTATTATTATAGAAAACTATGGCACTATAAGTTTGTCAAAAAAATAATGTCAAGTGTGTCAAAAAATGATTTTATTTATTATTTTTTAGCCAATATTTTGGAAAAAAAAATTTAGTTGTTTTTATGACGTATATGTAATTGAACATGAAATTGGACATGGAAATTGCTTTGGAACAAAAAGTTTGAAAAGTTTGGAAAAAGTTTAATTTTATTCTAATTTTTGAAATATTTTGGGAATTTTGAAATAAGTTTCATTTTTTGATTTTGTTATAACTTTTGTAATATTTTTAGAATTTTGAAAAAAAAAATAGAATTTTTGAATTTTATATATATATTTAGAATTTTGAAAAAATTTCAATTTTTCATTTTGTAAGAATTTTTGGAATATTTTTAGAATTTTTAAAAATTTAAAATTTTTGATTTTATTCTAGTTTTTGGAATTCTGAAAAAGTTTGAATTTTTGATTTTGTAATAATTTTTGCAATATTTTTTGAATTTCGGAAAAAGTTTGAATTTTAAGAGTTTTTGGAATATTATTGAAATTTAGAAAAAGTTTAAATATTTGATTTTATTCTAATTCTTGGAATGTTTTTGGAATTTTGAAAAAAGCTTCAATTTTTGATTTTGTTATAATTTTCGCAATATTTATAGAATCTTGAAAAAAAATTTAATATTTGATTTTGTAATAATTTTTGGAATATTTTTAGAATATTGAAAAAAGTTCGATTTTATATAATTTTTACAATATTTTTGGAATTTTGAAAGAAATATGAATTTGTGATTTTGTAATATTTTCTCGAAACGTAAAATGGAGAGGTTTTTGAGTAGTTTGCTGAGTGTATCGTTTTTTCACTAAGTTATGTTAATTTATGATCTGTTATGATTTTCCGGCAACGTATTGATGTTTCGTGTCAGTTTTGTAAAAAATTTCTAAACAGAGATAAAAAATACTTGTACTTTAACAAAGAGTTATGTTTGATATACGTCGCTACTCAAAACTAAAAACCATGTTCTTATAAAAGTGTTTTGCCGAAAACTATATCAAAATCCTTAAACCGGGCCGAAGTCTTGATATCTCAGAGCTGTGAGATTTTAGCCATTATTTTCATTCGGTTTTCAGTGTTTTAATGACTTTAGTATATAGCAATAGCGGAATCCTGTAATTGATTGCACTATGGCAATTGTAATTATGTTAATTAAACATGCAGTGTACAATTTTAATACGTTTGCTTTACTTATTTTATAATTTTATGTTCTATTATTACATATGAGATGGCTCTTCTATTTCCATATAGTTTAGGACCAATTTTTTGTACTTTGATCATTAAATGTTTTAAATTATGAACTTCGATTATACATAATTAAATATTGAAGATCATAAAAGCGAATTAAAAATTGTCTAAAATTCTTTACAAATTTGTATGGAATATCGACCATTTTGGGTTTTCATGTGCTAACAATACAAAATTTCTTTTGACTAACTACCAGCGCATTCTATTAGCTGATAGATGAATTATAGAGTAGCATGAATAAATGACGGAAAGCTTTGAACGAAAATAAGTGTATGAAATACTTTAAATTTATATCCATTATTTAAATTAAAATATGATATAAAAGTTTAAAATTAAATATAAAAACGACAAAAACGTATAATATGTCCTCGATTATAATAATATACCCTGTATGATCCTGTTATAAATTTAAAAGCTTTTATATATGAAGAGAAAATAATTTAAAGATTCACTTTTTTCAGTTTTATTACGTTTTTTAGTCTGGTTCAACAAACATGTCTTTTAAATTTGAAACTAATCCCATAATGGGAAGTTACTGAAAAATTGGACACAAAATAGAAGCCAACACAACTATCAAAAGACAAGTTAAATAAAAGTATGTATGTAAAAAACTTATTCAAAATCGTAGAAAGAAGTTGAAGGAATGCTCAGCGAGGGTGTGGGAATAAACACATACTTAACTTTGTTATATCGAGCTAGCTTAAATTCTTTTTCAAATGCCTTAGTTTTCGTTCTGGCATTAAATTTTCCATAATTTTAATATTATCAAAAGCCACATGGGTAAGCGGATGCCGTTTTATAGCAAAATAAACAAACGACTTGGGATGTTGATTAGAATGTTGACTTAGATGTTGACGAAATATTCTCTCATCCTATGAATTCACACATCGTAATATCTAGAAATTTAATACAAAAAATACCAAAGAAACAAAATAATGTTTGTTGATAAACATATACAGCTTTCAACAAAATCATTATTTATTATATAACCTAAAATAATTTCATTAAAATTTTTGTGTTCGTGATAATAAAACTCCTTACACTTTTAAGAAGGAAATATGTTTCGATTCCAGATTTTATGTTTTATTTTAAATTATATTCAACAACTGCGGAAACATTTCACAGAACATTAAAACAGATTACATTCGTACATGCTTTTCTAATCTTTGGAGTATATGTAGAGAACAAATATTCCTTCATTTTGTTTAATATAAACATATACATACTTCATTTTCCTTATTTTAGATAAGATAATAAAAGGAAAGAGGGTATTACGTGTTTTCAATGTTTTGGGTCAAGAAAAACAAATTTGTTTTTGTACTGTGCTAGTGTTAATCTCTAAATGAACAAAATAAAATTGTGTTTTATACACGTCAGATTATGTTGAAAAAATTCAATAAATTGTATTTGTCGGTTTAGATTTTTGATTTAGATCCTTGGTGCTTAGCACAGTTTTTTTATGTTGTACAAAAAGTCTGCTAATTGCTAATTATATGCAAAATACTAAATTTTTGATTTTTTTTGGAAACTAATAACTCCAACAATAATATGAACAGTAGCAACGGTGAAGAAACAAAACGTTGATCGAAGATGAGTTGCGTTACTGTCAAACATATTACTATGTTGATGAGAAAACGTATCGGTCTGAAATTCTGGACATTAAACAATTTCAAGATATTCGTACAAAGTAATTGAAAAATCGTCTTGTGATTGAAGTTTTAGATAGAGTCTGACACGACAGGGATATTCGTGTAATAATAAATACCGGAGACGGAGCTAGCATGCAGTTCCGAATGTCTTTGACCAAATATCTTGTTTAGTCTTATTTCTTGTTCCACAGCTAACAACAATGCTTAACAATCATTTGGATTCTGTTTCGTTTCGGATTTATAATCGGTTGAACTTCTAAAAAATGGCAAGGTTGTTATTACTCGAATTAAAAGTGTAAGAAGAAAATGGGTATAAAAGGATTATCTACTCTATACGTAGAAGTTTAAGAGAGAAAGGTTTGCGTCTCTTGTAATGATCAATACCTCATCCTGCACTCAGAGAATTTTGTCATTAAAAATTATAAAAATAGCCATTAGATTAACAATTTGGTGATTATTATACAGCTAATCACAACTTGTGATTATTTACACTGATTTCGGAATAATAGTCATTATTAAACTAATAATTTTCATTGGTAAGATTTACTAACAAAAAAAAATAAAATTTTTAATCTAAAAACGATGGCTTTTATATTAAATTAGAATTTGTTTAAATTAATGTCAGAATAGTTTAAGTTCATATCAGGTAGGCATTGGATAAATGGCATAAATTATTAGAATAATAATAAGTTGTCATTAGAACAACAGTAGGTTTATCAGATTAATAATATGATGTTATTATATTAATAAAAGGATGTTATTAAATTAATAATAAGTTATTATTAAATTAATAATGGAACTTGTATTTTACACTTTTTAAATAAAAGAGAAAATTAAAATTTTGTTTACAGTTTTATTTATTTCAATTAATTTTATTTAAGTTTTTATTAATTTAAGACAGTATAGTTATTACATTTTATTTTTTAAATTTATTATTTTTTAAATAATTGTTTTATAGGCAATATTAAATATAACTAAATAAAACCCCTGAATATAACCCGCAAGGTCGAAAAATTGGAGAAAAATTTGTAACAATAAAATAGTTAATAATTAAAGAAGATTTTTAAGAAAGAAAAAAAAATTTTGGCTATAAATATTTAATAATTATATTTTATTTTAATAATTTTTATTTTTCAAATATTCAAGCTTTTATTTTGATTTGAAGTATATTATATTTAAGTATTTTTTGTAACTTATATACGACCCCTTTACCTATAAATTTTGTATAAAATGTTTCGTTTTTAATTATTTACTTAAATTATAGATATTTTGTCTTAAGTAGTTTAAATTTTAACGATTTAACAAATAATGTGATTTAACATTAACATTTAACATTAAATGATTTAACATTAACAAATATTACTGATAAAAATTTGTAATTTACTACTAAAACCCATGACTTTTGGAAAGATTGCGTTCAAATTCTGCAAATTACACTGTAAATAGTAAAATTAGCTGTCAATCTGAAAATTTAAAAATAAATATATTAATTAAAGTTTTATTCGAATATACTATTATACAGTTTTAAATACCAGTTTATAACCAAGCTATGATCTATATTTCTTTCCTTTATTCCAAATTTCCGATGTAAGTTCTACTATTTCATTGAGTCTAAGTTGCTTGGTTCAGTCCCATACAGAGTCAATTGCAGCCCAACTATTCTGCTCATTAAACTGTTCAACTTTAACTATTTATTTTTGTTTAATTTCACAACATTTTTATTTTTTTTTTTAAAACCAACCCACTTTTTCAATATTTCACTTAAAAATTATTTATTTAACTTTAAATTATTTAACAAAATACTTTTTGTACAAAATATTTTTTAATGTTTTGTAGTCAGCGTCGGGATATATACTGTGATTCTTCTTAAGATTTTCTTAATTCACATTTAAAATAATAACCAAAGAATAAATTAACGTATGCTTTTATTAATCTGATAACCTAAGTTTTAAAAATAAGAACGTCCATAATTAATCTTATAAAATGGTTAATAAATTTAACTACAAAAATAATAATTTATGTTTTTATTTTAATAGCTCTACTTTAATAAAAAGATTTTTTATTTTAATGTCTGAAATCAATTTTTTAATGAGAATTGGTTATTAATTTAATCAGCAGTTTTGAATATTTTAATAATATTGACCATATTTTTAATTTAATAAAAAGTTTTATTAAAATAATTTAAAGAAATATTAATCTAATTACTGTGACAATAACTTTAACAAAAATCGTAATTAGATTAATAAAATAACTTATTACGCCTTTTTAAAACGGGCGGTTATTAAATTTACTAACAAAATTCTCTGAGTGTGAGAATGCGCACATTTTTTTGTCAATTTTCTCTACTTTTGAACCGCATCACTTAAAGTTAGATATAATCGCGAGTTCACAGAAAACCCTTATTTTCCTTAAGGCTTTTGACGTCTATGCTCCATGTAGGAGGGCTGCCATGAAGGAGCGGTTGAGAGAAGAACCTTTAATATCATAGATGTGCGCAGCTGATAGTATAATTTAAAATTGGACAACTGGTATCAATCTTGTAAATTAAAGTTTTTATTTATATTATCTGATATTCCTCTATTGTAGTGCTTTTCAGGATCTATATAAAATTCGTTTCCGCAGACCGTGCTCTGTTACACTTCTTCCTAGGAATCCTACCCCCATCCACCATCTGGTGGACACGGCCTTACGATGGAGAAGACACAGAAGTTATCAGTATAGCAACTCCACGCCTTCTTCAATATAGAGCAAAAAGTAATAGTGGAGCTGATTTTTTGTTCCACTTCATTTGTTACAACTCTCCTAAATAAAACTTGGATATAACATAATTAAAATGTTATCTTGAAAAAATAAACAGAAATCGTGTTATACTAATATCTCAAATTATGAAGCAAAACTTAACAACCCTAATATAAGCTCGTAATCCTAAGCTAAAAATTTCCATATACGAGGATAAAAATGTATGAATATATTGGTTTCAAAAATATTTCAAACGTGACTTATCTATTTAGGAACAGTCTCAATATATACAAAACTGATAAAAAAAGTATTAGTATAAATCAGTTCCTTAAACTAATGAAACCATTCAGCATAACAATATTTCAAAGATATGTTAAATAATAAGATGACAAATTAGAACCCTGACTCCATTCCATTGAAACAATGTGTATATAAAATTTCTATCTAATATCTTAAGAAAAATGTCATAACTTTATAACCCATTTCCCTTTTTTAACCACAAAAGTTGCCTCTTTTCTTTCTTTTATAACAAAACCACCTTACTGTTATCTTCATAAAGGATAAATCATAAATTTATGCCAAATAAAACTTTTTCCCTTTTATATTATGGTTAGAGGGCATATGAACGGTTTTATTTGTTTTTCATTTTCTTGTGGACTACTTGAATATTTTTCTTTCTATACTATTTGGTAGACAAGTATTAAGTATGCATGTCAAACTTCTATGACTCATTCAACAGACAACAAATAACACCCTAGAGATAAGGAAAGAATGTTTACAACATAAAAACAACAAAATTTGATTTCGAATTATTTTATTATTCATGTAGCGTGAGAAACGATTTTTTAATTTTTTTTATTTTTATTTGTTTAACAAAACAAAAATTAAAAAAAAACAAAAACAGAATCGTAGAACCATATGACGCTCGTCTCATAGTGGTTTTACATAAAATGGTCTACCTCAGACAAAATTGTTAAAAAATTCATGTCATTTTAATTTTGTTTTAATTATTGTGCTTTTGTGTGCTTTTTATCGTCGATTATAATTTTTTGTCGAAAAACTTTTTTGATAGGATAATTTTCGTGACATTTATTTATATTTTTTTGTGTGATTGTGATTTAAACTGGATTAAGTTAATTACCAACAATTAAAGGAATTTACATTAATTTTTAAGTAAATGTTAACATTTGGTATAAATACATAGAAGTCTGTAGAAGTGATTAAGGAGAATTTTTAAAGGGGGTAGGGAATTAATTTTAACAAAGTAACAGTCGACAGCCTGCAAATTTGAATTAAAAGTCGGGTTCCACTATGTAATCTTGTCATTGTATTTGACTGTAATACCAAACTTTAGTTTCAGCTTTAAACTTTAAACTTTAGTTTCAGCTTTATATAGTGAATCGAACTCTAAAATTGATGAAACAATGTTAAAAAAGTGCAGTTGCAACAACCGCTCGTAATGTTAAAATGAAATTTAAATTTAGCTCAATTATATCTGTGGTTATCACCATCACCGTGAAATGGTTTGCAATTATTTTTTCTTTGTTTGAATAATAAACTGCTACCTTCGATAAGAGGTTGTCATTAGTTTAATTTTTTCAGTGTTGGACAGTCTATTTTACGGTTTTATGAAAAATGGCTTGAATCAGTGGATTGTTAAACAAATCAGATAGTTTTCTTCCTATGAAAGTGATGTTTTGTCGCATCTTTTAGTTTCATACACATATTTCTCACTATAATCGGTACTGTCTAACGTTCTCATTCATTTCATTTTGGTTAACTTTCGAAAAACCTTTTCTTAAATTTTAATTGACAGTTGGTTCTTCGAGTTTTGAGTACTGCCGACATAAGTGAAAACGTAAAACTGAGAAATAGCTATGTTTATCGTCTAAATACAACAAAATTTTTACTTACTTTGCCACACTTCCACGAAACGAGAATAAAATTATTTATAATATATTATCATTAATTTCAACAATACATAGGTTATTCGTACTCAATTGTGCTCTCTTTGTTAAAAAATTAAAAAAAAAACACACAAATTAAATGTGACAAACACATTTTTTTTTATTTTACTTAAAAATACAACAAAATCTTTACTTACTATATCACACTTACACACCACACTTAAACCGAAAAAAATCAAATTAAATAAAAAAGACAAACAAATTATAAATCAAGAAAATGAAAACTCTTTTAATATTACTTCGGTCTGAAAGACCTAAGTATTACATTCATGAGCTAAGAGTGAAATTCTTACCCCCACTTTTTTTGGCATTTCTCGACGTTTTAGCACCTTCTGATTCTAAAAAAGCCGGCTGTCACAACCTACGAAATCTAGAAAACCGCAGAACGGATTTCAAAATTTTTTCTTAAAATAGGTACACTCAATTGGAAGAGCCGAAAGGACGATGTGTTCGATAACTGTACCGGAAGTGTGTCAAAAAATCGTCAAGTGTGTCAAAACAAGGAAATTTGCATAAAAAACATTCATTTCATTACGAGTAGGAACATTGAATTTGGAGAAATCTTGATGGTTGGGATTGGTTTGTGACACCAAAATATAAATTATTGCATTATAAGTTTGTTTGTCAAAAAAATGTTGTCAAGTGTGTCAAAAGAAAGTTTTTTATTTATTTTTTACCCAATTTTTTGGAAAAAAATAGAATTAATTATTTGTACGACAAGAAATTTTATTATTATTTTTGAGAATTATAAGTTAGTCAAAAAAATAATGTCAAGGGTGTCAAAAAAATGATTTTCATTTATTTTTTCAGAAAAAAATACAATTAGTTATTTGTATGAAATGAAATGTATAATGAACATGAAATTATTATTATTCAGAATTTTATCGCATTATAAGTTTGTCAAAAAAATATTGTCAAGTGTGTCAAAAAAATTATTTCATTTATTTTTTAAGATAATTTTTTGGAAAAAAAAATTTAGCTGTTTGTTTACGTAAATATAATTTAACATGGAAATTTTTGAATTTGATATAGCTTTTGAAATATTTTTGGAATTTTGGAAAAGTTTCAATTTTTGATTTTGTAAGAATTTTTGTAATATTTTTAGAATTTTGAAAAATTAAAAATTTTTGATTTTACTGTAATTTTTATAATTTTTTAAGAAGTTTCAATTTTTGATATTGTTATAATTGTAGCAATATTTTTAGAATTTTGGAAAAAGTTTATATATTTGAATTTTTAAGAAGTTTTCGAATATTATTAGAAACAGAAAAAAAAAGTTTAAATTTTTGATTTTACTCTAACTTTTGGAATATTTTTAGAATTTTGAAAAATTTTAAATTTTTGATTTTATCATAATTTTGGAAAAAGTAACAATTTTTGATTTTGTTATAATTTATGCAATATATTTAGAGTTTTTGAAAACAGTTTTAATCTTTGATTTTGTAATAATTTTTGAAATGTTTTTAGAATTTTGTTTGAAAAAAGTTTGAATTTTTGATTTTATTTCATTTTTACAATATTTTTGGAATTTTGAAAGAAATATGAATTTGTGATTTTGAAATATTTTCTCGAAACGCTAAATGGAGAGGTTTTGTGTAGTTTGCTGATTGTTTAATCTTTTCACTAAATTATGTTAATATATGATCTGTTACACTGAAAAAAATATGTTAGTGTATTCTACAATAAGGATTTTGTTGATTTGGTTTTGTAATATCAACTGAAATTAAGTAAAGTAGACAAAGCTGTTGTCAAACTTTGACAAGCATTTTGTCAATTTTACAAAACATTTTCAGAAGAATAAACAAACAAAAATTTGATAAAAACTACAAACTATTTGTTATCGGTACTAATATTGTTAATAAATTTTACTATAAGCCTATGTGGTTAAATTTATAAGTGTTTTGTCATCGGTTCACACAGACAGCGTAGAAATGACAAACATTTTGACAGTGGTACTAAAATTGATGGTTGATTAAACCTAAAAAAGTTTTGTAGATTATAAAAATAATTAGCTACTATTACAAGCATTTAATGAAGAATTTAAAATATTTTTAATCCTAGGTACAAGTTTTTTTGTTGATTTAAGCAACAAACTTTGTGCAAATATGGTAAATATTTTGTTGCACATACAAACAAGAAAGTTAGAATTCATCAAGAACTGATGGCATATACAAAATAATTTGTCTAAAAATTTATTTAAGCATACATATAGTTTTAATACTTCTTTTATTTTTAGTTTATTCTGCTAAAGACACAATATTTTTAATGTTGTGATTTGTGATTTATGTTAAAATTATAATTTCAATTAAAGTGAAATAATTCGCAAACGTGAAGTGAAAATATTCCATGTTTTTAATTTGGAATTTCCATCTGAGTCAGCAATGGTGTGGCAATTCTTACAGCAATATTTTTATAAATTGATATGTGTTTCGGAGAATATTTTTATTCTGAATAAAGTGCTAATTTTCGTAGTTTAGTTAATGTAAATTATTAACTGTGGAAGTTGAGAACTGTGGAAGGGTATTGGTTTTCAAAATTATTTTAGAAATATAAATAAATTTATAAAAAATTCGAAATAAAGAATAAAATAATTAGAATTTAAATGGAATATAAAGAAAAAATTAAGAATTGAATATGCTTTGTAATTTAATTATATACTATGGATATATTTTTACTTTTAAGTAAACGAAATGGCCTAAGTTAAACGTAATAATTTTCCTTTTTTTTCTTTTGCGTATTAGTTTTAGGACCACAAAAACTAATATTGAATTTTATGAGATAAATTCTACGATCCACAAAACAGTTATATTGAAACGGCTAAATCAATGCTAGTTGTGACAAAATATTCCTCTTGTTTTACCAAATTTCTGGTACTATGAACCGAAAATCTTGTAACACTGGTAAAACAAATCGGTAGATCTTATAAAACTATTGGCAAATGTATTGTATTACAAAACATACTAGGTTGACCACGGCTTTGTAAATTGGATCAAATACTTAGTAGACCTATAACAAGTATTGATCAAATAGAACGACAATATGTGTATCAATTATACAACTTTCTTTATACTTTGACTAAAAGGTTTTGTTTAACTGACTAACTAATCAAACACGTATAACAAAATGGTTTTTCAAACTGACAATAAATTTGGTATAGTCGAACAAACAGATTTGCCAGTTTTATAAAAATGATTTAATTAATTTTACCATTTTATGGTTGAGCTACTATTGACAATTGTTTAGTCAAATATACCACTTTTTTGTACATATTACTTTAAATTTTTTTCAGTGTATAACTTTCTGACAACGTATTGATGTTTTGTAATCTAAACAGAGATAAAAAATACATGTACTTTAACAAAAAGTTATGTTTGATATAAATCGCTGCCCAAAACTAAAAACCATGTCCTCATAAAAGTTTTTTGCCCGAAACTATCTCAAAATCCTGAACCCAGACCGAAGTCTTGATATCTCAGAGCTGTAATGTTTTAGCCTCTTCATATTTTATTTTATATTAAATCATTATTTAGCGTGACGATGACTCGAATAAATAAATTTTTCCCCATACAAAATCGCCCAACGCTCCTAAAGAAGTTTTCATTTCAAAAATGGTACAACAATCATCAACAAAAAAAAAAGAAAAAACAGAAAACAACAACAAAAGTAAAAAACAGAATAGCCACAAAATATTTCTTTTAAAAACTGAAAAAAATATTGAGATGTCGTAAAAGTCCCCTGAATGCATTCTAAATTTTACTTCGTAATGACCTCACACTGTGCTTAAAGATAATAGCAATAACGTTAAAAACTACACTTTCGATAAATTTAAATACCGTAAATTGTCCGGAGCCTTAAACTGTGTTTAAATTAATCTTTTGTCATGAAGATGTCAACTCATTTTTAAAGAGAAGTACATGCTCAAATAGTAGTTTTTATTTTCCTTATTTTATTTCACGGGAATGAAATAATGAAAAATTATAATGAGAAAACCAATAAATTATTATTTTTAACACTTCCTGCCAAAAATATAATTAATTTTCTAGTTAATATCGAAATGATAATAATTTGAACGAAACGGAAAAAGACAGTAGCAATAACTTTTAAACACTGCATTATCGATCAATTTAAAATTCAAAAAAAGAAATTTTTATGATTTATATAAATTCATGTATAAAAAAAAATAATTTGAATAGTATTTAATAAAAATTAAAAAAAAAACAATAAAAAAATGTACTACTCCAGGAATTGAACTCTGCACCTATCGAACCTCAGTCGACCACGATATCCATATTGCAATTTGAAACGTTACAACCGAATATAGGTATTTTATGTTTAATTTATTTATTTAGAGTGACGATAATTTGAATATGTAAATTTATACCCATTGTAATGGATAGTCTGGGATAACATAGTATATTATGGTCGCAGTTTCCTTAGTTGTTGTTCCTTATATTAATCGGTACCACTTGTAATAGATTCTCATCCCTTCGTCATCAATAGTCATATTTCATGTAGTTTCCTTAACCCATAGTTTCCTTATATTTCTCAAAATCTACTAAATCTGCAATAGCCGGACAAACGTATGGGAGAAAGAAAATTACACTAATTACCTTGAATTATTTATTCATTGATATAACACAATATTGGTTAATTTGAATTAATTGATAATTTTCCTTAATCATCATCCGTATAATCACTAAAAATTAATCAGAATTTAATCTTACAACGCACTAAAATTGACGCGCGTTGTGCTTCCATTCGATTGTCCTCGCCTTACTACTTGAGTTTGAACTTTTTTTGTTTCAAAACACAAACCGTAATGAAATAACGAAATTCTCAAAACCTCACAACAGCTACGTGTATTTTGTTCCCAATCGTCAACATACAACGAATTACTATTTCTGCTTGGTTAAACATTTGATTTGTCTTTGTATGAGTGTTTTGCTTTAAACAATCCTTCCGTGATTGATCTGAACTTCACGGTATTGATATTGCAGAATGTAGTTATTAAATGTCTAAACATCACTACATTGATCGAATCTGTATTTGATTCATTTTGAATTCAATTATACGTGTTATGAATGTGTCGGAAATATTGGGGATCCCAACCTTATTTTTAGTACAATATTATCAAGTAGCAAACGGTTTTGTGAACTATAATAAGTTCCCAATAATTTGAAAATCTGATGTAAATTAATTATCTCTCATCTAAATACTTTATTCGAGTTATTGCGAGATTAAAAATTTGACTATATAATGAGCACGGTAACTTATTCTCTCGTGCAGTTCAATTAGCGATTCACATAGTACTCGCGCAATCTATTACATTCGCATTATGTTGTTGCATTTTTGACGTTCAAGTTAAAAAAATTCTAATTATCCGTGCGGGACATGGATATCGTTTTTCTGATTCATGTGCTATTAATTTCAATTTGTTCAGTGTTAGTTGTTATAGCTTAAATAAAATTTTATTGTGTGATTTAGTGTAATTAGGGAGACTTGCTACCTCTAATATTAATTAATACAACCATTGTGCAAGTGGATCTGCTGAGGTTGAGATAGCGGTAGAATTAGCGGAAAGCGGTTTGTTTAGAATGCCGTGATTAAAAAGGTAAAGAATCATGTATAATTGCTTGTCTCATAGTAAATTAGAACAAACAAATTGAAAATTGCTCAGTGAACGAAACTGAACATACCTAGATGTTTCGTAATAAATTTGACACAAATAATATTAGTGCAAACCTGTAAATTCTTGTATGCTTGTTAGTAAATGTAAATACTAATTTATTTAGTGAAAAGAACTGTAAATTTTGTTATGATTCATAGTAAATGTAAATAGTAATTTATTTAGTGAAAAGAACTGTAAATTTTGTTATGATTCATAGTAAATGCATGTAGTAATTTATTTAGTGAAAAGAACTGTAAATTCTGTTATAATTCATAGTAAATGTAAATAGTAATTCATTTAGTGAAAAGAACTGTAAATTCTGTTATGATTCATAGTAAATATATATATGAAAGTTGTCTGGTGAGCAACCGTAAATTCATGCTTGGTTAATAGTATAAGTAAAATATTACTAGTTCCATAAAATCAACTAATAAACCTGTAATTTAGTGTTTGTTCAGAAATAATTTAAAAAACAAGGGGAATCAGACGAAAACGGCTCTGGTTCAGTACAAGATTGTAAAATGTTACTTGTTTAGAATATCGTTAAATTAATGCTTGATTTAATAATAAAAAGAAGAGAATAATAACTGTTTTGATTATCGCCTTGGTCGATAGGGAATACGAAAAGTTGAAAGTATTGAGGGCGGGAGCGAAAGAATCAACCTAAAGGAAATTTGAATTTATCTATGGGTATCTTCAACACGACATTTGAATCAAATTTTTGCTACTAATGCCATATCTTATACCTATTTCGACGCAACTTTCCTGGAAGTGTCTTTGTTATTACTGCCATATTGATATAGAGTTTTTTTTGGTTATTGCCACCGTATAGCCACGCATTATTTATATACCGTTCTTGCTGATAATATCGTATTTTCTACACAACATTTTTACCAAATTTTGGCTATTACAACTGATTATTTATATACCAGTTTTTTTTTGCTGATACTATCGTATTTTCAACGCGACATTTTTACAATATTTTGGGATATTGCAACTGATTATTTATATAAAATTTTTGCTGATATTATCGTATTTTCAACGCAGCATTTTTACAAAATTTCGGAATATTGCAACTGATTAATTATATAAAGTTTTTGCTGATATTATCGTAATTTTCAACGCAACATTTTTACAATATTTTGGAATATTGCAACTGATTAATATATAAAGTTTTGCTGATATTATCGTAATTTTCAACGCAACATTTTTACAAAATTTCGGAATATTGCAACTGATTAATTATATAAAGTTTTTGCTGATATTATCGTAATTTTCAACGCAACATTTTTACAATATTTTGGGATATTGCAACTGATTATTTATATACAATTTTTGCCGATATTGTCGTATGTTCAACGCAGCATTTTTACAAAATTTTGGGATATTGCAACTGGTTATTCGTATACAATTTTTGCTGATATCATCGTATTTTCAACGCAACCTTTTTACAATATTTTGGGATATTGCAACTGATTATTTATATACAATTTTTGCCGATATTATCGTAATTTTCAACGCAACATTTTTTACAAAATTTTGGGATATTGCAACTGGTTATTCGTATACAATTTTTGCTGATATTATCGTATTTTCAACGCAGCATTTTTACAAAATTTCGGAATATTGCAACTGATTAATTATATACAATTTTTGCTGATACTGTCATATTTTCAACTCCATATTTACACCAACTGGTTTGCTATTGCTGCCGAGCTGACCACGCACCAGTGGATTATCCGTACATTTATTCTTGTAATACCATGCCTGTTGGATGAATCATCACTGATGGAGGGCTAAGGCCGAAGGACTTGGACGACTGGAGGATTAATCATGGGGTGAGTGGACTTGTTTTATTACCTTTATTTTTTTTTTTGTTGTCTAACGTAAAAGTGGGAATGTGTGTGAGAGGGCGAGTCAGTGATTGAATGTCCGGGTGAATGTTGGTATGTGTGAATTGTGAATGTGTGGGCGAACGATAGTATGCGTGAAGTGTGAGTGTGTGAGCGTCTGAGAGTGATTGTGGGGGGGTTGGACGTGTGGATCGTGGGTCTTTCGCCAATGGGGTCGCCAGAGTCTCCTTTTTCACACTTGTATTATTTTTTTTTCTCATTTCTGCAAATTCTCGTAAATAGCGTACATTTCTGTATTTGTGCTGAAGTAGCAGGGTTATTTTATCGTTCCCATGGGCTGAAGCTAGTTTGGGGCTTGAAAATCAATCTCGCTAGGTACGCTTCCTGCTATGTCCTTCTCATTGGTTCGCCACTGAGAAAGCGCTTCATTACAAATTGGCGCCCAACGTGGGGCTTCTCTAAGGGTCCCTACAGCGGTGTAGGACTCTGGAGGAGTCCCTTCAAATTACAAAAAACTTTGGAAAAAATTTTTGTTAAATTTTTTTTCTTCTTTTAAATTTTCATTATCCACCATATAATAGTTAGAGGCTCTGGCGGCGTAGAAGCAGTTCCCTGCTTCAAACGCGCAGGAGCAAAGGAAGTCTGAGATCCCTCAGACTTTTCTTTGATGGGGAGTTGCGTCCCTACGCCTCCAGCAATGTTTCTCCCTTTTGTTTTTTTTTGATAACGCAGGGGTGGGAATATTTCTTAGGAAGTATTCCCAATGGGCATTACAACCCCACGGACCCTAGTTACGGGCTGGGTTTCTGGCGATGTCACGAGGGCCGAAGGTGATTCAGGTGCCAGACCTAGACTGACGTGTATTGGTGTATACGCCAATTCTCGTCCGAGTCTGGTCACCTGGTCAGGCTTCGGGTTCGTGGTGTCCTCAGAGTCCAGTCCGAACTGATATTGTCTAATTGTTAGAGTCCCCTCCCGACAATATTGGTTTCCTATGGCCTGAGTGTTTCGGTTCCCCATGGATAATACTGGGGGACATTTTCCAAAGTAGCCCGATCAGCTACTGAGGGAAAATGCCCGCTCAGCTTTTATGCCGTGGTTGACTGAATCCACTCAGGTCATAGCACCTCGCCCGTATGTGTTGGTGGTGTGGATCGCAGTTGGCGGGTGTTGATGATCGAATGGTGGTCCAGAGGATTTATCTTCTGGCCATCCCGTCAACACTTGTCAGCTGGGTGAAACCCCATCAGCACATACCCCAACTTATTCCTTTCCCACCCTACCTTTCCCATCCTTTTACATCCCCTCTTCTCCCCTGTTCCTGTCTGATTTCCCATCCTTTAACGTAGTATATTTTAAACTTTTCTTTGGTCCCAAACTAACAAAACTAACAAAAAATTTAATTAAAAACTATAAACAACAAAACATTTAATGAAAGACCGGCGATCACCACTTCCAACCCAGGTGTGGTGAACTCCCCCCTTGATTGGTCCGTCCGTCCATCGTCTGTAAATAAATAAATATAAATAAATAAATAAATAAATATTTATTAAAAAAATAAATAAATAAATATTCATACATAAAAATTATAATAACTAAATAAACATTCATACAAAAAAAAAGGCTATACTAAATAAATAAATGATTATATAAAAATAAATGAATAAATATTTATATAAAAGAAAAAAAAAATATAAATAAATAAATAACTCAATTTGCTGATAATATTAGGTATTAATTGTTGCTTTCTCTCAAAATTGTAGGATCCACCTAAATATATAAAAAAAAGGGAAATATTGAAATCAAGATATCCAATCATATAGGAAATACTATTTACCTAGAAGACATCAAATTATAAAGAAAAAAAAATTATACTATTTACCTAGAAGACATCAAATTATAAAGAAAAAAAAAAAAAATTTATACTATTTACCGAGAATACATCAAATTATCAATATTACAACCTACCACCAGGACAACAACACAGCTATAGTATTTTTGTTTGTTTTAAATTTAAGTCGTATTAGTACTTTTTTTATTCTTGTGTTCCTTAATGCATGGTAGATTTTAAGTTTGATATAAATCAATTTTTTTTTGTTATTATCGGTTGAAATTATTAATTTCTCCGCCCCCACCGGAGGGATATATCTGCACTCATTTAGCATTTCCTAGTAGTTCGAGTGACCTGTTGACCTATTGGGTCTGGAACAGTTTATATTATTGCCATCTTCTGCCATATTCTTAGTATACTTATTTTCTCTCACAGTACAATTTTTACCTTGTTTGGTCAAATCAAATACAAGCATCAGCCAGGATAGTTTTTTTTTGTGTGTTACACGCTCGGCTGTTGTCAGATTAACATTTTTTTTTAAAGCAAAAATTATAATTGTCGAATTGGAGGAAAATATTGCGCAGCTGTTTGAGGTTTGAAACGCTAAACTTCCATATAATTTTTTTTTAAATTCTGCCCTAAAATATTCAAAGTAATCAAATATTGGAATAAAGTAATCTTTTCTGTTGATAATTAAAATTGTTTATTTGGATTCAAAGCACACATCGATCAGGAAATTTCGAGAATTAATCACTCAATGATGCAATCACGTGCTCCAGCACCTGAAGTGTTGTTACCTCTAGCACCAATTGCAGTATCACCCACCACCCCGCGTCATCCATCGGTTCATTCAAATTATACGCCAGTAAATGCGTTTGTGCAAAATAATGTACCAGTACCACCAATGTTTGCTGAACCTCATCCTGCTCTTGCTCCAGCTAGAATACGAACACATCTCGATCAGCACTCTACCACAGTTAGAAATTGGAACGTAACGTTCTCAGGCAGACCCGATGGTCTGGATGTTGAAGCATTCATCTTCAGGATAGAGCGGCTGACAGAGATGTGTTTAAATAGCGATTTTTCTATTGTTACCCGTTGTCTGTACCTGTTGTTCACCGATCGAGCAGCTGATTGGTTCTGGAGATATTTTCGCCAGAACCGACAGCTTATTTGGACTGACTTATGTCATGCTCTGCGAATAGAATTTCGTGACCGGCAGACGGACGAAGAGATAAAGGAGCGGATGAGGGCCAGGAAACAGCGGCCCACTGAATTGTTTGACGAATTCTTACAATCAATTTATCGACTGGCGGATAAACTTCGAGTACCGATGTCGGACGCAGAGTTATTATCCTTGATACGCAACAATTTACGATTGGAAATTAGGAGGGAACTACTTTATGTCACCGTTTATGGTCTGGAACATCTGCGCCAGCTCTGCCGTGATCGCGAAAAATTATGGGCCGAGTCAATAATCAGACCGCGAGATTATATCAGTAGACCAGCTAGACCGGTGTCAGAAGTAGACTTGGTTAGTGAATTCTCACAAATTCAAATTAGCGAAATGCCAACTGAATCGCTACCAATTGCATCCAACGAACTCGCGGCAATACAGCCCGCCCCTAATATGAGACGAATAACCAGTTCAACTATTTGTTGGAACTGTAAACGACCTGGTCACCGGTGGCACGATTGTCGTGAATCACAGCGTTTGTTTTGTTGGGGATGTGGGAAGGATGATGTATTGTGTCCTAATTGTGAAAATTGTCGGGGAAACCGAAGGGGGGGCCAGAATCCCAACACCTTTTCTCGCTCCCAGGACACCTCTTAGACTCATCTGAGCCTAAAAATAGTTTGTCTCCTGATCCTTCAAATATTTCATCAACTAGTCCCAATAACCTATTAGTGCACAATACAATGTTGAACCGAGCTTCAACATCCAATTTGATAGAACACTCTTGGAATACTCTACCTGTAAGTATTTCAAACAGAGACGAAACAGATAATAATTCCATTATCGTCACCCCTGAAACACCGATTACAAATGCGACTTTTAATGATTTGGTACCCACTCATGATACTGATATGAAATTATTGAAACGAACACCCGTTCATACTGAACCACCTCCATTATGGACCAAAAACAAATCGTTCCAACAACGATTGAACGAATACCTGAAGGTGCGCTCAAACATATTTGTCGATTCATTATCATCTTTGAAACTTCCATCGCGCTCTGCGCTCCGTTCTCGTATTTATTGGCAACAACGGCATTTGTTTAAAACTAAAACCATTTCCTCTATTGTGAAATTGGCCAACGATGTGAGATCTTATGCCACAGTGTCAATATTGGGTAAACAACATACTGGACTGTTGGATAGTGGAGCGTCCTTGACTGTAATTGGTGGTGATTTTGCTAAAGAAATCGTACAGACTCCAGACCTTCTGACTTATTCGTCTGCCGTAGTTCGTACTGCCGATGGCCAAAGACAGAAGATCTTGGGGTTTGTAAAAACAAAGATTTCATTTATGAACCAAGTCAGAACCCTGGACGTCTTCATTATCCCGTCTTTGACTCAAAATCTATATCTAGGTATAGATTTCTTTAACGCTTTTGGTTTGTTTAACCCGATATTTAACTTACCTACATTTTCGACTACGGAGTCAGGAATTTCAGAATTGTCTATGGACAATCAAGCACGTCTACAAAACACTATTCAGCTTCTACCATCATTTTCAAAAATGGGTCTGGGTCGAACACATTTGTTGGAACACGTTATTGATGTGGGGACTGCAGCTCCCATCAAGCAACGACACTATCCAATTTCGCCCGCCATTGAGGAACTGATGGGAGAAGAACTGGATAGGATGTTATCTCTGGGTATTATAGAGGTTTCTAACAGTCCTTGGTCGAGTCCCGTGGTCTTAATTCGCAAACCTGGGAAGAATCGTCTTTGTTTGGATAGTAGAAAGGTCAATACAGTTACTAAGAAGGATGCTTACCCCCTCCCACAGATAGATGGAATCTTGAGTCGGCTGCCACAAAGTAATTTCATCTCCAGTTTGGATTGGATCTGAAAGACGCTTTCTGGCAGATACCGTTAGAAAAACACTCCCGAGAGAAAACTGCTTTTACGGTCCCAGGGCGGCCATTGTATCAGTTCGTAAGAATGCCTTTCGGACTGTGCAATGCGCCGCAAACAATGACCAAATTGATGGACCAAGTAATTCCTCCACATCTCAAGTCGTGCGTCTTCGTATACTTGGATGATCTTCTAATAGTTACAGATACCTTTGAGGCCCATCTGAAACTGTTAGAAGATATCTCCCAGTGTCTTAGACGTGCGAACTTGACGATAAACGTGGAAAAAAGTAAGTTTCTCTTGCCGGATGTAAAATATTTGGGATATGTAGTGGGAGGTGGTAAGCTAAAAATTGATCCTGATAAAACGCAAGCTATTTCTGAATTTCCTACACCGCGTACGTCCAAACAGATTCGACGATTCCTGGGTATGGCGGGTTATTATCGCCGTTTTATATCCGATTTCTCTGCTATGTCCTCTCCTATATCAGATTTGTTGAAGAAAAATTCTAATAAATTCGTATGGACACCAGAAGCTGAGATAGCATTTATAAATCTCAAAAATGCTCTCATATCAGCACCAGTCCTCATAAACCCCGACTATACTAAACCTTTTACTCTCCAGTGCGACGCTAGTAATGACGGTATAGGCTGTGTATTACTTCAGCGTGACATGGACGGTATGGAACATCCCATAGCGTATATGTCCAAGAAACTAAATTCTGCGCAACGCAATTACTCAACTAGTGAGAAAGAGTGTCTAGCCGCCGTACTGGGAGTAAAGAAATTTAGAGCGTATGTCGAGGGTCAGGCCTTTAAGATCATAACTGATCATGCTTCATTAAGATGGTTAATGCAACAAAAAGACCTTTCTGGTCGATTGGCTCGTTGGAGCTTGAAATTGCAGGGTTACGTCTTTGATATTGAGTACCGAAAAGGAAAATTAAATACTGTTCCTGACACTCTATCAAGACGTGACTCTGTCGACATCATTTCTGAACTATGTCCAGTGCCTGAATTAGATCTTAATTCCCCTTTCTTCAACACTTCTCGATATTTGGAGTTGGTAAATCTGGTTACCGAAGCAGACGGTACATTGCCTGATCTGAAAGTAATTTCTGGTCGGGTTTATAAACGATTGGCTTGTCTAGATCTTGATATTCCTTCAGAGGGTGAGGTCTGGAAATTGTGGTTACCTGAGGAATACACTGACGAGTGTATTGCAAGGGCCCACAATCCTCCTACCTCATCTCATGGAGGTCTAGCAAAAACCTTGTATAACATTCGTAAATTTTACTATTGGCCTCGTATGTATACCCAGGTTAAATCTTACATAGGAAATTGTAAGACCTGTAAAGAAATCAAAGCGACTAATGTTCCACTTCGTGCTCCCATGGTGTCCCAAATGAAAACAGAACGAGTTGGACAGCGATTATATATCGATATTCTTGGCCCTTATCCTCGTTCAAAGGCCGGGAATATCGCTATCCTTGTAGTATTAGATCATGTTACTAAATATCCATTTTTATTTCCTTTACGGAAGCTAACCGCTGAACCAATTTGTCATCTATTGGCTACCAATGTCTTTCACGTATTTGGTTGTCCCGAAGTTATTGTGTCCGATAATGGGACGCAGTTTAAGTCTAAACTATTTGGAGATTTCTTGGCGAAGCACGGAGTGAAACATACATTACTAGCGCTATATTCACCCCAAGCTAACGCTTCGGAACGGGTAAATAGAAGTGTTTTATCTGGTATTAGAGCCTATTTAAAGGAGGAACATTCTAAATGGGATATGCACTTGAGCGAGATCGCTTGTGCACTACGTTGTTCCCTGCATCAAACACTGAAATGTTCCCCATATTACGCAATGTTTGGAATACCTATGGTGACTCATGGTTCGTCCTATGAACTGCTGAGACGATTGAATAGTCTTCATGATCCAGGTGAAACGATTCTGCGACCTGATTATCTTAATAAGATTCGAATTCGAATTCTTGATTTAACTGCCGAAGCATTTGTCAAAAGTGCTGAAAGATACAATTTACGAGCTCGAATAACTTTGTTTAAACCAGGGGATACGGTGTTCCGAAGGAACTTTATCTTGAGTGACGCCGATAAGAAGTTATCTGCTAAACTTGCACAGAAGTTTATTGAGACCAGAGTAATAAGGTTGGTAGGTGGTTCCGCCTACGAACTGGAGGACCTGGTTTCTAAACGTAGAGGTGTTTATCACTCCAAGGACATTCGTGCCTAACATCGGCAATAATTTTTTTTCTGTCAGTACGATAGTAACTTACGTGCGTGTTTCACCGCCATGGTAAGTCAAGATTATCGACGACCATAAAGTATGAGGGTAGTTTCATCGTGAATTCACAGTTCAGTGAGTGTGTATCAACTTTGGTGTTCGAGTCTTGGTTCAAAATTTTTTTGTGTAGACTATTTGCCAGCGAAAATACCGTGATCGAATGTATTGAATGTGGCTCAATTAGTTGCCTTGAACCTATGTGAACGGCTTTTTTTTTTTTCTCAGCCTTCAGAGTCACTGGGACGGAAGCGTACAACAGTGTGGCCCGGCTAGCTCAGTCGGAGAAGTATGAGACTCGTGTTAGTTCAGGTGTGGGTTGCGAGCCTGCATAACGCAAAGACGAAATTGTGTCGGACGTTTCATTAAAGGAGTCGGTCCAATGGTGTTTTTTTTTTTTCTTTTCGATCTATAGCAGATTGAATAAATTTTTTTTGTGACTTTAGAGTCTCGGGAACCCCCAGATCTGCCCGAAATTGGGTCTGGAAGAAGTTAGTTATCCACCGCTTGCAATAGAGTAGAATACTGATTTTATCGATACCCCTCCCAAAAGTTTTTTATATTTTTAGATACTTTGTTACTTTGTTTCTGCTAAGACTGAGTTTGTAATACTGATCGCATTGATTGCTAATCTGTGGTACGTCGAGGTGCTTCACCAAGCTAATATGTATATACAAGGTCTATTGGCGACCAGCCTATGCCTTTTTCAACTTCCTTTTGGTCGTAGGTGTTCGTCCAAAAGGCACTTGTTCTGTAATGGATAGTCTGGGATAACATAGTATATTATGGTCGCAGTTTCCTTAGTTGTTGTTCCTTATATTAATCGGTACCACTTGTAATAGATTCTCATCCCTTCGTCATCAATAGTCATATTTCATGTAGTTTCCTTAACCCATAGTTTCCTTATATTTCTCAAAATCTACTAAATCTGCAATAGCCGGACAAACGTATGGGAGAAAGAAAATTACACTAATTACCTTGAATTATTTATTCATTGATATAACACAATATTGGTTAATTTGAATTAATTGATAATTTTCCTTAATCATCATCCGTATAATCACTAAAAATTAATCAGAATTTAATCTTACAACGCACTAAAATTGACGCGCGTTGTGCTTCCATTCGATTGTCCTCGCCTTACTACTTGAGTTTGAACTTTTTTTGTTTCAAAACACAAACCGTAATGAAATAACGAAATTCTCAAAACCTCACAACAGCTACGTGTATTTTGTTCCCAATCGTCAACATACAACGAATTACTATTTCTGCTTGGTTAAACATTTGATTTGTCTTTGTATGAGTGTTTTGCTTTAAACAATCCTTCCGTGATTGATCTGAACTTCACGGTATTGATATTGCAGAATGTAGTTATTAAATGTCTAAACATCACTACATTGATCGAATCTGTATTTGATTCATTTTGAATTCAATTATACGTGTTATGAATGTGTCGGAAATATTGGGGATCCCAACCTTATTTTTAGTACAATATTATCAAGTAGCAAACGGTTTTGTGAACTATAATAAGTTCCCAATAATTTGAAAATCTGATGTAAATTAATTATCTCTCATCTAAATACTTTATTCGAGTTATTGCGAGATTAAAAATTTGACTATATAATGAGCACGGTAACTTATTCTCTCGTGCAGTTCAATTAGCGATTCACATAGTACTCGCGCAATCTATTACATTCGCATTATGTTGTTGCATTTTTGACGTTCAAGTTAAAAAAATTCTAATTATCCGTGCGGGACATGGATATCGTTTTTCTGATTCATGTGCTATTAATTTCAATTTGTTCAGTGTTAGTTGTTATAGCTTAAATAAAATTTTATTGTGTGATTTAGTGTAATTAGGGAGACTTGCTACCTCTAATATTAATTAATACAACCATTGTGCAAGTGGATCTGCTGAGGTTGAGATAGCGGTAGAATTAGCGGAAAGCGGTTTGTTTAGAATGCCGTGATTAAAAAGGTAAAGAATCATGTATAATTGCTTGTCTCATAGTAAATTAGAACAAACAAATTGAAAATTGCTCAGTGAACGAAACTGAACATACCTAGATGTTTCGTAATAAATTTGACACAAATAATATTAGTGCAAACCTGTAAATTCTTGTATGCTTGTTAGTAAATGTAAATACTAATTTATTTAGTGAAAAGAACTGTAAATTTTGTTATGATTCATAGTAAATGTAAATAGTAATTTATTTAGTGAAAAGAACTGTAAATTTTGTTATGATTCATAGTAAATGCATGTAGTAATTTATTTAGTGAAAAGAACTGTAAATTCTGTTATAATTCATAGTAAATGTAAATAGTAATTCATTTAGTGAAAAGAACTGTAAATTCTGTTATGATTCATAGTAAATATATATATGAAAGTTGTCTGGTGAGCAACCGTAAATTCATGCTTGGTTAATAGTATAAGTAAAATATTACTAGTTCCATAAAATCAACTAATAAACCTGTAATTTAGTGTTTGTTCAGAAATAATTTAAAAAACAAGGGGAATCAGACGAAAACGGCTCTGGTTCAGTACAAGATTGTAAAATGTTACTTGTTTAGAATATCGTTAAATTAATGCTTGATTTAATAATAAAAAGAAGAGAATAATAACTGTTTTGATTATCGCCTTGGTCGATAGGGAATACGAAAAGTTGAAAGTATTGAGGGCGGGAGCGAAAGAATCAACCTAAAGGAAATTTGAATTTATCTATGGGTATCTTCAACACGACATTTGAATCAAATTTTTGCTACTAATGCCATATCTTATACCTATTTCGACGCAACTTTCCTGGAAGTGTCTTTGTTATTACTGCCATATTGATATAGAGTTTTTTTTGGTTATTGCCACCGTATAGCCACGCATTATTTATATACCGTTCTTGCTGATAATATCGTATTTTCTACACAACATTTTTACCAAATTTTGGCTATTACAACTGATTATTTATATACCAGTTTTTTTTTGCTGATACTATCGTATTTTCAACGCGACATTTTTACAATATTTTGGGATATTGCAACTGATTATTTATATAAAATTTTTGCTGATATTATCGTATTTTCAACGCAGCATTTTTACAAAATTTCGGAATATTGCAACTGATTAATTATATAAAGTTTTTGCTGATATTATCGTAATTTTCAACGCAACATTTTTACAATATTTTGGAATATTGCAACTGATTAATTATATAAAGTTTTGCTGATATTATCGTAATTTTCAACGCAACATTTTTACAAAATTTCGGAATATTGCAACTGATTAATTATATAAAGTTTTTGCTGATATTATCGTAATTTTCAACGCAACATTTTTACAATATTTTGGGATATTGCAACTGATTATTTATATACAATTTTTGCCGATATTGTCGTATGTTCAACGCAGCATTTTTACAAAATTTTGGGATATTGCAACTGGTTATTCGTATACAATTTTTGCTGATATCATCGTATTTTCAACGCAACCTTTTTACAATATTTTGGGATATTGCAACTGATTATTTATATACAATTTTTGCCGATATTATCGTAATTTTCAACGCAACATTTTTTACAAAATTTTGGGATATTGCAACTGGTTATTCGTATACAATTTTTGCTGATATTATCGTATTTTCAACGCAGCATTTTTACAAAATTTCGGAATATTGCAACTGATTAATTATATACAATTTTTGCTGATACTGTCATATTTTCAACTCCATATTTACACCAACTGGTTTGCTATTGCTGCCGAGCTGACCACGCACCAGTGGATTATCCGTACATTTATTCTTGTAATACCATGCCTGTTGGATGAATCATCACTGATGGAGGGCTAAGGCCGAAGGACTTGGACGACTGGAGGATTAATCATGGGGTGAGTGGACTTGTTTTATTACCTTTATTTTTTTTTTTGTTGTCTAACGTAAAAGTGGGAATGTGTGTGAGAGGGCGAGTCAGTGATTGAATGTCCGGGTGAATGTTGGTATGTGTGAATTGTGAATGTGTGGGCGAACGATAGTATGCGTGAAGTGTGAGTGTGTGAGCGTCTGAGAGTGATTGTGGGGGGGTTGGACGTGTGGATCGTGGGTCTTTCGCCAATGGGGTCGCCAGAGTCTCCTTTTTCACACTTGTATTATTTTTTTTTCTCATTTCTGCAAATTCTCGTAAATAGCGTACATTTCTGTATTTGTGCTGAAGTAGCAGGGTTATTTTATCGTTCCCATGGGCTGAAGCTAGTTTGGGGCTTGAAAATCAATCTCGCTAGGTACGCTTCCTGCTATGTCCTTCTCATTGGTTCGCCACTGAGAAAGCGCTTCATTACACCATACAGAATCGCACAACGCGCCTAAAGAAGATTTCACTTAAAAAAACAGCATTAGTGGATTTACATCACCGCTGGTTCTTCAACCATAAAGCTTAAGCAGCAATTATTAATATCAAGTCGCAGCATCGTATCGAAACTATAACTACATTAAACACAAACAACCAAGCTTACAACATCACGACCAAAACATCAATTTTAAAATATGGCGGATTACCAAGACTTAGTGCAGGCACAGGTAGAAATTTCAGAAAGATTGAAAACTATGGAGCACTAAACAGGATAGCAAAGAGCGCAAAACAACCAGATAATATTTTTAAAAATGCCTGGTAGAGATCAACACACTTTGAACACAATTCAAAGGTAACAACAATAAAATTCAAGCATTTTTTAAGTAAACTAAGGAAGATGCTTATTGGAAATTTAGAGAAGAATTATATACAGTCAAAAATGTTTTCCAATCGTGCCTGGAGCAAGAAATTCAAAAAATGGAAGTCGCAGCATAAACACCACAAATCAACAGTAGAATCAGCACCAACGCCAGATAACAGAACAAAGTACCAAACTTTTAAATATCTAACTCACAAACGGGAAAATATGTCCATTCTTTACAAAGAGATCATCGTTGAAGACACTGACCAGATCTACAACCAAGATCTCGAATACTGCAAAAGTGAGTCTTTCAACATAACGGAAGTAATGGAACAAGAAATCGAAAGATTAGGGATAAATAATTTCCAAGGAACACCGTTCAGCCGAGAATTCAAACGCTAGTAATAACATTTCCTACGTTCAATGGAATAATTTACAATAAAAAACATTTAGAGAAATTTTACTCAAGTGATAGATGATAGCTAAGAAAAAGGAAATGCCACAAAAATGCTCCACCTAAAAACTGATTTTAAAGATCAAGCAGCAGATCTGTAAAAACTTAAAACACTTTACCACATCAGAAAACAACTATAGACAGCATGGAAAAACACTAAACGCAGGGTATAAAAACAAATGATTAGTTTTCTCATACATCAAGAAGCTATTAAGTTTCGGAACAATCCAAAACGAAGCATCATCAAGGAAATTAGTAGACACCGGAAAGGAATCTCTGTTATTAGAACTACTATTACCAAAATTAGAAACGGAGACACAAAAACTATATAAACAAAGCGTAGACGATCCGAAAGAAATCCCTACATTAGAACATTTTTTCACTTTTCAAGAGAAAAGTTTCCAATTTTAGGACTAATAAGGGAATATACAAAAAAGAGAGACGGAATCGCAAAGGATTTTAAACAATGTCAAAGTTTCAACATCAAAAGGTTACAATACGCAAATCAGTATTCATTGGCGATATTGCAAAAGTGCGGAATGCCAAAATTTTATTAACATGTCAGCACGAGTGGAGTTCGTGTCTGTCTGCTATGTCTGCTTACATCATTATACAGATACAAAATGCACATAAAAAAATTGTCAAATTTGCAATAAAAACCATCTCACGATTTTATATCAAAATAAAATTATTGCAGTCAACAAAAAATAAAGAAAACGTATTGTTATCCACATCACTCACAAAGGTTCTGACAAGCGATGGACATTTGGAATTGTTCAGAGCTTTAATTGACTCTTGTGCCCAAAGGATTAGTCCCTGGGCCTTCACCTACATAATTTTGTGATTACCACATATTTTATACTTCATGATGCGCCTGTCTTTGACGAGCCTGGAAACATTTGTTCTATGATTTTTTTTAAATCGGCCGCTTTTGCATGCGGCAAGCTCCGAAAAATGCCGATTGCCCGCGATCTTGTAAATTTGCTACCACATTTATTTTTTTTGACTGTGGAGGTTGGAAATTTGTTTTAGAATACGAGCTTGTCCGACCAAAATGTGTTTGCTATTGTCGAGTCCGACAATTGACATTTTGGATGTTTGGGTTGTCGGACTAGACAATAGCAGACAAATTTTTGTCGGACAAGGTTACCCTTGTGTTCTAAATCAAATTTCCAACCCCTATAGTTAAAAAAAACAAAAATTTACAAGATCCCGGGCAATCGGCATTTTTCGGAGCTTGCCGAAAGCAAAAGCGGCCGATTTGAAAAAAATCGCAGAACAAATGTTTTCGGGCTCGTCAAGGACAGGCGCATCACGAAGTATAAAATATGTGGTAATCACAAAATTATGTAGGTGAAGCCCAGGGACTAGATATTTATAACGGTAACAGCTGTACAAATACTAAGGCTAAGAAAATAAAAAAGTAACGTATCTGGTAAAAGGCAAAAGTAACGTGTCTGTATCTATAGCAAATGCCAAGTCAGAACAGTCACATCACAAGGTTTATCTGACGATCAAACCTCGGAGCACTTCACCATTCATTTTGATGGCATAGGCTCAAGTAATGACCGTAGTATCATCCGATATACCACAAACATCTTGGCAGACCAAACATGTTATAACTCCGGACCAATCGATATATTGACTGGAGCAAATTATTACGGAGAAATTATTCTTTCTGGAATTGTAACAAATAAAAATAAATGGTTCGTTCAAAATATGAATTTAGGGTGGACTATCAGTGGGCTATCATCCACATCAAGACCATATGAGTCCATATATATGATGGTTCATTTAGATGTTAGCGAACAATTAAATCGATTTTGGGAAATTGAAGAAATAGATCCCAAAAACAACTTGCATTCGAATAAAATAGGTGTGACGAAATGTACGAGAATTCTAAAAAAAGATTATCCAATGGATGTTATGAAGCAAAACTACCTCTTAAGGAAGATGGAACACTGCATGATTCAAAAAAGCAAGCCTTGGCGAAATTGATTCAAGTTGAAAAATGATTTGAATAAAATCCAAAAATTAAGCAAGACTATCACGCATTTATGAACGAATATATACAATTAGGACAGATTATACCTGCAAAAACATCAGAAAATCAAATAGCAAAAATATTACTTACCACATCATGCCGTCGTCATAGAATCCAGTTCAACAACAAAAGTACGTGGGGTCTTCTACGCTTCGAAGAAAACTACAACAAGATTGAACTTTAACGATCTACAACTAATCGGAAAAATTACAGATATATTTTCACTGCTGATATTGAGCAAATGTATCATCAAATCAAAGTAGCAAAAAACATCAGGACTTGCAGAGAATATTGTGGAAAGATGTATCGGGACGCATGCAATTGCATACGGGACAATCGGCGCCATATTTAGTCATAAAAACGCTACAGCAATTAGTTAACGATGAAAAAAATCTCTCGTACCCAAAACAATTGAAGCTCTCAAGGAACAATTTTACATAGATCACGACTTGTCAGGATCAGATAACATCAGCAGCAGCAAAATTACAACATGAATTGATTGAGCTATCAATTCAACCCAAAAAGCCCATTCAACCTCAGAAAATGGTACAGCAACAGCAAAATGCCTGCAAAGAAATAAAAACTTACGAATAAAGGATAGTCCCACTATAAAAACATTAGGCATATATTGGAGTCCTTTATCAGATACATTAAGTTTTAAGACAACGGAAATTATCGACTCCAGAAAACATAGAAAAAATCACGCTACTCACAGCCAAAACAAGAGTAGCGCTGCTTAAAATATCAGTTTACCACGGGCTATGTGGAGCTACACTTCTTGTCAAATTATTAAAATATATTCAACAAGCATTAATGATTGAAAGTACAATTTTTGCTGATACCAACTCCACTATTACGCTTGCGTGGATATAAGGTCATCCAAATAAATGGAAAACATTTGTCGGTAATCGAGTTACAGAAATATAATATGTTATACCAGCAAAATGCTGGTCTCATGTAAAATCTATAGATCATCAGGTAGATTGCGCATCATGCAGCGTAAGTCCAGAAGAGATACAACAACATCAACTATGGTGGTCAGGACCAGTTTGGCTTTAAACCACAGGTGCGAAGAAAATACCGCTCAAACAATTTGAGACCGAACAAGATTTGAGGAAAATAAAATCAGTAGCCATTTTAACAACGTCAGACGAAAATGAGTTTTTGAATAAATATTCGTCACTAAATAAGCTGTTAAGAATAACAGTTTATGTAAAGCGTTTTTTATACAGGTCCGTTGAAAACATCTGAATTATGGGAAAGTAAAAAAACTATTGTAAAAATTCTTCAAGAAGTCAGTCTTACCGATGAGCTGAAGATCCTAAGGAAAGGGATCCACAAATGCATACGATTTTTCTGCTACAAATCCAAGGAATCATAACAATTAATGGGCCATCAGCCAACAGTATGAGTGCACCAGCACGTCCATTTACACAGGGATTGACTAGACAAAACCCATTAAGAACATCAAGACAACGCGGTAAAAAAACGCATAAGGGATATATAGCGCTACTTGTTTGCCTGGCCACAACAGCCATTTACATATAGAAATAGTAAGTGATGGAACAACGCAAACACGCATATCAACGCTAAAACGTTCACGGTATGAAGAGAGTTCAGTCGTCACATTTACAGCGATTGTGGAACCAATTTTATAGGACCCATTAACGTATTGAGAGATGATTTCAAGAAATTTTATAATGAATTCATACCGGGAATATTGAATAACATTAAGAATGACGGCATCACATTTTATTTTGACGCTCCCGCGACCCGCAAGTCCTCAACAAAAAGGTTTGTGGGAAGCTGGAGCAAACTCAGTTAAACATCTTTGGGTAAATTTATAATAAAGAGCAAAAAGCTCATCCTGTCTACCAACATCGTCTGTTTTAAAGCTATGCGTCAGCCATTCCTTATTATGGACATTAAAGTCTCCTAGAACTATACATTTGCCACTAGAATATTCACCCAACTTATCTAACTTCACAGATAAATCATTGTATACATTTGTGTTCTCAAATGAGATGGACCAACGTTATAACTAGAAACCAGTGGTGACAGTGCAAAGGATGTTCTGCCTGTCTTCACGTGGGGTGCGGAAAATAATGTCTATACGGTGAATACAGATCTTTTATCTGGTCTCTTTTATGAGCAAAGACTCAACCCAAAAATATTGACTTCATTCCTACCGGACTATGCCTTTTTAAAAAAAATTGTAGAACTCTAATACCCTTCTTGGATCTCAAGAGTTTTGACGAAACCACCTCCTTTTCATATTCGTCTTCTAAAGAACTAAAAACCCTTTTATTTCCCAGTTAAATCTTGACCATGACGGATTGACTGCGTAGATGCGGTGAAAAGTTTTACGGATTGACAAAAAATTTAAATATTAACCTTCTCGAAAAATTGTGCTTCCCAATGACTTTGTAGAATCCGTAGGACAATGGTGTACCATACACCCTGTATGTGTTCGGTACAGACCCATATTTAGCAATTGTATTTTAGAGGGAGAACCGGTTAAAAATTGTCACCGACTCAAGCAATGGTTTGTTTCGAGAGAAATTTCGTTGTATGTTCCGTAAGCCTGTAGGTAAATGTTGAGTATATAAATTGAGCACATTGCTGAAAGCACCAGTTATTGTAATGAATATCTTGATCAGACATAGATCAAACAAAAATAATCCCTTTCCATTTATTATAAATCCAAAATATTTAATTTTTAATTTTTAGATTCCGGAAATTTTAATTTGTAATAAAAAAATTTAACATAAATCAATTTTTTTAAAAAACATATTTTTTGCAGTTTCGTGAACATTTTAATTAAAAGTTCAACAATTTTTTCAAGCTTGCATTTTTGGTTGGAATTAAATAAAATTATACAAATACATTTTGTGTTGTTGATGTAAATTTATTTCCTGAAAATTAATAAATTGATATGTAGAGAAAAAATAAATGGATGTCTGGATATAATTGACATAATTTCTAGTATATCATTTCTAGTATGTTCCCAGTAATTGTAATTTTGCATATCGTAAATAAAAAAAACAAGCTTACCTGCATAGACCGTCGACTTGAGCCACTATTCGAACGTGAAAGTAGTGGTGGTCGACGTTTCGTTGCACCTCGTCCAGCTAAAAGGTTATTTAATAACGATGGTGATCGGGCACATATAAAAGCATGGAATGATGAAACTGTGAATACCCCAAGTTTATTTAATGTATTTTTTGTTGGTCTTGATACGTGTGTTAAAAGTGACTGGAAATAAAAAATTAAATACAAACATTAGTTTTAAAATAAAATTCAAGAGATATAGATAAACATTTAATTTTTTTTGTTCAAAATTTGCGATTTTCTTCATCACGCCAACTAATCGTAAAATTGTGTATAAAAAATATAAATGTGTCTGGATATGTTAACTCATGCGATTAATCAATTATGTAAAATTAAGGAGAGATAATTCATATATGATAATGACATTACCTTTTACAGTAAAATATAAGGATTTAAATTATTTTTGAGTAAGATTAATGAGTAATTTTATGATACTTTCAAATATGCTGTTTCAGTACGTCACCATGGTTTCATACCATACAAATGAAAACGATTTAAGGTGCCAGACAAAGACAATAGTGTATGCCGTATGGTTGGTTTAAGTTTAATCAAGTATGTATTACACAATTCAAAAATAATATATTTTAATTATATGATATAATCAATTTACATGTTCATCCCAAACATTTCATTTATTTGTCTCTACAAAAATTAAGACAAAGTCGCATATATAGACTATTGCAGAACTGTGCAATATTCGAGAAATATTCGTCAAATGGTAGTGTAAACGGCTCGAAATATCATTTTCCATGAGCAACAATGACAATTGCCAGGGTCATTGAAGTTATTGCACGTTTCATTGTACTTCCCAATGTAAGAGCGCTGCAAGGAAATATTGACAACTGTTTTGGCAATAAAAAATATTGCAAACAAGTTCACAATTATTGCAGTTTTTATAGGCAATTTTGAGGTAATGTTGTTGTGTACTTAATAAAATAGCCTCCAATTTGGTGCTTCAGCTGTTCCGTGTTCTGCTTATATTGATAGAAAAATCGGTTCTTGATTTCTAATTTTATTTTATACATTACGATTCCTAGAACCGATTCTCCGACCGAACTAAACTAGCTTTAACTGAAAAAAATTCAGCTGATCAACCCCAGCTGATGATAAGCCTGGCGGTCAGCTGGTAAAGTAGTGGGGGGTGTGGTTGGGGGAGACTTTTAAACTGGTAAAAAAACGAATTCCAAAAGTAATTTGATGCCGCTTCAAAATTTGTATGATGCATGTTTACAACATAACAATTGAAAAAAAAAGTGATGAGCTGATTGGCGGATGGGGGATTATAGGTCAGCTACTCGTATACATCAGTATAAAATTGAAATATAGTCAAGACCTTTCTGCATAGGATCTTGATGAAACTTTGGCAAATGATCCAGGTTCACTTGAAAATAGAAAATCTGAATTCATTTTAATTTTGGACAAAATGACGGGGGAGTCTCCCGAACACCTCTAAGTTTAAATCTTCAATAACTTCTAATCCCGACTTATGATCTTATGGAAACTTGGTATATACATTTTTAGTACTGTTTCCAATATTTCTACATACCAACTTCCGGTTTGACACTTTCAAACCAAATGTTTATGCACCAAATGTTTATGTACCAAGTTTCATCCAATTCGATTATCAGGTACAGATGTTATTAAGCTTTAAAAAAAACAGGTGTCTGGGAGACCCCCCACCACCCCACCACTCTGTTCACTATCGCTCAAAAACTAATCAGTTTCTTGCCATACATATTTGTATCTTTTTCTAAAGTGTCGTCAAAATTCATTCACGAACGAATGTTTTATGCTTCCAACAAACATGAAAAACATTGTAGAAAAAACCACCTGTTGTATGGTGGACCCCCCAACCCTTTATCCAATGTACTCCAAAAGCTAATAAAATCTTTCTGATGTTACTTGAAAGCTTTTACCAACGTTCCATGAAAATCGATGGGTAATTGTAAGCTACAGTAGCGATAAACACCTGGAAACAAAACTTTTTAACCGGAAGTGTCAAACCAGAAGTTGGTATGCAGAAATATTGGAAACAGTACTAAAAATTTATATACTAAGTTTCCATAAGATCATAAGTCGGGATTAGAAGTTATTGAGGATTTAAACTTAGAGGTGTTCGGGAAACCCCCGCCATTTTGTCCAAATTTAAAATGAATTCAGATTTTCCATTTTCAAGTGAACCTGGATCATTTGCCAAAGTTTCATCGAGATCCTTTGCAGAAAGGTCTTAACTATATTGTATTTTTATACTGATGTATACGAGGAGATGACCTATAATCCCCCATCCGCCAATCAGCTTATCACTTTTTTTTCATTTGTTATGGTGTAAACATGCATCATAGAAATTTTAAAGCGGCATCAAATTACTTTTGGAATTCGTTTTTTTACCAGTTTAAAACTCCCCCACAACCAGACTCCCCGCAAGTCTGACGGCTGACTCTTATTTTATACATCACAAATAATTAATCTATCTATAAAAATTAAATTCAATCGGCATCAAATCACTAACCAAAATGCAATGCTGCCTCCCGGTATTTTATAAAATAATTGAAATTGTTGAGTCGAAAACTTATAAAAACCACATTTTTCTGCAACCAGGGCTACCAGATTTTGAAATGACAAAGTCGAGACAAAAAATATTAAAACTAAGGCTAAAAAAGAATGTTTTCATTGAATATTTTAATACTCTATTGCTGTGTGCCTCACACTAGTATTTTTTGCTAAAACGGCCGCCTGACTTTTCTAAATTAATTGCTAGTCCACATATGCTATTCATAGATGTCACACGTATCAAACGTACAACCAGTGCCTGCCCGCATATTTAATTTAGAATCTTTTTAAATGTCAAAATTTGTAAACATTGTCATAATGTGATAATGATATTGTATTTGCGTTATTTGCTAACATTATAATAAACTATTACCGTATTATTATTATTATTATTCTGGATTCTATAAATTTTAATGTCTCATCATAAGTCTCTTCAAATAAATATTAATTAAAATTTGTACCTAATTCTCATGGAGCTTGTTTTTTTTTAAATACTTACATCATACCGAATATTTTCTTTTGTATCAATTTGAATTATTTTCCATTTTTTAAATAACTGTTTTTAAATATTTTGACAACGTTTCAATGAATCCCTTCAGGCGCAAAAATGTAAACATAAAAACAGTACAGTTTATGTACAGTTTACGTACATTATTTTTATAAAGACACTCCTACAACCACACTAAAATTCATATCATCCAAATTACTTTCATATCATCTTAAATTGTTCTCATTTAAATCGTTTTTATCCTAAATCTTTCTTTAAATAAACAAAATAATTCCATTAAAAAATTAATAATCTTTTAATATAAATAAAAAAAATTAAATTAAATAAATTGTGCTAAAGTGTTAAATTAAAAGCCGTAAGTTGTATTTATAAATTCAAAGATACCATTTTTAAGGTTATATTTATTAAATAATATTTTTCAATTTATTTAATTATTATTTGATTTCGTTATAGTTTCGTGGAATTATATTCGATCGAAGAACCAATTTGTTTATTGCAGAAAATTTGGTGGATTCGAATAAACGAGGTTATATAAGGTTATATAATAATATAATATACAAAAATATACATTTATTTTATTGCCAAATTATGTATATTATTAAATCATTAAATTATTTATTATCACATTATATTTTTCGTTTTTTTTTTCATTTCAATTGAAATGTATCATATATTTTATTTAATATTAATTGCGATGAACTAAACCGCATGTAAAAGAAACACACAAGTATCACGTAAATGATGCGTTTTTACGTATCATTTACGTTACGTTTTAGCGTACATATTATGAACACTTTTGTATACACTAATACATAGAAAAGTCCTCGCTAATTTGTTTCACTTCTCATGTTACAACCATTACGTTTGTGTTCCGTTTACGTTACGCTTTTGCGTAACGTTTACGTAGACTTTCATAGAGTAAAGTCTACGTAAACTGTACGTAAACGTTACGCGTGGTCTGAAGGGATTGACAACTAAATAGAAAAGCAAGCAAGGATACTTTTCGTCGGCCGCCTGGTGGTCAATAGCACAACTTGGGTGAATGAATGAAAAGTCACCGATTTAGCTAAGTTGGTGTGAGGCACACAGCTTATGTATCTAAATAATACACAAAATAAAACAGCATGTGGATATTTTCTCAGAAGTTTCTCTTGTATTTTTTAGATATTTGGTAACTTAACGCGATTTTTTCACAATATAAGCAAGGCACGCCTTCTATATTTTCTAACAGACGTACGCTTTTCTCCGTTCGTTGGGCGCTTTTATTTAAACGCGTTAAAATTCGGTATCGAGCAAATGAAACAAACAATTCTTAAGAAATTAAATGGAAATTTTATAAATGTACCAATTTCTTATCTCTAGGCAGGTTATTTTATGTCACAGAAATAAAAATTTTTAATGTGATGTTTAGTAAACCCATGTCTGTTACACAAATTGTAAAACGTTCTACAATAACACCTAGGGTATCAACAATCTATGTATACATGTCTGTTAATTATAATGGCGTTAAAATCCCGCAACAATTTGTTATATATATCGTAATTTGTTATATATCACTTCTTGTAATTGTTGTATTTAAGCAATTTTAAAGTTTTTCTGATTATAAAATGTTTGAGTTCTGATCTGACCCGTACACAAAGTGAAGTTCGTGGGTTTGGTTCCTCCCACTCCTTATTAAACATACGTTATTTTATTATTAAAACATTCCTATTAAATTGTCTGAGCTTAAAAAAATAAAAAAATTAAATGCTTTTCTTAGACAAAAAAATTTGAATAATAATAATTCGAATCACAAAAATGTTTACACAAGCAATAATAGTACTGTGCACATAACGATGTCAAATGTTCTAGATTTCATGCAATTATGAAATTTGCAGCTCGCGTGGCGAGGGCTGTAACCATACGAGCGAGAATTGTACATTTTGGCGAGTTATACACTATTCTTTTTCTAGGACATTTTATCATCTCAAAAATACGTGTTTTAATTTTGTATAAATACAACGCCTTTTTGCAAAAATAAAAGATTTCTTCTAGTACTTAAGTTTTGTTTTATTGATTTCTTCGTTTGATGTCACAACGATTAGGAAGGATTTACTTTGCCTACATTATTATGTTGAAATTTGAAATAATTATGAAAAGTATTTGATAATTGTAATAGAATGATCAAAGCGGTTAGAAATAGTACATCATGATTCAAGGACGTAAAACTAAGATTTTTGGACGTATGTGGAGTTTGCGAATCGAGGCGCTAGCCGAGACATTTGGAACATTTTAGACATTTTGGATTGAATGGTTTACGTCCGTGCGTCACATATTATTTTTTATTCGCCGCAAACAAAATATTTAAGAAAACTTGTTTAATCTAAATCAAAATTAAAAAAATTATAAATTTGAAATAAAAATATGTTGAACAAGTAACCTTTGACTAAATTATTTGTTGTTTTTTTTTTCAAACAAATCGTATTACTATGGCGACAACAAAGAACAAATATTTTAATTAGATTATGAAATTTTGATTTTAACGGTTGCTTTGATAAAAACGTCCATTTTTTTATAGAATTTAAACAAATACAAATGTTTTTTTACTTTTTTGGACGTATAACTATGACAACAAAATATATGATTAAAAAGTGACACTTTGCGGCCGCAAATCACAGTAATAAAGTGCTACTTTAATATGTAGGCGAATAAAAAAGTATGTTTTGTTAGGAATCGTTTGAACGCAGTCTTTGTGTTTGCGGAAAATTATAGGTTTATTCTTTTAGCATGTGCTTTTGTGTTAGAGTTAGGCATCAAAAGAAATTTTATAGAGTTAAAAGATGTCCGATAAAGAACTTGTCAAGAATTACATAAAACGATTCCTGCAGGCAGTATTGCATTAGTTTTGAACATGAATGTTTTAGTATGGTAATTTCTCATTTCTCAATTTTATAAGTGTGCGTTCATGGTAGATTGAATTTAAATCACATTGCGGGACTCTTTGAAAAAATCAGGACGCGGGAATCATTAATCGGGACGTATGGTAAAACTGACTGCAACTGATCTTAAGGAAAGTAGCATATTTAGTACCTACTTATAATGGTTGCGCCAAACGGGCGTTCGTTGTGCGTCCGTTGATAGCTTAAGAGAATGCATTCAAATTTATGACAATAATTTAAATTATACGCTACAGCGCAACGAAAATATGACAAACGCATCCAGATTTATTATTATTACGATTTAAACGCCAACAAATAAAAAATTGCAATTGTTTTTTTTTAATTTAGCGCATACAAATGTAACCGTATGTAACGGATAGAAATGTCACCAATGAACAATGTATAATTCTAATTAAAGCTTCAAATGATCACGCGTTAATCGACTTCAAATTTTATTTACAATCAGATCAGCTTAAACATATACAAATAAACGCTCACATAGTGTTGATCTTGCTACTGTGTATTGCTAAATATTTTTTCGCCATTGTTGATAAATTTGGGTATTCATATCGACTTCATAACTGTCAATATATTTTATGGCTTTATTGCACAGTATCGCCTTAGAAATCCTAAATACCATTACCATTTTTAGATCGTTGATGATCTGCAGTAGTTCACTTTCATGTTCATAAGCAATACTTTTACAGATAGATAAAATTTGAACAAATTAATTGAAACTCTTTGACGACGAGATATGTTTTAGACAATCCTAGCTTCTTTTGCATCGCTGTCGAGCAGCGTAGCAATACAGAATATAACTAAACGGCTTTTATGTTCAAAAGCTTTTGTTTAATTTTTGCACCACAAAGCCAAACAAATCGAATCAAAAAAGCCGAACGAATCGATTCTTGATCGGCTTTGAAAATTAAAATTCGATTCTTTATAATCGATTATTTTAACAAACAAGGTCGATTCTCAAGTAGAATCGGAATCAACTTTTCCATCCCTAGACTGTCGCTGCTAAAATAAAAATTATTAAACAGAAGAAATATTTTGTGCTTTTGCAATGGTGTTTTTTATATATTGTGTCAATTTTATATGCGTTGATTTTTTTTTAATCGTACCGTGCAAAATGGAAAGCCAAGACTTATTTGTAATGGGCGGTAAATCAAGTTAATGGAGTGCCAACAGAAACCAAAAGATCGCAAACAAGATACTCCATGGCCAAAAAAGAGTATTCGCGGAAGCTAATTGAACGGATTGAAGTGCACGAATGCCAGGAGAACATCTAATAATCATCGTTTAAAAATAAATACGCACGAAACACCGCATGAACTAATATAAGCAAGGTAATGGGCCGTGATGAGGACGATTGCGTTGTGTGGCGTAATGGAATTGCCTTGCCTACAAATTACAGAGTAAATACAAATATTTTAGTGATATTCTATGTAATATATTCAAAAATTTAAATGTTCAAGGTGAAACTACACATGTTAAGATTCTATTAAGATTCTATTAAATATTTCACAGGCAACATTTCTACTAAATATTTTACATAAACTAAATTGCAATTGCCGTATTTGAATTAAGTTTATAGACAATTTATAGGCAAAGAGGTAAGAAATGAAGAAGTAAAGTGTTGCACTGTAGACAAGTGTGGAATGAGCCAATGAATGCAATAAAACAAGACTACCAAATTTCAGAAAAATAGTCGATCTTTCAAATAAAGCTATATGTCATCGTGGCCCAGAAAAATCTAAAACGGTACTATAGTGTTCAGAACCTTGAAAAGTTACAGAAAATAACAACAACATTAATAAAATACTTTCATTTTAAATTATAACAGATTAATTTAATCGGTTCAAGTTTATTAATTTATGCATACACAATATCTTCAACACTTTATTTATGTTAAATACTTACACATATACAATCAATTACGATTTTACAACGGCACTTATTTGCATAATCAATCTAATGAAAATAGCTATTTATGAAACAAGTTGCTAAATTAGGTTGTTTTAAGCACGAGATGTGAAATTGGCAACCGAGGCGATTTGATTTGTTTTTATTTTTTAGTTACAACCACAAACTATTTTATCATAATATGGAGGGGCTGAAATCTCACAGCTATGAGATAACAAGACCTCGGTCGGGGCTAAGGATTTTGATATAGTTTTTGGCAAAAAACTTTTATGAGGACATGGTTTTTAGTTTTGGGCAGCGATGTGTATCAAACATAACTTTTGTTAAAGTACATGTAATTTTTATCTCTGTTTAGATATGTATTACAAAACTAACACGAAACATCAATACGTTGTCGGAAAATTATAACAGATCATAAATTAACATAATTTAGTGAAAAGATGATACACTCAGCAAACTACTCAAAAACCTCTCCATTTAGCGTTATGTGAAAATATTACAAAATCACAAATTCATATTTCTTTCAAAATTTCAAAAGTATTGTAAAACTAAATTTAATCAAAAATTCAAACTTTTTTCAAACAAAATTCTAAACATATTTCAAAAATTATTACAAAATCAAAGATTAAAACTTTTTTCAAAAATTCTAAAAATATGCAATATAACAAAATCAAAAATTATAAGTTTTTCCAAAATTATAACAAAATCAAAAATTTAAAATTTTTCCAAATTCTAAATATATTCCAAAAATTCTTACAAAATCAAAAATTGAAACTTTTTTCAAAATTCTAAAAATATATTTATAAAAATCCAAAAATTCTATTTTTTACAAAATTCTAAGAATATTGCAAAAATTATAACAAAATCAAAAAATAAAACTGTTTCCAAAATTCCGAAAATATTCCAAAAATTAGAATAAAATCAAATATTTAAACTTTTTCTAAATTCCAATAATTCCAATAAAAATTCTGAAAAATTCAAACTTTTTCCAAAATTCTAAAAATATTTCAAAATTTATTACAAAATCAAAACTACAAACTATTTTCAAAATTCCAAAAATATTTCAAAAACTATATAACAAATTCAAAATTTTCTATGTCCAATTTCATTTTCAATTACATTTACGTCATAAAAACAGCAAAATTTTTTTTCCAAAAAATTGGCTAAAAAAATAAATGAAACCATTTTTTTAAAACACTGGACATTATTTTTTGACAAACTTATAATGCCATAATTCTCTATCATAATAATAAAATTTCATGTCATACAAATAATTTTATATAGTTTTATGTTATTCCAAAAAATTAGGTAAAAAAATAAATAAAAATCATTCTTTTGACACACTTTGCAACATTTTTTTGAAAAAATTATAATGCCGTAATTCTCAATAATAATAACAAAATAAAATTTCATGTCATATAAATAATTAATTTTATTTTTTTCCGAAAAATTGAGTAAAAAATAAATAAAAATCTTTCTTTTGACACACTTGACAACATTTTTTGACAAACTTATAATGCCATAATTCTTAATAATACTAATAAAAATTCATGTGGTATAAATAATTAGTTTAATTTTTTTTCCAAAAAATTGGGTAAAAAATAAATAAAATCTTTCTTTTGACACACTTGACAACATTTTTTTGACAAACTTATAATGCAATAATTTAGCTTTTGATCTCACATGCCCATCCCTACCATCAAGATCTCTCCAAATTCTTTGTTCCTACTCGTAATCACTTAAAATGAACGTTTTTTAAGCCAAAAATATAAATATTTGCCGTTCTTGACGCACATAATGATTTTCTTGGCCCACTTCCGGTACAGTTATCGAACACAGCGTCCTTTCGGACCTGTCCCTTGAGTATACCTATTTTTAGAAAAAACATTTTTGAAATCCCTCTAGCGGTTTTCTCTGCAGCGTAGGTAATGACGGCCGGCAGACAGGCATTCATTTTTTTTTGCTTTTTTAGAATCAGTAGGTCCTAAAACGTCAAGAAATGTCAAAAAAAGTGGGGGTAAGAATTTCACATTTGGCTCATGAATGTAATACTTATACAATAAAAACAATTAAATAATTTAGAAAGTAAAAACAGTTTAAAGGTCTTTTGCATAGTTGTGTAATTTTTTTAAAATGAATGAAAATTACGAGAGTAATTTAAATTTATTGTGTTATTTTCAATGATTATTTAACTTTAATATTTTAAAAACGACAAGCAATATTTTCTAACGAAACGAACAAATATTTAAGTTATGTAAATTTTTTTCAGTTTGGACGAATTTATTTTTCATTGATAAAATATCAAAAATTATATGTTTGGCTATAATAAAGCCAAAGCGTCATTTTTTCCATTTTTTTATCCAATCGCAGGGAGGGAGAAATTATTAATTTTTTGTGGTAGTGTTTTTTCTTATACATTAAAAAACCGCAAATAATTGTACAATTTTGAGTCAAATGGAAAAGGTATGCATCTCTATGGGAAGACATAACTGACATAAGAGGATTTGACATAAGAGGAGTCACGCTAAATATTAGTTGCGGTGATCGGTTGTTTTCCATATTATTCGAGAGTTTTAAATTTGAAAACATTTGTTTTTGTACTATTAGAACTCCTTAGCACTGTAAATTGATATTTGTATGATGAAACGACAGGAACATGTTATTCAGTTTTATGCTGATCTTCATATTTGTCAAATAAAATGCAATTTTCATGTATTACAAACAAGCAATTCTCTTGACATTTGATTTTGACATTTAAAAAACTCAGTGAAGACCAGATTTCAAAAATCTTCAATTATTTTTCATTTGCGTGACCTACATCGATTTTTCAAACCTTGTTCCTGAAAAGAATGAATGAAACGCAGGCATTATTAATTGTTTGCATTATAAATTGCAAAAATATTTTGTTCTAAATATTATTAGTTTGAATTTCTTGTTCGAAAATATATTAGTGTTTGTTCCTTTGGTCATAGTACTCAATTTAAAAAAAATCTTGTTAATCAACAAAAGTCTATAGATATAAGTGCATAAAGTAGTGCCATATGCAACCAATCATAGCAATAAACAATAGCAATTTTTTTCATACGGTAAAGTAAAACACATGTAACTTGTAATTTTCAAGTATGGTATCTAGTAAATAAAACATCTGAAAATAGTCAGTTGTGCGTAATAGTTATTTATGTAAATATCGAAGGCGAAAAGAAGATTACGCCTGCGGTTCATTTTGAAGTCTGACGCGGAACGAGGGATGTTATTGAACCAACGGTGTAATCTATCTTTCAACCTGAGTGTATGTACAAAGTTTTACCCACAGTAGCACAACTGAATTGTAAAATCTTGTTTTGAACTTTATAATTTCGCTAGAAATTTTGAAAATTCGAAGAAAAAAACTAAACATACTATGATTTTTGCTATAAACTTTATACAATAATTCATTTCTATGTTCTAATATCATGACTATTTTATGCTTCACTTTAATATTAAGTTATTATAAAGCCTTAGACACGTGATTTAAAAACACATTCATAAAAACCTGGGCGTTATGAGAGGACGTTATGAACTAACAAATTAGTTTGAGCGTCATACATATAAGTATTTGTCAAACACTTCCATATGTAAGAGAATTTATTTACATAGAAACCAACAAAAAATAATAAATTTTTATAAATATGATTAAATTATCGTCATAATTACTTCCAAAAAAGTCAAAAACATTTAAATTTGAATATATTATATAAAAAATTAAAAACAAAGCAACCTTGCAATTCAAAATATCATAATCCAATCAAAATATTTGTTATATTGTGTTGTCATATGTATACAATTTGTTTGAAAAAACAAACAAATATTTTGGTCCCTTTCAAAATATTTTTATTAATTTATAATCTCATGTTATGTTACTTTTGCTACCGCCGTAAAATATGGAAAAATGGCGACATTTTTCTGCCACCATAAAGATTAGAAAGCAATTTTACTGCCACCGCAAAAAAAGAAAAAAGGGCATTATATATATGTCAAGAAAGTAGGACTTTAACCTTCTACCAAGCGGTTGTAAAGTAAAATTTTGCAGCCGTTTGCCGAAATAGCTATATATGTACCTAGGGCGTTATGTAGGTTATTGCGCCCGGAAAGTGACGTAATCTAGCCCGAGGGCCTCTGGGATGGAGGGATGGATGTCGCTTAATGGGCGTAATACCCAGTAATGCCTGTGGTGCATACAAGATTTTATGCTTCACTTAATAAGCTAAAAACTAAGAAAGAATTTAATTTGTTAATCTATATCGATATGCAAACAAATACAAATGTACCGTAGTATGCCAAGAAAATAACTATTTTGAAGTTTAAAATAAATATTTGTTGTTTGAACGTTGCTATGTAAACAAATTCTCCTAAATTTTGTAGCGTATGACAAAAACATTGTATGACGTTTAAAATAATTTGATAGATTTGGAAAACTATATGTTATTAATTGTTATAACTAAAATGTTGCTAAACATTTTTAAGCAAATGTCAAAATCTTTTACTAGCTTAAATTCAATAAGAATTATTTACTCTGTGTAGACAAAAACCACAGTAAAAATAATTTTATTTAGTTTTTTAGCGTCTTAATAGCGGGCGTTATGAATTCATAATGCCCTCTCATACCGCCCCGGTTTTTATGAATGTGTTTATATATTGCGTATCCTAGACATTATAACAACTTTATATCATTGTGAAGCATAAAACTATTTATTTGCATCACATACTGGGTTACATGTGTATTTTTTGCATATCATATAGAAAAAAATTTAATTATTTCTTAGTTTTTAAAATATTAAGTGTAGCATAAAATCTTGTATGCATTACTGGCGTTACGTTCATCAAGCAATATACATTCCTTAGGCCAGAGGACCTTAGATTGCATTGCATCGTTTGCCGGGTGTTATAACCTACTTAACGCCCTTGGTACATAAATACGTATTATGGGTACGGGTTTTTATTTAAGGGGTGTAAAGTACATCTTTTTGCCACGATAACTAAGATATAAAATGTGTTTACAATTCATTTGTGGGTGAAATACTTAATTTAGCTTTGAAACAATAAATCTTTAATAAACTTAGATAATTGCACTCCAAAGGACCCTTGAAAAATTGATATTTTTGCGTATGAAAATTAATTAAATTTATTCAATTCAGGTCTAGTATTTACTGAATCAAAGTATACTTTCTTCTTACGCATGATCAAATCACTTTTTAAGAAAGATTTAACTAAGTTGTATAACCAAACTTTATGAACTTTCGCACTCGTGGACAAAAGTAATCGAAGTAGAAAATTTATAAAAGAAATCTTATGCCTTAGAGCTATTATACGAACATAATTTTTCTAATCTTCAATCAAATTGTTTTCTTTGACAATTTAAATAATATTCAAAAGATTGGTTAACTTCATCCCTTCTACCCAATACCACCTGATATCTTTCAATTAAACTTGCTTAATTGTGTTTTTTCTCTTTAATTAAATTATTCAAGTCTAAAATCCTAACTCCACAAATAACGATAGAAAATTAAACGAAGCAAAAATCAATGAAAGGAAAAACAAACTAATTTTAAAACTGTCATTTTGGTTCTCTTCTGCAACATTCGTTCCCTTTTTTCTGACGTATTTTCAATTTCATTTTCTGACGGTTTCCTCATTTTCCGTTTAATTTTTCTATTTATATGTACATACATATTTATTTCTTATACTATTTATATTTTAAAATCAATAAAGATACAATAAAAATTTTATTAAAAAACATAAATCGCCAGTATTTTATATTTTTTTTTAAAGAAAATGTGTGTTTCTGATAACGAAACTTTAAATGGAAACATTTGCACGTGCTGACAGGATAAAAATAATTGAAAATTGGTGAACGTTTTGAGTTGATTTGTAGCCATAGAATAAAATTATAGACAGTAAATCACAATTATGGACTTAGAATCAGAAATGTAATTAGAATCGAAATAATATGCGATGCCTAGTTTCACTTGAGAAATGATTTGTGAGGAGATAAATTAGTATTTATGAGTTCCCGTTCCCAAAAAACGCAATAAGATGAAAAAGTTTTGAAAATATATTTTTGTTTTTATAATTATGGAGAGTGATTTCTAGAAGTTCCATAAACATTTAAAATGGTAGGGTTGCGTGACTAAATTTTTGAATTAAAACTTCTTTGGGCGCGTTATGAGAATTTTGCAACGGAAGTAACAGATTGTTGAACATTTGAATCGATATATAATCACATATATTCATCTCTATCATACTACGGTCTGATTTTTAATATTAAACACACAAATGCACACAATTCCAAAAAAAACGAAAGTAGAAATTTAAACAACAATGAAATAGTATTTTAATCGATCAGAGTGTAAGGAAATAGTTTATTCTCAAGCAAAGAGAGAATAAAATTCATTACACACGAATTGATTACACTACTTTATTCTCTGACGGTGAATTGTGTATTATATAAAATAAAAACATTTTCTTCAGTTAAAACAATAAATCTTTATTGGTTTAATTGATAATTTGATTTATTGATAATTTGATTTTTATGATTCTGATTAAAGAAAAACCTGATGATAAAAAACCCCATCCCATGCAATCAACCAAATTCAACTAAACGAAATAAGAGAATTTAACTTAAAATTTGATTTTTGAACAAGACGTATCAAAGCAATTGTGATTATAATTTGAAAATAATTTTAATAAAATCAAAACAATTTGACCAATTGGAATCATACCAATTGAATACTGATAATTTTTTTCTATGAAAGTTTACATTAGACAGTAGGGTAAGTTTATTAGGCTATAAGGTAGAAAACAATAAAATAATTAACACTATTATTGTGGAAAAAAAAATAAATAAAGCTTATTAATAAATGAAAGAGAATAAAAAAATTCAAACAACAATGGTAAAATAGGCAAACGATTAACGAATATTATGCTAGGTCCACACCTACAAATTTTTATGGCGAACGCGTGCGTCGCAAATATTTACGCCGCAAAAATATTTTATCACACAAATATTTATTCACGTAAATTTTTACGTCACTCCGCTCAAGCCATTCGTGAAAACGAAAAGAGGTTATATTAATTTTCTGAATTGTTTGTTTTGTCGTGACTTTTGTACTTTCCTGGTTAAAATTGTATTTTTTGATATTTATATTAAAATATAATATTTATTTCAAATATATAATTATGGATGTGAACTAAATAAATTTTTAGGTTGTGGAAACCGTCCACACTAGAAACAGCATGTGGCGCAAAACTTTTTGATGTTTGTCAAAAAACCGGCAAGCCATGGATTGTGTGTGTTGGATGTAAAAAAATTTCTTGCGTCCTTTCCGTGCGCGGCATACGTCCACACTACGTAGAATGCGCCGTAAATATTTTTGGCGCACGCGTTCACCGCAAATGTTTGTAGGTGTGACCCGACATTATGTTCGGCAAGTATGCCATACAATTCGATTATGTGAATGTGTTTTGTATTTTTTATTTACTTATTTATTTAGTCTCGTACTAAATGTTATATGAGTTGGGTGTGTCCATTTTAGATTTAAATATCTGATAAAATAATATTCGTAATATTTTATTGAGTTTCGTAATTTTCTAAATTTATATGACTAAAAATATGCCGTTTTTTCAAAAGTTTATTTTTAAATAAAAATATTTGTGTTGATTAAATTTGTTTTGTTAAATAGAAAAATGAGTCCGTATAATCTTTGCACGCGTTTGAAATAAATTTCTTTCAATACTGTGGCAGGTATTAATAAAAAGATTAAATATAAAATAAATTTGTCATATTGTAATTTAGAGTTGCATTTCTTGATAATATAATTTACAGCATGTGTAATAAAAAGCAATATTTACATAATGTATTACAAAGTCAATTCAATTATTATCATAATTGAAATATGAGATTAGAGGTTTATGACAAATTTGCTAAATTTATTGAAAAACTGCATCAATTGTTGTACCAAATCTTGTTGTTAAATTAAGTAGACATGCATTCATCGTGAAATTTAATTTGTTACATGTACGTTTGTAAGACTTTGTAAAACATGTAAATATAATTTTTTATTACACATTGTTGTAAATTATATTATCAAGAATATTAGAAAGAAACTCCAAATTACAATATAACATATCTATTTTATTTTATATTTAATTTTTAATTGTTGATGAACTACTTAAAGTGTTAACCTAATGAAAATTTTTTGATTAAAAGAACTTCTTATACACTTTAATAATATTTAATTTTTCTTAATATATTTTCTGTCTCTAAGAGACTTCAGACAATGAATTCATTCTCTGAAGAAGGTCTCTTAGAGACAGAAAATACATTTAGAAAAATAAAATATTATTAAAGTGTATAAGAAGTCTTTTAATCAAAAAATTTTCATTTTATATTTAATATTTTTAGTAATGCCTGTCACAGTAACCAAAGAAATTTTAGTTCAACAGCGTGTAAAGGTTACGCACTTCATTTTTTTTAATAGAATGTGTTGTGTAGAAGGATTGCAATATCCGAGTATCGTATAATTATTTTGATAGGCTTCGATATTAACCAATTTTTGAATTTGCCCACCCTAACTTCAATAGTAAGCTGCGCCACTGCTAGCTACAGCGCCTGACCAAATTTTTGTCAATGAATTCTGACAAGGATTAAAATAAAGTTTAATCTCAATTAGATATCTTAGCCCAAAATGTCTTTTAGCAAGGTAGGGATAAATTGTGTAATTCCATTCGTTTTGTTTATGCGTCTTCTTCAGAATTATTGTAGTTATTAAAGTTATTGTTATTATTAAAGTGATTGAACCTTTTTACGAAGCAATTGTTCATGAAATAATCTCTGGCATCTGTGGTAAACTGGTTCTTTACCAATTCTACACTGTCGATATATTTCTTACGGTTCGTCTTCTTGTGGAGATCGGCCGAACTCTTGAAATGATGAAAAATAATTAGTTCATTTTTTTTAGTCTTATTTTTCTATATAAATAGATTGAGCAGTTCATGAGGATCCTTAAGCATATGAAGAATAATAAAAAGAAATGATTCAATTTTTATTTTTAAACTTCAAACAAATGTTGTGGCATTCATTCATTTTTTTTTATTGATTAATTAGTCAAATTTTTAGTTTATTTAATTAAAACTAAAATTTATAGGTTAATTTAAATAAACAAATTTAGAAAATTTATAGTTATTAAGGTAATTAGTTAAAATAAATAAGTTTAATAGTTTAATTAAAGAAAAAAAAAATAGTAAAATTATTCATTAATTTATAGAAAATTTTTAGTCAAAACTAGTTTAAAACTATGACTCACTAGAACTGAGAATTGAATAAAATGAAAAATTGCATTGAAAAGTGCAAGATCCGTAAAAAATGTTTTAGCTCAATTCCAGCTCGGGGAAAAATTAGATTTTTGTATTACAACTTTAACTGTTTAATTTAAAATATTTGTTTTCTTATTTACATATTATAAAAACAATTATTAATTATATAAAGTTTTAGTTTTATATTGAAAAAGTCGAAATTTGAACTTGACCATTTCTGATTTTCCTGAAACTTGACATATAAGTAGTATGGACAAAATAAAAAATACTACTTATTTTAAAAATTTTTTAAAGTGGATAGTTTGAGCACAGGGGGCACCCCAACATCCATGAAAAATGAAAATTCTGCTAATCCGATGTAACTTTGAAATTATATTGCTCAAGAACAGCTATACCGATTTTATCCAACTTTTTTTTGTTTGATAGATGATTAATTAGTCGTTTGAAAAAAAATTCATTTATGTTTTTATAATTAATTTTTAAATAAAAATATTAAAAAAAACTTTTTTAAAGATGGCGCTAGGGTCGAAGATCAATTGGAATTAAATTAATTTTTTTCTGAAAATAGTTCTATCCTTGCTCTAAAATATATCAAATTAACTCAGAGGCGTTAAAATTTTTGTTCTTGAGATATTTAATTTGAAAGATTTTTAGTACGACTGAAATTCGAATTTTTCTTAATTTTTTCAAACAACTTCCATTAACAAAAAATTTTAAAATCAATTAAATTTTAACTTTTTTTTTTAAATATAGCTCTAACCTTACTTTAAAATATATCAAATATACAAAGAGGCGTTAATTCGTGTTCTTGAGATATTTAATTTTAAAGATTTTTAGTCCGATTAAAATCCTAAATGTTCATTATTTTTTCAAACAATTTATATCATCAAAAAGTTTTAACCACTGAAGTTCGAGAAAATAATGAGCAATTAGAATTTTAATCGGACTAAAAATCTTTAAAATTAAATATCTCAAGAACGCGAATTAACGCCTCTTTGTAAATTTGATATATTTTAAAGTAAGGTTAGAGCTATATTTAAAAAAAAAATTAAAATTTAATTGATTTAAAAATTTTTTGTTAATGGAAGTTGTTTGAAAAAATGAAGAAAAATTCGAATTTCAGTCGTACTAAAAATCTTTAAAATTAAATATCTCAAGAACAAAAATTTAACGCTTCTGAGTTAATTTGATATATTTTAGAGTAATGATAGAACTATTTTCAGAAAAAAAATTAATTTAATTCCAATTGATGTTCGACCCTAGCGCCATCTTTAAATTTTTTAATATTTTTATATAGCCAAATTTTTTAATATTTTTATTTAAAAACTAATTATAAAAACAATAAATTAATTTTTGTTCAAAGGACTAACTAATCATCTATCAAACAAAAAAAAGTTTGATGAAATCGGAATAGCCGTTCTTGCATGTTGGGGTGCCCCCTGTGCTCAAACTATGCACTTTAAAAAAATTTTAAATAAGTAGTATTTTTATTTTGTCCATACTACTTATATGCCAAGTTTCAGGAAAATCAAAAATGGTCAAGTTTTCACAACTCTGTCTAGAACACGTTTTTCATCAATAGTTAGTTTTATATTTAAATTATCCTTAAATTATAAATTTTTATATAAGAGATAAAAATAATTTTGTGCGATTTTTTTCTATATTTCGATAATATTCAACAACCGACTGTATTTTTGATACAACTATTTAATTTGCAACAGTATTCAACATTCTTCCATTCAACAATCATCTATTCAACAATCATCGATTCAACAACCACCTGTATTGATTATATTGTTAAACAATCGCCTATACATTTGGCTCATCGATTAGTTTTACTTCGGTTTGAAAGACCTAAGTATTACATTCATGAGTCAAAAGTGAAATAGGTAAGACCACAATTTTTTGGCATTTTTTGACGTTTTAGGACCAACTGATTCTAAAAAAGCAAAAAAAAAAAATGTTGTCTGTCTGCCGCCGTCTGGCTGTCATCACTTACGAAATCTAGAAAACCGCTGGAGGGATTACAAACATTTTTTTCAAAAAATAGGTATACTCAAGGGACCGATCCAAAAAGACGCTGTGTTCGATAACTGTACCTAGAAGAAGAGAAATCTTGATGGTCGGGATTGGTATGTGAGATAAAAAGCTAGATTATTGTATTATAAGTTTGTCAAAAAAATGTCAAGTGTGTCAAAAGAAAGATTTTTATTTATTTTATTACCCATTTTTTGGAAAAAATAAAATTAATTATTTGTATGACATGAAATTTTATTATTATTATAGAGAATTATGGCATTATAAGTTTGTCAAAAAAATAATGTCAAGTTTGTCAAAAGATGATTTTATTTATTTTTTAGCCGATTTTCGGAAAAAAAATTTAGTTGTTTTTATGACGTAAATGTAATTGAACATAAAATTGGATAAGGAAATTTTTGAATTTCTTGTAGTTTTTGAAATATTTTTGGAATTTTGAAAAAAGCTTGTATTTTTGATTTTGCAATAATTTTTGCAATATTTTTAAAATTTTTTAATAAGTTTTAATTTTTGATTTTGTTATAATTTTTGCAGTATATTTAGAATTTTGAAAAAAAAAGAATTTTTGAATTTTATATATTTTTTAGAATTTTGAAAAAAGTTTCAATTTTTGATTTTGTAAGAATTTTCGGCTTAAAATACGTTCATTTTAAGTGATTACGAGTAGGAACATTAAGTTTGGAGAAATCTTGATGGTCGGGATTGGTATGTGAGATCAAAAACTAGATTATTGCATTACAAGTTTGTCAAAAAAAATGTTGTCAAATGTGTCAAAAGAAAGATTTTTATATATTTTTTTACCTAATTTTTTGGAAAAAAATAAAATTAATTGTTTGTTTGAAATGAAGTTTTATTATTATTATTGAGAATTATGGCATTATAAGTTTGTCAAAAAAATGTTGTCAGGTGTATCAAAAGATTTTTATTTATTTTTTTACCTAATTTTTTGGAAAAAACTCAATTGCTTCTTTGAAATGAAATTTTATTATTATTATTGAGAATTATGGCATTATAAGTTTGTCAAAAAATGTTGTCAAGTGTGTCAAAAGAAAGGATTTTATTTAATTTTTACCCAATTTTTTCAGAAAAAAATAATATTAATAGTTTGTAAGACATGATATTTTATTATTATTATAGAGAATTATGGCATTATAAGTTTGTCAAAAAATAATGTCAAGTGTGTCAAAAAACGATTTTATTTATTTATAGCCAATTTTTTGGAAAAAAAATGTAGCTGTTTTTATGACATAAATGTAATTTAAAAATGAAATTGGACATGGAAATTTTTGAATTTGTTATAGTTTTTGAAATAATTTTGGAATTTTGAAAAAGTTTGTACTTTTGATTTTGTAATAATTTTTGAAATATTATTGGAATTTAGAAAAAATTTTAAATATTTGATTTTATTCTAATTTTTGGAATATTTTTGGAATTCTGAAAAAGTTTGATTTTATTTAATTTAACAATATTTTTGGAATTTTGATTATAATTTTCCGGCAACGTATTGATGTTTTGTGTTAGTTTTGTAATAAACTTTTAAACAGATATAAAAAATACTAGTTCTTTAACAAAGAGTTATGTTTGATATACATCGCTGCTCAAAACTAAAAACTATGTCCTCATAAAAGTTTTTTGCCGAAAACTGAATCAAAATCCTTAACCCAGACCGAAGTCGTGATATCTCAGAGCTTGAAATTTCAGTCCCTCCATATTATATTAATGAATTATTTTTATTATTGCCCAATAATCGCCTGTTGTAACCATGGCGCAACGATTAATTTGTATTGTTATTATCATTAAACAATTGCCTGTAAGTTTGGACCCACGATTGATTTGTATTGTTGTTTTATTGTTATTGTTCAGCAAGCGCCTGTTCATTTGGCGCATTGACTGGTTTATAATATTATATTGTTATTATTCAACAAATCGCCTGGTTAGGTACAAATTACAATGCTTCTGGTGCAATAATTTATTTTTATCATAAACTTAGATTATAGTCACAATGGCTGACAAATATTAAAGATGTATGGAGGTTTGGATCAATTACAAATAATGGGGTGAGTTAGACATTTATTTTAATGTAATCATTATATTTGATGTGGTGGTGGTGATTGGTTCCTTTGGTCTTGGTTCCTTTGGATTTTGGGGTCGTGAGAGTCCTTGTTCCTTGCTCATTTGAGTCCATCTTCTTTTGAAACTTTTGCATGTAACTCTGAATTTCTGATAGGTTAAGGAGACATAGCCAAACTCACAGATTGAGACTAGCTGGAATTTTAATCTCAAGGCACGCAACTTCTTGTATATTTCTGATTATGGTTATATTAACAGGATCGCACTGGTGTTCATTAAAATCTGTAGCGTGACAATTTGTAAGAGCATCTGCAATTTACACCTACAATTTACAGAGAATGCGTACCCCAACATGGTGAGAGTACAAATAATGGCAAATAATAAAGTTTTCAAGCCAACTATTTCTAATTATAAAAAGAAAAAACAGCTAATCATTTTTCCCTTGCAATTCCCAAAACACATGATATCCAATAGATACAAATTTTTTTTCTCAATCAGATTTTAAGTGAAACTACAATGCTCTAGGCATTACTTGTTGTCGGAAGTAATCAGGCCTATTTTGTTCGGTTGGCGTTAGGGCGATATTTGATGGGGATTTTACATTTCAAATATTGTTAACAAATAAAATGCGTTAGAATAAATAGTTGGTTAAACTGGAAAGATGCCCATGCGCTTATTCAATAATGCCAACAAACTAATTAGTTCCTTCTCGTTTAATCTCAGATGATGTTCCAAGATTACAAAAAAATTCTGTGGTTGATCAAGATAATAATGTGCATGCAAACGTTAATAAAAACAAAGAAAATTTAGCCAAAATTTAGAAGTGAAAAATCGGAAGTTGGACAACAATGTTTTTTCTTAAGCAATAATTGTAACAATACGACTTGGAATTTAATTTGCCGTTGTAAAAAAATTCTTTGCCGATAAAATTACACCACAATTTGGTTGAAAGGTATATTATTTGTTTGTTTTCTACTGAGTTGGTAAGATTCAAATTTATGATATAATAACAAATCTGATATTTAATTAAATTTGAAATCTCTGACGTAAGTGATTGCAAACTTCCAGAAAAAACTGAGCCAGAGAAAAACAATTATTGAATTTAATAAAAACTTTCCTGAGCATATACGAGCACTATATCAATGTTAAATGTTCTTAGCTGTTTAGTTATTAGATAATTATTTTAATCTTGAGGTGAACTCTATCTAAAGAATTGAGATATTTATTTCTAATTTTAGTTTTATATTTAATCAAATTGAATTTAGGTTTCTTCTTCAGTCGGTTCATCTTCTTCAGTTACTGATAAATTTTAATCGTAAACTTATATGTATACACAATTTTATTTTTAGCTCATAAAACAAAAATGTATGTTTTACCACCAAAAATAACATTTAAGATATAATTATAAAGCTCTTAAGCACTTAATATATCGAAAAAAAAAAATTAAAGCCAACCATGATTATTTAATTCGAAACATAAAATAATAGTACATTATATACCGAGGTGATAAAGTAAATTTTCTACATTGAGGTGGATATTAATTCGCGAGAAACGAAGTTTCGAGCGAATTAAGCACCGAAATGGAGAAAATTTTCTTCACCGAGGTTTATATACTATTTTTTTACTACTTGATACAAAAAATGCACTAAAATTCTTAATTATTCACAAAATAAAATGTCAATTAATAAGCAAATGGTGAATAAATAAAAATTTTGATTTGGTGAAACATTTTTTATCATATCATTGGATTGCGTATTGGATATTTATTATTCAGGGCTGCTTAGTTAGAAATTTATTTTCAATGAATTTTCTTAAAACTATATAAAAATCACATATGCCTTGCATTAAAAAATAGCTTATATTTATTTTTGACATGAAATTGAAAATCTATTCAATATTGTTGAGCCAAATTTAGAATTTTTTTAGTCTACAACTCACAACTAAGCTAAATTTCAACAGAATTCTGTTTAACACGAATTAAAATTTCAAATAAACTAATCTATAGTTGCAAAGAAGTTTTTGCATTCATTCATTATTTATTATTATTAAAATAAAATCAAAACGCTTATTATTTTTTAATTTATTATTATTATTTTAGGAAGAAACTAAAAAAATTCAAAGATGAACTCAGTTAACAAACGAACAAAAATTATATTTTCATTATTTACCAAGGTGCTAAAATACTTATTATTAGGTGTGGGGAATAATTATTAGTAACCATAGCTGAGAAAAATAACTTTTGTCTTGGGTTTTTGAGTAAATAATTGAAATTTCTCATGCAAGTAGTAAAAAAAAACTATTTCTAAGAAAAACTAAAAGTTGGGTTAAGCACTGTTAATAGATTTAGTAATTAAGCAACAGTGTACGGCAGTAATTAGTATCATTTATAAATGGAGCACATACTCGATCATTCCTTGACTTTTACACTTCTAACACACTTCTATTGCTTTCATTATCCTACACAAAATATATTGTTTTCTATCATTATCGTTATATTTATGGTTATATAAAACATATGTGTTACATTTTTTTGCAAAGCAAATTTTTTAATTAAAAATACCAATAGGATTGAGTACAACTTATAATTGTAATGAAATAAATATCTTTATTTCAATTCCATTTTTTCTAAAATAGTTTCTTGAAGAGCGTTGAAGAGTTATACTCTTCAGTTTATAGATGTGGTTGTGATACACTATACTGTTTGAAACCAAATTAAATATAATCACATAGATGAGACGATTTTGATTTACTTCTACTTACTAAGGTGTGGGTGGTGATTGTTCGACTTGTATCAAAACGATAATAGTTCAAATTAATAATACAGTTTTTTAGAAGTGAGACAGTGTCAACTGAATGCAAACGGATAGGTCAAAAGTCATTCTTCAACATTAGAAAATATTTCATATAGTAAGCACAAACATATATGCCTCACATAGGAGCTCTTTTTCTTGTCGAAACTAATTTTAATATTTTTATTAAATTTGGGGTACGTTAAAAATACTTCTTTACCAACGAAACATTTGATGGATCTTGATTTTGGTTGACGAATATACAGAAATCGTTATAAACAATTGCTTTCAATAGACAACAATATATACAAAACGATAATTTGGCGAAAACACGAGAAACGTGAAGTGAAGTTTTTTCTGATAAAAATCCAACCATACATTTGAATTAAGAAAATCACTTTATTTCCTTAGTTTAATTGTTCACAAAAATCCCCAAAATTTAATTGGTCATATTTTTGAAATTTTGAGGGCAAGCTACATAGCGGACCATCAAATCCACATTACCAGTTGAGCTACTCGCCATTAGCCGGAACATTAGCCTACTCTGTTGAAGAGCAAATATCAATATCGATAACGGAGAAACAGAGGATGGTAGAGTTATGCTGCACTAAAATGTGTCATTTTTTTAAGCTAAACTATAAAATGTCTTACCTCAAGTTACAATAAATTTGAAAATTGCACACGATACTGTACTGTTACAAGCTGTACTAACGGTTGGCTTAGCGATAGCCAAAGTGTTTGAATCGATTCATTTAAGGAAAACTGACACAATAAACGACTAAAAAGAAATACTGCATATATGTAACTACAATGTCGGTTACAGCTGAAACATTCATAGAGAACGCGAAAAAGAGGTTTAGTTTTTCTGCAAACATAATTTTTGGGTGGTAGTAGCAGTATATATACTACCGAAACGTTTAAAGTAGTGTAATATAGGTTTTTGCCTATTTTAGCCTGCTTGCAATAAAGATAAGAGGTAGGTGGCGCTTCGGTATATTTTCACACGATTAAAAAAGTCCAAAGTGATAGTTATCCCAAAAATGGAAAGACAGATACCACGTAATTTAAGGCTTATAGAATCATTGCATAAACCTTTTGAATATTAAATAGGATAGGATTGGATAGGATAGAAAAATGGTTGTTATGCCACAATTCGACGTGAGTTAGGGCCAGTAGCATTTATAAGAGAATCTATCCCCCACTCCACAACGAGTTCAGGTTCTGAACTGGTGGATTGGAGGGAAACGTATGCTTTGGTAGTTGCGGTTAATCAACCAACGAACAGTCAAAGATATATTCCGTCTAATTGCCACACTGTTCTATTTTGCTTCCTTATAACATGACTACTTGGCATTTTTAATATCAACATCTGCAAACACGCATAACAACAAACATAATATTATCGACAATGCATTACATTGTTCATTATCCATACAATTAACAACAATATAAAGAGTCTATTAATCGATCCTCCAACAATACGGTTCTCCAAAATCGTATTGTTTCACGTTCATCATAGCATTATCAATTTCTTTTATATTGACTCTATTAAAACAAACAAAAACAAATATTCTCTGATACGATCTGATATTCAATTGTTTGAAGTTGCAATTGTATTAGTTACCGATCTTGCTTGTCTCGTAAATTATTAACGATTTATTGTCATATTTGTTGTTTCATTATTTTTTATGTTAATAACTGAAACAGAAACCAAATTAATGGTTCTCTTTTGTATGACTAATTGCCAATTTGAAATAAAATGAATTTTTTTATATTGCATTATGAAACTAAAATGCCGATTATTGTGATCGATGCTTTTCTTTGTATGTTTTTTTTTTGAAAACGGAATATGAAATTACAACGGAGAAGAATATACGAATGCTTTCAATGACCATCTCCCTTACACACTTCCGTTTAGATTATTTAAATGATATGTTTTACATGTTGGGGGTTAGCTCAATTTGGATTTTCAAATCTAATTAATGATTAAAATAAAAATCGAGTACGCGATTAAGACAAAAACAAAAATTTGTTTTGAAAAATCTTTGTCAGTTCGGAATTTCAAAGTTGATCAAAGTGAACTATTGATTTGATATTTTTTTATTGTAAAATCGGTGTAGTTATAATTAGTAATTATATTATAAATGTTATTTAAAAAAACAAAAATTAAATTGAACTGTTTGATAAAACAAAAAAAGAAAAAAATCTATTCCTTAAACAATTGTTTATATAAAAAAACAAAAATTTAATAAGCTTACCATACATGATGGAAATTATATACGTAAATTGTGATTTTATTGGATTATTTGAAATAAAACAAAACTATTTAATTTTTTGGTGTTTATCATTTTAAATCAAATGTTTAATTCTTTTGTCAAAAGCTGGAAGAATTTTTGGTCATGCAATTACATATCCTTGCATAGCACATAGTATGTTTGAATACATTGGTGAGGTAGTTATTTGTTCAGGACCACCAATGGAACCAACAATATACTCGGATAATATAATATGCTACTAACTGAATGATTTCCGTTCGATTTAATCGTATATAACGTGGTGATATAATAATAGCAGTTACCAACAAATCCAATAGTGCATATATGCAGAAGAGTTGTCGTCACAAACATAATTCAAAAGCTGAATACAATTACGAAACTGAGGAAAACAATTTCGGTGAATCCAATGGTCTTTACAATTTTAGGAATCACAAAATAAAAATTGGAAGGAATTTATACGACATGCAAGGACAAAAGTCGTTTCAACGCTGGATCTTTCTATCAAGCCAACACCAAAATATAATACGTTAAAATTAGATTTTATTTTTATATTCCATTTTACTATTGGGCTATTATTTTGAAAACGTACATTTTTTTGTTGATTTTTAAATTTTTGATTTTTAAAAAATCTGAAATTTTGATATATTGTTGGCATTGACAAAAGGAAAAAAGTGATTTCTGCTTTTATTTTTTGTGTACTCTGAATCGGAGTTATGCGCGGTTGAATTTTGACGCTTTTTCACGTAGTTTTTGGTAATGGTGGCAATGTTTTGTGAATAGGTGCCACAAATTTCATCCGACTTAAGTATATTTTTGCAAGTAAAAAGGAAAATAATTGAATAATTGAAATAAATAAGTTTAAAGTTAATAACTTTTCTCTTTTCCGCTAGGCGGCGCGTAAAACCTTGATTTACTTCAAAGCTCATATCTCAAAAAGTAGGCTTTTTTTTTTTGTTTTTCACAAATTTTAAAGTAAACATATGCAGCTATAAAATTGAGAAATAAAAAGTCAGCAATTCAATATGGATTTTTTCTTGCGATTTTTTAAAGTTTGGTATATGAAAAATTCACATGTGTTTTTTTATTAAGTTAATAATCCTGTACTAAATGTGGATCTAATAAATTAAACATTTCATATTTTAACACCTGCAATAAATTTGAACCATTTTCTGTGCGGTTAAATGGTTAAAAACTTATTAAAAATTAATTTAAGCTAAGTGGTAAAATAAAGGAATTTAAATTATTAAAAGGGTGTGTAAAATGTTTATTCATTTAAAAAAATGTCTATTCAGCCCCTTTTTACTAATTAAAATCTCATTAGAGGCTCATAATTTTAACATTTAAAATTTCTAATGACGCCCACAAACGGTTTTTGACCAAATCATACTTGCATCCAATCAAAATATATTAAATTGTACCTACCTAATTTTACCTGATTCTACCTATGTCAAAACTATTTCAAGGGTATATATATATATATATATATATATATATATATATATATATATATATATATATATATATATATATATATATATATATATATATATATATATATATATATATATATATATATATATATATATATATATATATATTTTTTTTTTTTTTTATTTTTTTATTGGAGGGCCTTGAGACTTACAGTTCAAGTAGCACTGCGACCTGAAGGTCTATTGTGCTTACCCTGATTTTGTTATTAGTCAGTCGTCGTATGTGCCGTTACTGCTTGTATTCTGTCATCCAAGTTGAGACTTTTAATAAAATTAATTAGCTCAATTGGAGTGACGTTTTGTGGTAATGGAAGTGTTAGTCTTCTATGACCAAGTTGGTTGTATCTGTGTCCAGAGAGTTCAGGACAGCTGCAGATGACGTGTTCCATCGTTTCCGCATCCGAGTAGCAGAATCTGCACCTGTCGGAAATAACAAGGCCTATTTTGTTAAGATGGTGGTTTAAAGGACCATGTCCAGTAACGCACCACGTTAGGATTCTTAGAGACTCTCTGTTTAAGTCGATTGTTTTTAAGGGTGAAACAGGGAGGTTACCTAGAAACTTCTTGGAGTGTACTAGTCCCTCTCTGCTTTTCCATAATTTAGCATTTTGTTCTTGTTCCATTGTTTGGATTGTGCTTTTGAGCGAACTCTTGGCCATTCCAAAGCATGGTTCCAGCCCAACAAATTTTTTATTGGCACCTTGCTTTGCTAAAGCGTCAGCGATAGCATTTCCTTGTATTCCTGTGTGGCTAGGTGCCCACACAAGTGTTACTGTGTTATTGCACGAGATTTTTAATAGATTTTGGTAGCATTCCCATACCAGTTTTGAATCAAAGCGCGTAGATTTTAGTGCCAAGAGTGCTGCTTGGCTGTCAGAGATAATATATATTTCAATATTTTGGTATTTTCTTTCAGCGCATAACAAAGCGCAACTGCTAATGGCAAAAATTTCGGCTTGAAATATGGTTGTTGTGGTGCCTAAAGCAACCGTTTGTTTTGTTCTAGGACCAAACACTCCTGCTCCCGTGCCCATGTTGGTTCGAGAACCATCTGTGTACCAGATGCTGGCGTTATGTGGCAGTGACCGTATGTAGTTTTTAATAAGATCTCTGGCCAATATCTTGACATCAAAGTGCCTATCTATATCTATTGTTTTTGGCATACAATCCGAAATATGGTATGTATGCAGTTCAGCTCGTAATTCAGAAAGGATTTTAAGGTGTCCAGTTAGATTACCCGGCTTAAACCCTTCTGTGAGTTGCAGTCTATGAACGCTCAACACCGCTACAGATTTAACATGTAGGTGCAATGGAGAAAGCTTTAAAAGATTCTCCATTGCTGACGTTGGCGTGGTTTTGAAAGCACCTGTGGCACTAAGACACACAAGCCTTTGTATTTTTGTAAACATATTTTGAGCAGTTATTTGGCGCGTTTTAGGCCACCAAACTAAAGCTGCATATGTTAGAATTGGTTTTATAATTCTTTGGTGCAACCAAAGTATCATTTTTGGGCTAAGACCCCATGTTTTCCCAAACACGTTTCTGCATGTGAAGAAAACTTTGTTTGCCTTATCAGAGATATATTTCAGGTGTGGGTTCCAAGTTAGTTTGCTATCCAGGATCACACCTAAATATCTAACCTCTTTTGATGTTTGTATTGGATCGCCGTTTAGAACAGGAGAAACGAAATTGAAGTTTCTCCTGTTTGTGAAAACGACAATGCTTGTTTTTTGTGGGTTGATCGACAGTCCTAATCTGTTGCACCATTTTGATACAATATTAAGAGCTGTCTGGGTTCGACCAGCGACAATGGAGTCATGTTTCCCTCTAACCATGACTGCCAAGTCGTCGGCATAGCCTACAGTGTTGAAGCCGGAATCATTTAGCTTAGTGAGGAGATCATCAGCCACCATTAGCCAAAGCAGCGGAGAGAGCACGCCCCCCTGCGGGCAGCCTCTAGATGCAGTAACAGTCACTGAATAATCACCTAGTGTAGCCGTTATCTTCCGACTCTGTAGCATCTTGATAATCCACGCAATGATAAGCGGGTTTATATTTTTCTTTGTGGCCATTTCAATGATAGCATTGAAGTGGACATTGTCAAAGGCTCCTTGTATGTCCATAAATGTACAAACAAGTGCCTCCTTATAGTTTAGGGTGCTCTCAATTTCTTTCACCATTTTGTGCAACGCCGTTTCAGTAGATTTCCCAGTCTGATAGGTGTGCTGGCTAGAGTTGAGAGGATTTTGTTTCAGACATACATGACGGATGTGATAATCTAACATCTTTTCCATTGTTTTTAATAGAAAAGATGTAAGACTTATGGGTCTGTATGATTTGGCTTCATTAGGTTTTTTTCCTGGCTTAGGTATAAAAACAACTCTGGTTTCTCGCCATATCTGAGGAATGTAAGCAAGGCGAAAGCTTGCTTTGAACAAACGCATGAGGTATGGAAGAATGATTGTTAGACCCTTTTGCAGAAATACCGGAAAAATTCCATCACCTCCTGGAGATTTATACGGACCGAAGGATTCTATAGCCCATCTCGCTTTGTTGGGAGTGAAAATTGTGTTGGTTAAATGATCTGCATTACTTTTAGTTGCAGGATCTAGAAGACGTACGTCTTCGTTGGCATTATCTTCCGTGCTCCATTTTATTGAGCCCGGAAAGTGGGTTTGAAGTAAAGTATCTAGTGTCTCAATACAGCTGGTGGTATACGTACCACTTGGTTTGCAGATTGAGCCTAGAGGGTTTGTGTGATCAGACGACATCAATTTTTGGAGTCGAGCTGCAGCAGGCAGATTATCTATCGTATTGCAGAGCTCTTTCCAGCTATTTCTTTTTGATTGTCTGAGTTCTTTATTATAATTGGTTAGAGCTACTCGGTACTCTGTCCAATTATTTGTTGTTTTTGCTCTGTTAAAGAGCTTGCGAACTTTATTCCTTTTCCTCTCCAAGTTACCATTCCACCAAGGTACATCTCTGCATCTTTTGGATTGAGTTATTGGAGTATTAAGGTTGTATGCTTCAGTGATAATTTCTTGTAAATTATTTGCTGCAGAGTCAAGCTCAAATGTAGAGTTGATACTGCTGCAACTATTTACATTATCATGAAGATATGTTGTGTAAAGTTCCCAGTTGGTTTTTCTTGGGTTTCTGAAGTACTGGATGCTCTTCGGGTAGTGTTCTATGTTGAAACATATATAAGCATGATCAGACATAGAAGCTTCCTTCGAAACATGCCAGTTCTTAATATGGTTAGTAGCGTTTATGTTAGTTAAAGTAAGGTCAAGGACCTCGCCTCTGATTGCGTTTCTAAAGGTAGGCTCACTACCTTTGTTTGCAATAAACATATTGTTTGTATACAAAAATTGAAGCAGACGCTCGCCTTTTGTGTTAATGTTGCTACTTCCCCACACGGTGTGATGAGCGTTAGCATCACACGCTATTATGAGGTTATAGTGGTTATTGTTGCAATACTTGATGAGTTTCTCTACCACTTCTGGTGGTGTCTCGTCCTCATCCCCCGGGATGTATGCAGAAGCTAAAATGAATTTACGAAATCCACCTTGAGGAAGATGAATTTCTATCTGGACCGTTGTAAGATCTCTACAGATAAATTCATTCAACGGAAATATTTTCAGATGTTTGTTGAAGAGAATCGCGGTTCGCGGTCTTTCCACATCTGAGAAATAGATCAGTTTTGTATTTTTGTTTGACGATAGACCTTTTATTCTTTTACTGTCTGCCCACGGCTCTTGTATAAATGCAAGATCGTGAGCATCCTGTTCAATTAACCGGTTCAAATTAACTGAAGCCATTTCTGATCTGTGCAGATTAATCTGAACGCAACTTAATTTAGGTACTAGAGATTTTTGTCTATATCGTACAGGTCTTCTGTCTGACTTAGAGTAAGCTGGTGAATCAGACATTACCATAGAGTCAGACATGGTGTGTGTACTATCCGAATTAGGATAAGCTGATAAATCAGGCATGATCCTAGAGTCAGACATGGCATGTGTGCTGTCTGGTTTAGAATAAGCTGACAAATCAGGCATGATCCTAGAGTAGGACATGGTGCACAGTTTTGTTGTTGGTTTATGTGATGCGTTTGGAGAAGCATCGCGCTCGTCTAAAACTTTATAGTTTTCCATACAATATTTATGGAGAAAGTAGGGAGGTATATTGGTCAGCCACAACAGAGCCCTGTGCTGTGGTAAGGCTATTGAAACTGGAGGGCGCCCGGTATCCAGAGTTCCGTACTAATAATCAAGCACCCCCTTGACCATGCTACGCTTTCGGCGTACGTGTCTCACCTTAGCTTTGGGTTTTGGACTTGATCTTGGCTTCGATCCTCACCGAGGACCTAACGGCATGGGTGACCCTACCGTTGTAGCTCCTAAGATCACTGAGTTTACTGAGCCCCATCACTGCGTCAAAGTGCCAAGTCAATTAGATGGGGTATATATATATATATATATATATATATATATATATATATATATATATATATATATATATATATATATATATATATATATATATATATATATATATATATATATATATATATATATATATATATATATATATATATATATATATATATATATATATATATATATATATATATATATATATATATATATTAGACTGGTCGTTAAAAACTAAATTTTCCAAGACGCCCCCCAGAAAAATTCTTTGTGGTCAAAAAACCATAACGGCTTTATTTTTTTTTTTTTAAGTGAAAAGAACACGTGCCGCAAAATCATCGAAGTTTATTTTTTCATAAAATTGTTAATATCTCATAAAATATGCAGATGTAAAAAAAAAACACATAATCATTTTTGCAGGAAATTTAATTCTCTACAAAAAAGGTCTAAGTCATTTTTTTCCTAAAACCTATATTTCTGATGATATTTTGAAATAAAACTTGAAATTCTTCGAAACTCGTAAAACCAAATGATGAAAATTTCGACGAAAAAGTACTAATTTTGATTTTTTTTGTCGCGATTATTTTTTTATACATTTCATTCTATAGCATAAGAAGAAAATTAGGAGTTTTTCGTCATCTTTATTTTTTATGTTTTTTAAAAATTACGAAAACTTACAAGTTCATTTTCAAAATATCATGAGAACTATACGTTTTCGGGAAAAAATGACTTGGACCTTTTTTGTAGAAAATTAAATTTCCTACGAAAATGGTTATGTGATTTTTTTTGACATCTGCATATTTTATGAGATATTTGAAAAAATTTACGAATTTTTCAAAAAATCAACTTCAACGATTTTGCGGCACGTGTTCTTTTGATTTAAAAAAAAAAAAATAATGCCGTTGTGGTTTTTTGACCACAAAGAATTTTTCTAGGGGGCGTCTCGCAAAATTTAGTTTTTAACGACCAGTCTAATATATATATATATATATATATATATATATATATATATATATATATATATATATATATATATATATATATATATATATATATATATATATATATATATATATATATATATATATATATATATATATATATATATATATATATATATATATATATATATATATATATATATATATATATATATATATATATATATATATATATATATATATATATATTGATTGAATTGCCTTATAATCAATTATATTCCAAAATATTTAGAAGACATAACGTTTAGAAAAGATAATAATAGAAATGCCTTTCAAATTGTGCTGTAACTTGTACGGTCTCAAAAAGCATCAGCGGACATCAAAAAATGTGAAACTGGTCACACCAGCTGTTATTCAAAAAGCTGCGACCCTAAATTTTACTTTGCGTGATGACCAGTTTATATGTGAAACATGTCGCACTTATATCTATAAAAATAAGGTAAATTTGATTATTTTATTAAAATGAATAAAAATTCATATGCAACTAATATTTTCTATACAGCAGCTTTCATGTTCGGAAACTATCGATAGTGAAATTATTTCTATAAATCAGGATGTTGAAAATGTTCCAACGAACGAAAATATTCAAATACCACCAGTATCTTTAGATCCATCACCAGTTTCGGTTGATACTATATCTCCACCAGTTCCTGAACTACTTAATGACATTTTAGAAGATATTAACAATGTTCTTGGAAGTTTAGCCGAATCTCCTATCAAACAAAATCATATTACAACAGAAAGTTATAAAAAAATTGCAAGTGTCACATCGGCAATAAGTCAAAGAATATTTCAAGTAGATTCAGTTAAAGTGTTATCACCAAACGAGGAATGTGAATATACATCATGGCTTATGAACCTTAAAAAAGAGTTTAAAGATGCCAGCTGTAAATCAAAACAAGTGTTTTTGTTGACAACTCTACCTCGTAAATTTTGGTCAAATCAACGTATCCAGGATGCAACGGATGCACTTTTACAAAGAGTTTGATGTACATCGTTGCCCATAAATAAAAACAATGTTCTCATAAAAGTTTTATGCCGAAAACCATATCAAAATCTCTAACCAAAACCGAGTTCTTGATATCTCAGAGCTTGAGATCTCAGCCAATCCATATTTTATATATATGTTTGAGTAAGTGATTCAAAGAAAGTAGGTAAAATGACAGGCGAGGGGAAGGATTGGAAAAATTGGATAAAAAAATAAATAAAAATCTTTATCTATATAAATAAGAATCTCCTTTCAGCTCTTTCCATTGAGTAAACTTATTTTTAGAAACAAAAATTTTGGAATTTCGTTCAGCGGGTTTTCTAGATTTCATCGCTTGTGACGGCCGGCCGGCAAGTTGTAACACATTTCGATTCGCCTGGCAGATACTTGTGCACCTCCAAATCGCCTGTCAATTTGTTTTTTGTACTCTACAATAATTGAGCTGAATCATATAAAAATTTCAAGCTTACAGGACCAAGTCAATTCTAGCCTTACAGGACGACCGTTAGTCAAAGGGTTCACTAGCTCTCAGTCTATAAGATTTAGACCAAATGGTCTTATAAATTAGAGTTTTTATAATAGAAATTTTTTCTGGATAGAGTCCGCGCATCTGTCCGTACATTCTTGTAGCTTATAGAGAAATTTTAAAAAACCCTTAGACAAATAGATGCCTTAAGTATCTATTTTTAAATTGATAATAAATATTTAATAGCTAAAAACTCACACAAAGGAAAGTGGTGAAAATTTCATCTGGAGCAACAGGTTTCGAGACAAAAGGTTTGTCATCTTATCTTGCCCTTATACATCTTCACATATTGACTATTTGAAGAACAAATCTTAAATATTTTTTTTGGCTATTATATTTCATACATATATCAAAACTCATATATCAACAATTAATAGTTTTTGAAAATTGTAGTGAACCGATTGAAGAATTGATCAATTTTATTTAATTTAATTTTGGGAAAAAAAATAAATTAAGCGTATCGAACCCAAATGTGATTGAAATTTTATATGTACTAAAAAATAGAAAAAATAAAAAATATATATGTACTAATGTTATCTGTTTTCTACATCATGGTATCACATTCCACTTTACTAAACGTGATCATAACGTTTATTAGTTTATGGTTTTTAAAACCAACAAGATATATAACGAATCCTATTTCTTCAGTTGTATATGCTTATATGAAGATTTGTTTTATTTATATACATTAATACAGAAATTAGATCACGTACATTAGAAGCAATTTTTTTGTATCGAAATGTATTTATGTACATACTTATATTATTTCAAATACTAAATTTTAGTTTCAATCGTAATTTAATGTATATTAAAAAACCAACCTTAGGATTAGGTAGCTCGCCACTCTGCAGTGAAGCCATGTAACATCTTAAACGAAACTGTTCACAATGTAATCTTTCTAAATTTTCTTCCCATTGTAATATTTGTGATTGAATCTGATGACGTGTGTCTTGATCTGTTAAAACACTTTGTTGTAACTCTGCCATGTGTTTTAGTTTATGATCCTGTAATGAAAAAACAAACAAAAATCAATTATTATACATATGACCTATACTCTATAGAATAGACAAAATTTTATATTGTTTAATATTACTTGTGCCAAGAGAAATGTTTATAATTAATCGCAATACAAAAACAAACAATATAAACATGAAGAGGTTGAAATCTCAAGCCTCTGAGATATCAAGACTTCAGTTTGGGTTAAGGATTTTTATACAGTTTTCGGCAAAAAGCTTTTATGAAGGTTTTGTTTTCAGTTTTGGTCAGTGATATATAACAAACAAACAATTCTTGATAAAAGTACAAGTATTTTATCTCTGTTTAGAAGTTTATTACAAAACTAGCACGAAACATCAATACGTTGCCGCAAAATCACAACAGATCATAAATTCACATAATTTTGGGAAAAGATGATACACTCAGCAAACTACTCAAAAACCCCTTCATTTAGAACAAACAACCCATTTTCTACCAATTACATTTCATGACATACAAATAATTAATTATATTTTTCAAAAAACGGGACCTGATTGAATTGATTTCAAAAATTATAACAAAAACAAAAATTCTAACTTTTCCAAGATTTCAAAAATTATAATGCCATCAAAAAATCCAACTTTCTTCAAACTTTCAAAAATTATTCAAAAGAATATTACAAAATCAAAATTTCAAACTTTTTTCAAAATTCTAAAAATATAGTAAAATTAATAATAAAATCAAAGATTGAAATTTCTTTCAAAATTCTTAAATATTGCAAAAATTATTACAAAATTAAAAATGGAAACCTTTTCCGGAATTCTTAAAAAATTGCAAAAATTATGAAAAAACCAAAAACTGAAACTTTTGTTCAAAATTCTAAAAATATTGCAAAAATTATCAGAAAAACAAATATTGAAACTTTTTCCAAAAGGCTAAAAATATTCCAAAAATTATTACAAAATCAAAAATTCAAACTATTTTAAAAATTTTAAAAATATTCCAAAAATTATAATAAAAAAGTTTTCCAAAAAGATCAGCTTTTTCTTTTGGGTTTATTATGGGTACAGCATCATGAATTAAAGGTAGTGATGAAAGTAGTGCGATGATTGAGTGAAATTGATTTTCAATGTCTTAACGGCCTTAAAAAAACTGTCAAGACCCCGTAAGATCCTCGGCAAATTTTGCCGCTTTCGTTGAATTATAACGATTTTTTTCTTTGATTATCAATAACGGACACTTGTTCCTGGCAACTTTATATTCTCTCAAGATTTTTGAATTACTTGTTTTAATGTAACTGCGAAACGCAATGGTTTTTTGTTTAATTACCTCTTTGCATTCTTTGGTGAACCAATTGGGTCTGCTCTCGGAATAATCAGACTATTTGGTATAAATTTACGTATTCCTGTATTACATCAGAAAATATCATGGCAGCATTAATTGGATTTTATTCAACTAAGCAAGTTTGTTTCCATGGATACCATTTATAATGACTTTTGAGGCCTTGCCAATCCGCATTTTTGAAGTTCTAAACATGTCGTGGATTGGCTTTAAATGGTTTGAACGTTTCAATATTTAGTGTAGTTGAGATCAAATTATGATCAGACCCTCACAGAGGCTCTGTGATTTGGAATTGCACCATAATCGGATCGTTTATTAAAAATAAATCAAGGTTTCTTTTTCGACCTAGAAAATCTATTATATTTATTATTATGAAACATGCGGCTAACGTTTGTGTGGCCATATGTGCTAAGGCGTGTTACGACGTGTGCACGGTATGGTGCACATCATGTACATGACATGTATTATGTACAATTTTGTGCACGAGGATTTTAAAACATGCCCAATTAATGCACATTTCACACAATTTTGTTTAAATTGTTTTACTGTTATAGTTCTTTTTTCTTCTCTTTTTTTACATAACTTGGTAAAATAAGCATAAATTTATTTAATATAGTTTTTGAAATTACGCATGTTGTTCCCCTCTGAACAATTATTTTGAAACCAATGTTTCAAGATGGTAGGTATGTTGTTAATGCTGAGCGTAAACTAATCGTTAAATTTATGAAAGAAAATGCAAAACAAAAATGAGTTTATTTAGTACACAAGCTTACGGTTAATTGTAATGAACGCGTGCAATTTTATAAAATTTAATGACTGCATGAAGCGTGATTTACTTAAAATAAAAAACCCAAATAGTTTTCCTAAAATTTTAAATATAATTTTCTTTTTTCTGTCTAAACCTTGTCGTTGTAATTTTAAACATATACATTTTTACATAACTTCTCAGATCAAAACAAATGAGCAATCCTGTATCATCTTAAATTAAATTGATAGTAATAATAAGCACCTGCTAGTCTACCTTCATAAGATTATGGAACTATAGTATCTAATACATTGTATAAAACATAGATTGAAAAATCTGTCACATAACATAAATAGTTTATTTCAATAGCTAAATTGTTTTCTTTTGCTTTATTATACTTGTGATTAGTGAAAAAATAGTATATTTTGCTACAATAAATAACAACATCGTTCTTTTCCTGATTGAAGATTTGTTCATGAGACTTGCTACTATTAAGTTGGATGAACAAACAAACGAAAAACATTTTCAGCTCACGTAGTGTATGTTTTATTTTATGCGATGGTAAATATAAACGATATTAATCTTATATATTAATACGCTAACTTTGTACTTTGTACAGCCTAAGGCTTTTTTATTCGAATTTTCACTCATTCCAAATTTTCACTGCTAACTGATATTAGTGTAACCTAGATCTGAGAAGCTGAGATTTTTGGGATTTTTCGGATCATAAATAAAAAAGGAGGCAAATTATAATGTATTTTTGAATTCAACTGCCTCCCTCAAATTAAATCAAATGGAATCGTCCAAATCTTTTCTTTGTTTATAGTATTTTATATTTTATTTTCAGTTCATGCATTGATCTAGGAGAGTATGGACGTGTTTTTTCTTTGTTGTTTTATCTTATATATTAATACGTTGAATATTTAGTTAGATATATATTGTTTGTGAATGAAAAAGGATAAAAATTGATTATTGATTGTTGTTTTTTTTTCAGCGACAATTTTGTAATGTGTGTGTTTGGTATGATAGTTTGAGATCGTAGATTTGATTGTTAGAATTTTTAATATATATTGTTTGTGAATGAATGAGGATAAAAAATTGATTATTGATTGTTACATTTTTTTTTCAACGACAATTTTGTAATGTGTGTGTTTAGTATGATAGTTTGAGATCGTAGATTTGATTGTTAGAATTTTTAATATATATTGTTTGTGAATGAAAGAGGATAAAAAATTGATTATTGATTGTTGTACTTTTTTTCAGTGACAATTTTGTAATGTGTGTGTTTGGTATGATAGTTTGAGATCGTAAATTTGATTGTTAGAATTTTTAATACTAGGAGGGCCCGGCGTGCTTCGCTACGCTTATAAATAAAGTTTTTGCGTAGACCACGCTTATAAATAAAGTTTTTGCGTAGACATTTTGTTGACGTAGAAGCAATGATTTCAAAATGTGGTAATGAGAAATGCTAGCATATAATTTTTAATTTTTCTTTTTAAATATATGAATGAAAAATAATCAGAACTCTAGCTGATCAGTTCGGATATATGAAAAATTAGCGATCAAATAAGTTTTCAAGTAAGCTTATTTGATCTCTAACTTATTTGATCGCTAATTTTTCATATATCCGAACTGATCAGCTAGAGTTCTGATTATTTTTCATTCATATATTTAAAAAGAAAAATTAAAAATTATATGCTAGCATTTCTCATTACCACATTTTGAAATCATTGCTTCTACGTCAACAAAATGTCTACGCAAAAACTTTATTTATAAGCGTGGTCTAAGCAAAAACTTTATTTATAAGCGTAGCGAAGCATGCCGGGCCCTCCTAGTATCAATAAACAAAATAATCGAAAACCTTCCATGTACAAAGACAAAAGACGACTGAAATGAAATACACTGAAATTTTATTAGAACGCATACAATACGTACCCACTACCAAAGAAAATATAAAAAAGAAAATATAAAAAAATAACACGATAACACGATCTAACTCAAAACCTCTCACGCATAAGAAAAACTTCAAAATGAAATTACGTTTCGAAATGAAATAAATGTACGTTTATTCACTTCTAAGAAAATAAATAAACTGAGAAAAAATAAATATAAAAAAGAATTTAAATTTTTAAGTTTCGTTTTTGTTGTTCGTTGTTCGATAGCTAATATATAAAAGAGAAAATATAAAAAAATAAAATAAATTTTTAATTTCGTTTTTGTATGTATGCAAACTTATAATGCATATCTATATAAAAAGTTTTTCGTATATAATAACTTTTTTATTTATGATCTGAAAAATCCCAATCCCAGACATAAGTTACAGTAGTATCAGTTAGCACTGAAAATTTGAAATCAATCAAAATTCGAATAAAAAAGCCTTGGGCTCCAAAAAATTTTGCGTTAGCGTATTAATATATAAGATATATTGTTTGTGAATGAAAGAGGATAAAAAATTGCTTATTGATTGTTGTATTTTTTTTCAGCGACAATTTTGTAATGTGTGTGTTTGGTATGATAGTTTGAGATCGTAAACCGGATTGTTAGAATTTTTAATATATATTGTTTGTGAATGAAAGAAGATGAAAAATTGATTATTGATTGTTGTATTTTTTTTTCAGCAACAATTTTGTAATGTGTGTGTTTGGTATGATAGTTTGAGATCGCAAATTTGATTGTTAGAATTTTTAATATATATTCTTTGTGAATGAAAAAGGATAAAAAATTGATTATTGATTGTTGTATATTTTTTCAGCGACAATTTTGTAATGTGTATGTTTGGTATGATAGTTTGAGATCGTAAATTTAATTGTTAGAATTTTTAATATATATTATTTGTGAATGAAAGAGGATAAAAAATTGATTATTGATAGTTGTGTTTTTATATACTAGGAGGACCCGGCGTGCTTCGCTACGCTTATAAATAAAGTTTTTGCGTAGACATTTTGTTGACGTAGAAGCAATGATTTCAAAAAGTGGTAATGAGACATGCTAGCATATAATTTTTAATTTTTCTTGAATGAAAAATAATCAGAACTCTAGCTGATCAGTTCGGATATATGAAAAATTAGCGATCAAATAAGTTTTCAAGTAAGCTTATTTGATCACTAACTTATTTGATCGCTAATTTTTCATATATCCGAACTGATCAGCTAGAGTTCTGATTACTTTTCATGCATATATTTGAAAAGAAAAATTGAAAATTATTTGCTAGCATTTCTCATAACCATTTTTTGAAATCATTGCTTCTACGTCAACAAAATGTCTACGCAAAAACTTTATTTATAAGCGTAGCGAAGCACGCCGGGCCCTCCTAGTTATGAATTATTAGATCAGAACATGTCAACATAACATTCCATACTCATATTTTGTTTTATCATTGCTGCATTGATTTAAAAATTTTGTAAAATTACAGGAAAATATCACAGCAACTACAATTTGTTATTTAGCGAAAATAATTTTACACTAGTCGAAATAAAAACATTTTCACAGGGGATTAAGCTTGCATGAAAATAGTCTATTAATATGCTATCGTAGAACAAAATAATTTGTTTTCGATAGCAAATGAAACGTCTATTTTCATGCAGACTTAATCCCTAATAAAAATTGTTTTTTTTTTCGACTAGTGTAAAATCATATTCGCTAAATAACAAATTTTAGTTGCTAGCCATAAAAAGTTTTTAAAACAAAGCACCCATGAAAATATTGTATAAATTTAGAATATTATGTTGTCGATTTCTAATTTAATAGTTTGTAATAAATATCGGTTATATTTACTATCGTAGACGCAGTTGTATTCCAAGCGAGATGAAAGTGTTTTACGTTCATAATATTGCCAAAATCAACGCTGACGCGTCTCGTGAACAAATGTTTACCCGCAAAAAAATAAAGATTTCATCTCTTGTAGCAAAATTTTCTATTTTCAGAGTTATATCTTTTTTCATCTGCTATATACAATTCCTTACATTAATAGACAAAGTGATAAAAACTAAGAAAAAATATATAAAAAAATTAAATTCAATCAGCCACTATGGAGTTGAAATATTTTTATACGAAATGACAACATTTAAAGTTTTTATAGCAGATAACATGCAAAAAAAAGATTAAATTGTATATTGATTTTGCTACATTCTATCAATTTATTCCATTTTTTTCTGTTCAACTTCGATAGTACAAATACATAATTCAACAAGGAAATAAAATATTAATGGATAATATTTTGTTTCTAGCGTTTGAATGGTTTTATGTTTCATTTTATTAAAATATGGAAATCCAAACAAGTGAATTATTTCATTTGTTCTGTTTGGTTCTGCAGACGCTGAAGAGGATTTGACAGGTTTAACATTTCTGTTTATTGTATGATTTTTAATACTATGCTTTATAGGAGTCACATTAAAAAATAAATGTCAATAAGTAATAATAAATTATTCCGCAAAATTGTTTGCTTCTGTACCGCCGAAGCACAACCACGTATAAACTCATATCATATCATTTTATTCATATATCTGAACATCTTAACAGCCAATCCTCTTTCAACAGCATACTAAAAACTTAAGAACTTCTCCAGAATTTCGTTAAAATATACCCAAGAAAATTATGCAAAACACATCAACAAACCGTCATTTTAATTTGACGATCAATTAAAGAGTCTAAATATTTAAATTAATGATTTGGATGTTACTGATAATGAGACTTTGTTAGTTAGAAGAAAACAAGTTCGTTTAATTTTAATTTTCAAAACAAACAAAATAATTAAATAATTTACTTGTTATGCAAATTTCATAATATTTTATGTTTTTATTATCATCGTTATCGTAATCATTATTTTTATGATTATGACTCATTATTATGCAAATATTAACATCTAATTGATATAATTATGTATTATTTCTAAAACAAAAATTCTTTTCTTTGAGAAAATGGAAAATGATACAAAATGAGTATACTAGAGAATGGAAAATTGACAAGTCTCCACCACAATAACGATCAACTTGCTTAATCAAGTGATTATGCTCTAAACAGATCCGCATTTGTGTTTGAATAATTAAATAATTTTTTTTCTTAAGTATGAGGTTCAAGGAAAATTCTTAAATTTTAAAGTGATACCTTCTTTATTTTAAGAAAAAGTTGAATTCGGGTAAGAACGAATAAAATTATGATTAAAATGGGCATTTTACATTTTAGCTTATAAAAGTTTTAATGCTTTTTTATAAAATAAAAAAACAATATGAATTTCTTAGGGGAAAATTAAAATAGAATTTTCTTATCGTGAAAAAAAAAGTTTACTTTTTTTATTCATGGAAAATTTGGTTTTAGCATAATACCATTTGTTTCAAATCTTCTACGGAAAGTTTAGTTACTTATTAACTGTGGATATACTCATCCACACATATTTTCGTTTTTCTTGTAATGAAGTGTTGAGGTTTGAGCATAAATTAAAAGTTAACTTCAACTTAGTGGTTTTGTTTTGCTTTTGTATATTTGCTTAAGTTTTGGTATCTTGAGAATTGTGATTCAATTTGAAGGTTTGATTAAAAAAAAGTTTAGTTTAGATTTTGTTCACTGTTTTTGATACGAAATATGAGAGAATGAGTAAACTTAACTTTGAGATTGTTGTTGTTGTAGTGTGTAAAGATAGTCTTATGTATGTAGTTTGTAAAGAAAGGCTCATTTATGGTGTAGAGGAAACGAAACAGTTATAATCTATCTAGCTAACAAATGTGAACTCGTCTGTAATATAACAATAATGGCGTTTTAATAAAATTTATTTTTAAAAATCAACAAATTATAGAGCTAAACTGGAATATATGCAAGCAAAACCAGTCATCCAATTTTTTGATAACTTCTGTCGCGTATAACTCACAAACGATAATATAGGTCATCATAAGGCTGCTAGAAGTGATCTAAATCTTATAAAAGTCAAAGAGCTGAATTGTGAAGCAGCTACAAAGAAGATACTGATACTTTTTGTGTTTATTAATCTTCCGAACGATTCCACCGGTTAGCTGACATAAGTGATACCCATAAAAACCGATAACCTGACATTTATAGTAAAGACAATTAAAGTAATGGGGAATGAGAAACTATTACCAATAGTGGAGGCTAAATTCTTTTAAAGTACTTGACCAAATATGGAAATATTAAATATTTCAGAAGAATAGCCTTCTGTAATATTGCAGCAGCAAAAAAACCATAGACATTTCTCAAGCTTAGGTTCTCTTTTAGAAGGCATATGTACCTGGAAGTATCAACACAAATATTTTTAAGCGACGTTAGATGTGCAAACGTTGCACGTCTATAAATATCCAAGATCAAATCAAATGTACTACAACATGGCATAACGAATAGTATGGTCGAAAGTCTACCTTTAGCTATCAGTTATTTCAACGCTCACAAATCTTTATGTTTTGGTCGGGTTTGGCATATTATGTATCCATATTGCTTGAACATAATTAAAGATTAGTTCTCAATGATCCTTGTAGCCTGAATTGCTTTTGCATTTATATAAACTATTTTGTTACAAAGCTGTATCTTCCGTAAAATTTCGTTTGTCTAAAGCCCTTTATTGTATATAAATCAACACATTCAATACAACTTATCGTTTTTTCTCATACATTTCTTTTATTCAACCCTGCTCGCAATGATATGTCTTTTTTCGATTGTTGTCTCATTTTGTGATGTTGTTGATTCATGAAATTTGGTTGTATATTTACTTGGACATTGTTTTTTATGAGTCAGTTGGTGAGCTGTTTGACGACATAAACTTTTACTTTTAAAGTTTCGTATAAATACTTTGATTAAATTCTTTCTTCTAAATTTTTTTTTGAATAGATAGTATTTTAGTTTAGTATAATTAAATGCATAAAACAGTGAAATTTATTAAGTGTTGCTTAAATTAGGAGAAATAATCCATTTTATTAGTCAAATTTATAGTTAAAAAAAACAAGTTAGTAAAAATGGTTTATTAATCGTTTATTTTATTTATGCGAAAACACTTGTCGTTATATAAGCTAATAACAAGCGGTAAAATTAAAACAATTAGTTAGAAAAAAAATTAATTGTATGTTTTGTTTTAATCGAATATACTTTAACACTCAAAGAGGAGTGAAAACTAATAAAAAATAAATTCTTTTGTGTTCAAAATGGTAGTTTAAAAATTATTAGGAAAACATTTGTAAAGGTTAAATTCATATTAAATTTAACGTAGTCATATGTGTTGCTGGTTTTTCTAAACTTTTTTGGTAGTATTGTAAAATTGTAACGTAACGAAAATTAACCAAAAATAACAGAGCAAGATAAATTTCAAGTAATTTTGATAAACACGGATGAAATCCAGTGTAAGAGTAGTGATATAAGAAGTCGAATTAAAAATTATTGTTTTGTTTTCTAAAACTAAGAGAATAATAGTAGATTCTTGTATGAGCTTAAAATGAAGGCAATTCTTCACGAGGATGAAGTTTCCCGAAACGAGTGGAGGGAATCATCCGAGTGAAGAATTGTTATCATCCTAAGCCAATACAAGATGCTATTTGATCCACGACTGTAAAATATTTCGTTTAGTTTCCAGTTTTCATGCAAAAATTTGTATCGCCATATTGAAATAAAAACATCAAAGATAGCGAAAAACAAAACAAGTTTGTTGTTTAATTTGTTAGGGGAATATTTAACAAACTATAGAGCTGTTAAAGAATTTTAGTCAAATTCACTAGTTGTGGAATGAATACAATTACAATGGAAGACATACGCATGGAAAGCATATATTCTTTAGTAGTCGTGGACAAAACGTATTTATATATCTATACCTATTAATTTTTCTTGTTAAGAATCAAACCTACGTAAACCAATTTCTGATCTTTGTTTGTGGGTAACACTTGACTGAGCACTTCGGAATAAAAACTGTCAGGTACGCAATACTCCGTTTACAATACTCCGTTTACTTGTCACCTGTTAGTGACTCACTAGCAGATCCAGTGCTCATTAAAATCTGGTAAAAAGACCATGGTTGTCTTTATTTCAAAATAAGGAAATTTAGCTATCACAAAGCGCTAGGCATTAGGTCGGTCAGTGTTGCTAATATTTTTAAAGAGCCTAGAAAGAAGCAGGATTTACAAGTCAGGCATATGAATTCTTTCAAAGTTATCTGGAAAACCGAAAGCAAAATGTTTCAGTAGGTAAATGTGATAGTAAGTTAAATAAAATTTTAAAAGGAGTCCCGCAAGGTTTAGTCTTGGGGCCACTACTCTTTCTTATATATAATAACGAAATTTGCAAACTTCCCTTAAGGGCCAGATATTCTTTATGCGGATGATGCAGTCCTAGTTTATTTCTGTGATTCTTTACTACAATTTTTTCAAAATATGCAACACGATCTCGATTTAGTCTATCGCTGGCTTGTGCAGTCTGATTTTAATCTTAATGTATCCAAAACCAAGTATCTAGTATTTCAAAACAAGAAATTAAACGAAATTCAAAGTGAAGGTTTGCAGTTAAATTATTGTAGTCAAATTATTGAAAGAGTACAAAATTTCAACTAACTTGGTCTTATGATTAGTTTAGATTTTAAATGGGAACAACACGTTCATCAAATAAAAAGTAAAATTGTTCCATATATGTTTGCCTTAAAAAAATTACCCAAGTTTCTTCCAGAAAGATGTTTGATTCTAATTTAGAACTCCTACATTCTGTCTCATTTTATGTATTTGAATCCCATCTGGAGTGGAGCTCCCAACTACTTTATTCAAAAGCTATAAATTTACAAAAAAGAGCTATAAAGTATATATTAAATGCACCATTTTCTTTTCCAAGTCATCAACTATTCGTTGATTTTATACCTATACAGATCTTGATTGAAAAAGAATTGATCATTTGAATTTTTAAGGTAGTAACGCACCGCTTAAAAAATAGCTTAAATCTTACCGGTTCGTATGAGATCCATGCCTACAACACCAGAACACGCTCACATTTTGTATCCACTTTTTTTGCCGCTGGTGTCTCAGCAAATAATATTTTGTATAGAGGCTTACTTAAGTTTAATGTTCTACCTTCGGGTATAAAGTATGGGACTAATGTAAAAATACAACCCACTGATTTGGTAGTAGAACAATAATTCGAGATTATTAAACCTCACTTCGAAGGCTGCTACAAAAAAATGGTTGGTTGCTGCTCAACTGTGCCGATAATACATCGGTGCATCGGTGCAGTAGTTAGCAATACATCGACGATACATCGGCGCAGTAGTTAGCAAATGTGGTACCGAGAATAATGATCGGGAAGGTAAAGGTACGTACGATAAAAGAGAATGAATAGCCTCGACCTCCTATGCTCAAAGCTTACCTTCCAAACTGCACCAAAGAATCAACAGAGAAAATTCTAAAACGACTCGGTGCCTAAAATCCAGATATTAAGACTTGATCTTGGAGAAGGATTTTGCGATGCTGGTGTTCATTCCTGACACAGCATTCGAGAAACATATTAAAAGATACAAATTCAGGTTAAAGTGGATGTTCGGCGCGATTCATGCAAGAATGAAGAGAAGAGATTAAGAGTTACATATTCAGGCTAAACTGGATGTTCGGTGCGATTCATGCAAGAATTGCAAAGTACACCAAGTCAAACCAGCCTACAATTGCGATACTGGATGAAGTAGCGCCCAGTTCTACCGTTCTACTACTTCTGACTTTTCGATCGCAAGTGAAGGACCGTCCACATCTGCTTCTGTCAGGAGAAATTCTAGCACGGTGTCTGCTAACCCGCAAACATCGACAACCAAATCCTCCTCAATCAGACACCAACCTAACTCTGAACGAGCGAATGGTTCCGTCCATTGGAACTAAGGTAACCCCAAGCAAAAAACATGGCCTAACGAAGGCCCCCGCTGGACCACCATTTCCGCCTGGAAGGAAAAAAATCCTAAAGTAAGTTGCGTATAAATTAACCTGCACAGGTTAGCAATGGCATTAGTTAATTTTAACCACATTATCCAACAGGATGCTTACGATTTTGTGTTCATCCAAGATACCATATATGGGCAGACATCAGCAAATATCGGTTCTCTTCAACAAACGCTTAAAATTATTTCCCTTAACAGAATTTATTTACAGAGATCTAACAACTGTGCAGATTTTAATCCCTTTTCCCCATATCGAAGTTCGCAAGTTAATTTCAGCATCAGCGTTCTTTCCAGGAGATGAGGAGGAAATGCCACCTGACAAACTAAGCAAACTGATTCGGCACTGCAATGACCAACACTACAACATTATAATTGTGTGTGCGTGTGATTTCACAGTTCATCACACCGAGTGGGGTAGTAGTAATATCAACACAAAAGGTGAATATCTGCTCAATACAAATAACATGTACATGTACATGTTTTACAACTCCAAAATGAACCTCAAATATATGGTAAATCACGTGCAAGATGTTATTACTAAGGCATACTAACGCAATTCTCCAATTGCCAAGTCTAAAAGAACTAGAGATTTGCCTTGGAGGAATGGCAATTTGGAGAGGATGAGGAATGAATTTCGCAAACTATGTAACAAAACAAAAAGAACAAACGCCTGGACGAGGAATCAATCCTAGTCTTACTAACTGCAAAGAACTCAGATGGTCAAAAGGAGATAGTTGAAGAGAGCTTTGCGGAACGATTGACAGTTTGCTGGCTGCAGCTTCACTCCAAAAATTGCATGCGTCTAATCACACAAACCCTCAGGGTTCAATCTGCAGGCTGCACTTTACCAACACTACCAGCTGTAGTGAGACTCTAGAAAAACTATTACAGACCCATTTTCCGTGCTTTAAATGCTCGGCATATTAAAATATTACAAATTCTGCCGACAATATTCCTGTCATGGTGAGAGGTAAACATGTTTTCACTGTAGGTTGCAAATGAACTCAGGCAGCCCTGAACCTTGTGATGAATTGGTGCAACGAAGTGAGGCTGTTTGTTAATACGCAAAAAACTAGTACCGTAGTCTTTACTAACAAAAGAAGTTTTAAATTTTAATCCCCCTGAGTTTAACGGCAAACGGATTCTGGTAGTTAAAGAGATTAAGAATTTAGGTGTGATGATCAAAGTGGTTGAATCAAAATATAATAAAACCCACACTGTCATACGCAGCTTTGGTCTGGTGGCTTAAAACAAGCCATATATCTGCTCGAGCCTCGGCGACTGTGCTGACAAAAATACAGAGAGTTTTGTGCCTCTGTGCAACATTTAATTATAGAACCACATCAACCTCTGGAATGGAGACACTTCGTCTCCTTCCTCCTTCCTCCACGTACTCACAGGCTGCAGCTAGTTGAAACACTCAGACCTGGTAGCTTAAACGGTCATCTATCAATCCTCTCGGAACTGCAGAACGAAATCAAGTCCTACCACATTTTGGACCGTGTGCCAAATATCATTGATCTAGATAGACGGTTTATAGTCAAAATAGGGGGCCAGGAAAGGAATCGAAAGCTTCTTTCAAGCACTACCATCCAATATCAACATCTGGTATACGGATAGATTCCGAACTAACGCAGCCACTGATGCAGTTGGGTTTGACAACAGGGCTAAACAGGCGGTAGCACTGGCTATCTCTGGAACAGTACTTCAAGTCAAAACCTTTGTCATCAACTATTGTGCAATGCCGTGTGCCGAAAGAGAACACAGTAATACAGATATATTATTTTTTATAGCTAGGCCACGCATTTGGCTCTGAAGCCGATGCACTTCAATTCAAAGCAAGTATGGGGATGCTATCAAAATCTACAAAAAATTGGAGAACCGTTTTACACTTGTTTGAGTGCCTGGTAGTATTCTTGCTACCCAAGAAAGGCACCACTACAAAGTTCCTTGGTTCGGAACCGTGCGTTGGATTAACCAAGAGTTCGCTCAAATGCGTTATCCAAAGCTGGAAACCGTAACAAAATAAAAAACTATGGATTATACTGTAAGGTCTATTGCATTCAAAAAAGTTTTTCGGCAACCTCCTCGTCTCCCCTCTCAAAACAATCGATCTTGGAAGAGAATCCTTGAAGATCTTAATATGGTGCGTTAGAACACGGTTCTGATAAATCACCATCTTAGCATATTAGGCCTTGCTGCCTCCAACAGATGCAGATCCTGCAACTCGGAAGAGAACATATTATCTGCAATTGCTCTGAATTTGCGTGGAGCAGATACATTAAGCTCGATAAAGGGAGACTAGCACTTCCTCTACGGCTCTACCACAAAACATTAGTGCAATCCAGCAAATTAACTATGTTAAAGGGCTGTCAGGAGAAATTCTAGCACGGTGTCTGCTAACCCGCAAACATCGACAACCAAATCCTCCTCAATCAGACACCAACCTAACTCTGAACGAGCGAATGGTTCCGTCCATTGGAACTAAGGTAACCCCAAGCAAAAAACATGGCCTAACGAAGGCCCCCGCTGGACCACCATTTCCGCCTGGAAGGAAAAAAATCCTAAAGTAAGTTGCGTATAAATTAACCTGCACAGGTTAGCAATGGCATTAGTTAATTTTAACCACATTATCCAACAGGATGCTTACGATTTTGTGTTCATCCAAGATACCATATATGGGCAGACATCAGCAAATATCGGTTCTCTTCAACAAACGCTTAAAATTATTTCCCTTAACAGAATTTATTTACAGAGATCTAACAACTGTGCAGATTTTAATCCCTTTTCCCCATATCGAAGTTCGCAAGTTAATTTCAGCATCAGCGTTCTTTCCAGGAGATGAGGAGGAAATGCCACCTGACAAACTAAGCAAACTGATTCGGCACTGCAATGACCAACACTACAACATTATAATTGTGTGTGCGTGTGATTTCACAGTTCATCACACCGAGTGGGGTAGTAGTAATATCAACACAAAAGGTGAATATCTGCTCAATACAAATAACATGTACATGTACATGTTTTACAACTCCAAAATGAACCTCAAATATATGGTAAATCACGTGCAAGATGTTATTACTAAGGCATACTAACGCAATTCTCCAATTGCCAAGTCTAAAAGAACTAGAGATTTGCCTTGGAGGAATGGCAATTTGGAGAGGATGAGGAATGAATTTCGCAAACTATGTAACAAAACAAAAAGAACAAACGCCTGGACGAGGAATCAATCCTAGTCTTACTAACTGCAAAGAACTCAGATGGTCAAAAGGAGATAGTTGAAGAGAGCTTTGCGGAACGATTGACAGTTTGCTGGCTGCAGCTTCACTCCAAAAATTGCATGCGTCTAATCACACAAACCCTCAGGGTTCAATCTGCAGGCTGCACTTTACCAACACTACCAGCTGTAGTGAGACTCTAGAAAAACTATTACAGACCCATTTTCCGTGCTTTAAATGCTCGGCATATTAAAATATTACAAATTCTGCCGACAATATTCCTGTCATGGTGAGAGGTAAACATGTTTTCACTGTAGGTTGCAAATGAACTCAGGCAGCCCTGAACCTTGTGATGAATTGGTGCAACGAAGTGAGGCTGTTTGTTAATACGCAAAAAACTAGTACCGTAGTCTTTACTAACAAAAGAAGTTTTAAATTTTAATCCCCCTGAGTTTAACGGCAAACGGATTCTGGTAGTTAAAGAGATTAAGAATTTAGGTGTGATGATCAAAGTGGTTGAATCAAAATATAATAAAACCCACACTGTCATACGCAGCTTTGGTCTGGTGGCTTAAAACAAGCCATATATCTGCTCGAGCCTCGGCGACTGTGCTGACAAAAATACAGAGAGTTTTGTGCCTCTGTGCAACATTTAATTATAGAACCACATCAACCTCTGGAATGGAGACACTTCGTCTCCTTCCTCCTTCCTCCACGTACTCACAGGCTGCAGCTAGTTGAAACACTCAGACCTGGTAGCTTAAACGGTCATCTATCAATCCTCTCGGAACTGCAGAACGAAATCAAGTCCTACCACATTTTGGACCGTGTGCCAAATATCATTGATCTAGATAGACGGTTTATAGTCAAAATAGGGGGCCAGGAAAGGAATCGAAAGCTTCTTTCAAGCACTACCATCCAATATCAACATCTGGTATACGGATAGATTCCGAACTAACGCAGCCACTGATGCAGTTGGGTTTGACAACAGGGCTAAACAGGCGGTAGCACTGGCTATCTCTGGAACAGTACTTCAAGTCAAAACCTTTGTCATCAACTATTGTGCAATGCCGTGTGCCGAAAGAGAACACAGTAATACAGATATATTATTTTTTATAGCTAGGCCACGCATTTGGCTCTGAAGCCGATGCACTTCAATTCAAAGCAAGTATGGGGATGCTATCAAAATCTACAAAAAATTGGAGAACCGTTTTACACTTGTTTGAGTGCCTGGTAGTATTCTTGCTACCCAAGAAAGGCACCACTACAAAGTTCCTTGGTTCGGAACCGTGCGTTGGATTAACCAAGAGTTCGCTCAAATGCGTTATCCAAAGCTGGAAACCGTAACAAAATAAAAAACTATGGATTATACTGTAAGGTCTATTGCATTCAAAAAAGTTTTTCGGCAACCTCCTCGTCTCCCCTCTCAAAACAATCGATCTTGGAAGAGAATCCTTGAAGATCTTAATATGGTGCGTTAGAACACGGTTCTGATAAATCACCATCTTAGCATATTAGGCCTTGCTGCCTCCAACAGATGCAGATCCTGCAACTCGGAAGAGAACATATTATCTGCAATTGCTCTGAATTTGCGTGGAGCAGATACATTAAGCTCGATAAAGGGAGACTAGCACTTCCTCTACGGCTCTACCACAAAACATTAGTGCAATCCAGCAAATTAACTATGTTAAAGGGCTCGACTTTGACTTCATTGCATATTCTGGGGTGACTTCCATATATATAATACAGAAAAAACGAAAAAGCGTAGCCATATCTACGGAAAGGGGAAAATGCGGAAAGGAAAGAAGAGTCAAGAGAACATAACAAAAAAAAACATTTGTATTTGTTTAAATTTTATAAGAAATAGAAACTTTTATCAAAGCAACCCTTAAATTCAAAATTTCATAAGCCAATTAAAATAGTTATTATCATTTGTTGTCATAGTTATATAATAATTTGGAAAAGATAACAAATATTTTGTCAAAGGTAACTTGATCCACATATTTTTATTTCAATTTTTATTTACAATATCATTTTGTGTTTAAAATTCAAAGAATTAAGATATATAATTTTGTTTTTAAAATTCAGCGAATTTAATTTTCATGTCACAAAATCGTGAAAGGTATAGGATAACTGAAAGATGTTATCGTGAAAATAGCCGCGAACAATTAAGCATTCGTGCAATAGAACGTCACAAAAATAATCGCGAAATATATATCCGTTTTAATGAGCTATGAGACACAGCTAAACTTTCGTGGTTTGACGTGTTTATATAGTGACAGAATATTCAAACTGTTAGGCTCGTCACTCAAAGATCATAGTTGTTAATGCTTCAGTATGTTTAACTTGCATAAATAATACATTAAATTTGATTCACTAAAGATATGAATAAAACACAAATCACACATTTCTCATAACATCAAATCATTTATCTCCTATAATTTTTACATATCCGATTGAAAAAATTAATGAGTTTTTATCAGATGAAACTTAATTATTCAACTCCAAGAATTATTTTTATTTCCAATATCCTTCCTTATCCTTTCGATTTATTTATGTAAAATATAGAACAAGTGTCGACACCAAAAAACAAATAACAAAACTTATTTACTCGTATTCGTTCCGTTATCATTGAAATATGATGCAAATCGATTAATTTTTGTTATATAGGTTCTAAGATTCAAAATTTATTTATTTATTTTGTTACTATAAATTATAGAATTAATGTCTAGTTTTGTATGTATGTCATTTAATATTGTTAAAATTTTTAGGATAACTCACTCACCAATCACAAATTTTTGTTTTTTTGAAAACGCGAGATGGAAACCAAAAATAAATTTTATACAAATTTGTTAAAAAACATAACCATAAAAAATTGTCACATAATGCTTTTTGTGTTTTGTAATAAAAAATAAAACAAATTTTTTTATTCAAAACAGCGACAAAAACAAAAACAAATTGTGTTAAAAATGGAAGAAATTTATCACATCAGTTGATAAAGTAGAAAACGTTTGGTGTTATATATGCTTCGGTTTATATTTATAAAAGCAGATTATCACGCTTTTTTGTTTGATAATAGTATTAAAAATATATGATAAAAAATATTTAAAAGAAAGGAGATAATATGATTAAGAAATTTAAACGTAACATTTACCAAAATAAAAACTGTTATATGTAATAAATTGAATACATTTTTCGCATTGAATATATGTGTTGTCATTTATTACCCAAGCAATTTCCAAAATTCATATAGTTGTATTGTTTTTTGTAAATTATTTTGATTTTGTAGATTTTTATGTGTAAAAAATTTGAGTTTCGAAAATTAAGTATTACAGTACACAACTGTTATTTGTATTTTCCTCCTGCAAACACAAATGTTATTTAATTCAAATCTCATCGGTACATATTTCCAAAGTATAAATTGTTTTCCATAAATGAAACGCAGAAGATTTATTGATGTCATAAAATTTTTCAACACGTTACGTATAATATAAAAAAAATCTTTATCGGTCAATTAATTTAACACATTCACTAAAAAACACATAAAACAAAAATTGTTCTATCTAGCCAGTCAAAGAAACAAAAAGAATTCCAAAGTGTATTTTCTTTTAAATTTTAAATCCAAAAAGACGTAAATCATACAATCAAATAAATTGACAAATCAGACAAAGGACATAAAAAAGTATTTCATTTCTTCATCGAGTAAGCAAAAAAAAAAACATTTTCCAAAAACATAGAAATAAAAAACGTTTGAAATGAGATTCCCCAAGGAAAACTTTGAACAAGAAATAACCATAAATTTTCGTCTTACATAATTCGAGGAAAAACGTAACAATTTTTTTTTTTTATTTTTACTCGTATTTTTCTTTTAACAACATGATTTTATTTAACCGTCCACCTGCGTCAAATTGAAAACATGGATTGAAAAATATTTTAATACCATCAAATAAGTTTATGTTTACGTTTTCTTTGTTGGTTATTTTATTTTTTTTTGAAAAAAAAAGAAGAAAAATAATCTTCAGAATAAATAGAAAAGTTTGAAGGAAAAACTAAATTAAAAACTTGAAAACTGTGCAACTTCAAATTATTGTTGAGTTTGTTGATTTTCAAGAAACAAGTAAGTGAATATCGTCATGAAATATTCATGTCAATTATTTAATAATTGAACCATTTAATGTTTGGAACGAAACAAATTTTTTAATAAGTTAGTAATTTGATATGAAGTTATGGGTTAATCTGTAACTTGATAATCAGACTAATTTTCCACAGGTAGAGAATTAGAGTTTCATGTTTTTATAACTAATGAAGATGAGTACGTCAACACATGGTGACCTCGGAGTTGTTATATATTATCAGCTTTGTTATATATTATTATGTGACAGGACTTGTTGTTTAGCTATTCATTCTTAAAAAATAAACATAAAAAGAAACAAAAAAATGTTTGTCCATCAACACCTTAAAACACATGTTGATATGGGACCGAGATCTTAGAAGGTTATTATGTTATACAATCTGTTTCCTATCAGTACATAACAAAATAAAATAATAAAAATTCAAATCGAAAAGTTTAAAGATACAAATATAATCGATAATAGCAAAAGGATAAATTCATGAAATTTTCCATTCCTAGTTAGACCTAAAAGGTCGGCGAATAGTAATAAAATATGGTAAGGCGTAGTAGAGTTTCATAAACTGAACAATTAATATTGATAATAACTTTCCGCTTTCTTTCATGGTTCTTTTAAATTCTGACAATACATCCAAGACTTACTTGTTTTTTGGACATTTTAATTACTTAAAACGCAATTTGAACAGACAGGAGCTCCATCCATTTTTCAATTGGTAATGGTTAAAGTATTTTATCTGAAATGAATGGTTTTGTCTATCTCAACTTTATAATAGTTTTATGTATTGAATAAAACAATTCAAACAAGTCATTTCTTAAAAATAGAAATTATTAATAATTTTCTAATGACACAACTTGAAAAATCCAATAAAAGTTTATTCAGTTTAGTTTAAAGACTACTTGGCGATTGATTTACAATTTCTTGAAAGTCGCACAACCTCTTACAACAATATTAAAGAATGAGATCAAAATAATTTAAAACGAATTTTGCAAATAAACTTGACAACCATTTTTAAAACAAAAAGTGTTGAGTAACAGGAATTAAAATATGTGTCCTTTCAATACATCGATAAATTTTAAGATATTAGTCCTACAACAACATGTGTTCTAACCCTAACGTGCTTAAGCATGTTTAACATTTAATGTTATACAGCATCGAATATAATAACCATTTCTATTATGCTATGACAAATCTCCAAAGCTGTTATAATCGAAATCAAGAATTTGAAACCAATTCCTTAACTTCCATAAACTCTAACTAATTCCTAAGAAAACTTTTTAAGAATGTTATCTTAAATTTATCATGATTTTCATAGCTATAAAAATTTACACTAAGACTCGACCCAATTATTTTAATCTTTCAAAACTTTGAATAATATTATCCTTTTTATCTGGTCCTTGCTACCTTTTTCTCAACTTAAAACAAATTTCAACTCGAAACAATGAAATTAAGTTTCAAATAAAGAAAACAAATATTATTTTTTTCAAACACCCAAACTTCAAATCTTATTTCCATCAATAAATATAAAAATGTAAATTCATCCCATCGTTCGCGTCCATTGTTGAATTATAATTTGAAACTGACGACAATCGTCAAAAATAATAAGATGGAAGGTCAAAAAAATTATCTTTATGGTGTATCATTTTGAATAAAATTTTAATATTATAATTTTCTTGATTCCGTTTTCAATTTACTTGTCTCTAACTTATTTTTTTCTTTGTTAATTTTACAAATTACAATATTAACAAAAAAAAAATTGTTCACTTAAGTGTGAAACTATAGCGAGCAAAAGAATTCAATGTTTTAATACAAAGCTTTTTGCAAAAAAAAATAACAATACTTTCCCAAGAAAGAAAAAGAAAAAATAGAATTGAATAAAAAATGTAGAAAAATTTAAATCTTCTTCGGATAAGTGAAAAGAAATTCTTTTTAGAAATGTAAGAAAAATAAAATCTGGAATAAGATGTATAACCAAAATATTGCTAGGAAAACATGGAACACAAAAAAAAAAATATATTGAGAAAAAGCAAAGTTGATTTATAATAAAGCTTTATCTTAAAAGCTTTTATTCGACTGATATTTATGTGATAATGCATTTGATGCTATTAGAAATATAGTTGTTAAGAATTTATGTGTTTTTCGTTTATAATATATGAAAATCGTTTTGTTAACTTCAAAAGCTATTTGTTATAGAAAAAATTAAGTAAACAAAATTAAGTGATTTGATAGCAGTTGACAAACTTTAACCTACGGCTTCAATTTTTAAAAACTCTTTTTAAACTCTTATACTCCTACACTCCTATGCTCCTCAAAACATTTGCTCTAAACATGAGCTCAGTGGAGACTACACTATCTTGAAATGTCAATGTGTTATTACTGGTTGTGTCTAGAAGTATTGACCGTCAGAACATTCGTCTGAATCAAATTGTGGGTTATGTCTATAGAGCACTTTTTATTTTCTTGAGGTATGCCACATACTGTAGGAGATATAAAAGAATGCAAACCTCATTGGCATATATGTGTTAAGTCCTTTCCCATTTAATTAGATTTCGAGCTAATCCTTTATTATTTTCCACAGCATCAATGATAGAACGTCTATTTCATTGTTCTGTTATAAAAAAACCTAATTATTTCAACATTAAAAACGATTATAGCATCGTTTTGCTTAAAATTGTTATGCTCGATCAACCATATCCCCCAATTCGTACACTCTATTGTAGGTGACTCTCAGTGTGGTTTTAATTTTCAACTGTTCAACCACAGACCAATGTTTCACCTTTAGCATGATCATGAATAAATGTGGAGAGAATAACACCAGCATCCAAAAACTCTACGTTGCTTTTTAACTGAATGTTTTTTTAAATAACATCTAGTGTTGCGTAATGTCGAATGCGCTAGTTACATCCGCAGACTGCAACATAACATCAATAGTTATGTCATTTGTATTTCTGTCATATGTATCTGTCAATGTCATATGACACAACCCTAGTTATGTTAGTTATATTAGTTATACCATAATGCATGTTTCTTTATCAGTAATTTTATTAATAAGTTTTCCAATTATTAAACAACAAGATTCTCAGACATATTTTATTTCCAAAACATTTAAATATTTGAATTCCAGAAAATGATTAAATAACAAAAGATAATATTTTTCACAAAATGTAAACAGTAAATTCTTATAAATTTATTAAGATCAAAATATAACAAAATAAAACAAAATTTATCTTATCGAAATGCAATTTTGCATTTCTCATATTATTCTTTAAGTTACTAAAGAAAAATTATTTTGAGAATCAAACAAAGTTATTTTTTATCGTGATGCATATTATTGCATCACCCAAATAATTATTGAAAGATATATTTTAGAAATAAGATTTTAGATTTATTGTGGCTTTTGAAGTGTTAACTTCTTTCTTTTAAAATTAAATAAATTTTTTAATTAAAATTAAAATAAATAATTGTTTTTTTTTAAAAGTTTTATTAGAGTAGAATCTAATTCGCTCGCGCCCATTTCAATCAATTTGGCGTTTGCGTACACGATATAATGTTGCATTTGTAGTAGGTTTAAATAATAAACAATAAAAACTTTTTTAAAGAATGTAAATTTTATTTATTCATCAATTTTCTAATCTTTCTTCTTATAACGTCCGAAATTAACTGCCATTCTCTCTTCAAAACTAAATTAATATTAACATATTTTGGTATTTCCAACATCTGGAAATATTATTTTATTTCACAAAAGAAATGTTGGAAATTCCCTAAAACAAAACAATTTCTTGTAACATTGGCATCTGTTATATTATCACCTTTTTGCTTTATTGTTTTATGGTATTAAAAAGGTTTAAATTTTATATTTTTAGTTTGATAATATAACAGACGCCAGTTAACAAGACGCCAGAAAATGAATGTATACTACATTTCCTTTCCCGCCCAATAAGGTCAGACACCGGATGACCGAAATAATTAAAATAATTAAATATATAGTTTTGCAAGCAAATTACATTTTCTATTAAATTGCATTTTTTTTTCTACTTCACAATAATTAAATAACTTAAACTACAATAAGGAAAGGCAAAGAAAATAAAAGTTTGGATATAAAGTAAACAAAAATTGTAATGCTAAATTTCGATTTATACTTAACTAATGACAGTATAATTTTATATTTTAGAGACTATCTTTATATTATTAATATATTTGTTTTTTTTTTTTTTATTTTTTTTTTTATTCATTTTTTTTTATTTATTTGTTTTTAACTATACTCTATAGATATTTAATTTTTATATTTCAAACAATGTGTAAAATTTTTATAATAATTCTAAAATATTTGGTAATCGGAATAAAAGTTTTCAATATTGCCATGTAATTTATTTATTATATTTTGTATATTAATATTTTTTTTGTTTGTTTTATCGTTGTTTATATTTATATGAATACATATATCTATTGCTAGTAATTTTATAACTTATGTGGTGTTTCTTTACCATAATTTGCTTCGGATTTTATTAATTTATTATTTTGAACTTTGACTGACTTATTTTCTTTTTTAATTATTGTGACCGTATCCAATATAACTTTTTCAACTCTATATGGACCTAAGTATGGAAATGCAAATTTGTTTTCTTTATTTTCATTAATTAGTAAAACTAAATCGTTTTTAGACAATTTTAACGGGTTTGTGTTCTTATCAAAATGTTTTTTATTGTGTTCTTTCAATCTCTGTACTGATTCCTTAGCGAGTTGTCGAGTGTTGCGTAATTGTATTTGTAATTCTCGTTTATAGGAATCATAATTGTATGATGGTCGATTGCGTGTGATGGATGTAGGAATTTCAATTTGGTAGCCTAATATTAAATCATGTGGTGAATATCCGGTTGAAGAGTTGACTGAATTGTTGAATGAAAATGTTGCATATGGGAGATATTTATGCCAACTATTTGGCTCTTTTTCTGTGAACACTCTTAAGTACTGCCCCAGGGTTTTATGGTACCTTTCTACTGCATTACTCCATGGATAGTATGGTGTAGTAAGGATTTTTTTACCTTAAAGATATTTAAAATTTCCTGATAGAGTTCAGAGATAAAAGCGCTACCATTATCTGAAACTATTGTTGTCGGTATGTTAAATTTTAAAAATATATTTTCTACTAATGACTTGGCTGCAGTTAAAGCCGTACAATCAAAAGTTGGAATTGCTATCACATATTTTGTCAAATTGCATGAGCTTGTAAATATATATTTATGTCCTTCAGATGATGGTGCAAAAATGGGTCCAACAAAATCGATGTATATTTTATCAAATGGTTTTGTCGCAGTGGATGTAATTTGCATAGGCATTTTGGTATGTTTTTGAATTTTGGATTTCTCACAAAGTGAACAGTTTTTTACATATTTTTTAATATCTCTTTTTATTCCTGGCCAGCTGTAAAATCTTTTGATTTTGTTTTGCATTCTTGTTGCGCCTACGTGCCCGCCTAAAAGTGTTTTATGGTAATTATCCATTACGTTTTGAATGTCTTCAATGTTTATTAATTCGATTACTTTACATAAAAATATCGTTGTATTTATATTACTATTTTTCAAAGTCTCTCTATAGTTTCTTTTAAATTCAAAATGGTCAACGGCATTTTGGAAATCTATGTTAACTGCAATTCTTTCAAACATCGCTTGTTCAGAAAACTCTAAAATTTGTTTTATAACTAGTTTTACTAATTCTGTGTCATCGTTGGTTTGTAGTTTATCTGGAACAATGAATATACTGTGATCTTTGTTGACGTTATACATTTGATATTTAATTAATGGTGTTTCAAATCCAAGTTTCTTCTTCCACTTGTCTTCTAGCTTTCTTCTCATTTCGCAATTTTCTTTACTAAATAGATGGAAAACATGATCAAAGTTCATTTTATTTATCAGCATATTGTTGTTTTCTGTGATAACGTAGGACTTATTCTCGATTCCATTTCCAGTTGACTCTTCGTTGGTAAAACAATTTCTTGACTCTTCCAAAATTTTAGTTTCTTTTGCTCTACTTCGTGTGACGATGTTTACAATATTGGTTTCTACAGAATCGTTTAAAAACTCGTTTATGTATTTCGGTTTGAAACTGTACATATTATAGTCAACAGTTTCCACCTTTAGATTGTTTTTATAATTAATTCTAGATAAAAAATCAGCAACTTGATTTTGTTTGCCTGGTACATGTAGTATTTTAAAATCGTATTCCGATAGCGTTATTTTCCATCTAAGCAATCTGCTACTTAATTTGTTTTGTTTAAATAAAGAAGTTAATGGCTTATGATCTGTTATAACAACAAACTGTCTACCATATAGATAATACCTGAATTGTTCTATTGCCATGACAATACTTAAAAGTTCTTTATGGATTGTTGCGTAATTTATTTGCGCTTGGCCCAGTGTTTTAGAAAAATATTGAATAGGTTTGTCATGTGGAAGAACACCTTGACTTAAAACGGCACCCACTGCGTATTGAGACGCATCTGTGGTAACATAAAATGTTTCTTTAAAATTCGGAAATACTAAAATAGGAGCTGTGGTAAGTGCATTTTTTAGTTGTTGTAGTGATTCTTGACAACTCTGATTCCAAACAAACGGAATATCTTTTTTACATAGGCTAAAAAGTGGTTTCGCCAATTTGGAGTAGTTTTCAACATATTTTCTATAATAGTTGCACATTCCTAAAAACCTTTGTACTTCAACTACAGATTTAGGCGTTTCTAATGATAAAATACATGCAACCTTTGATGGATCAACTTTAATACCTTCCTTATTGATAATGTGACCTAGATACTTCACTTCTTGGCATAAAAATTTGGTTTTTTCTACTTTTAACTTTAAATTAAACGCTCTCAACCTTTCTAAAATGTTTTCCAAATTTATTCTATGTTCAGTCAGATTGTCATTGTACGAAATTATGTCATCCATATAAACCATGTTATTTTATGCAAAAGTTCGTTTGAAATAAAATTTATTGTTTTTTGCTAGGTTATGGGACTGCCTTTTAAACCAAATGGCATTCTTTTGAATTGTAGTTTTCTTGTTTTCGTCTGAAAACTTGTTAATTCCTTATCTTCTTCTGCCATTGGTATTTGATGAAGAGCAGCGTGCAAGTCTAGTGTGGAGAAATACTTTGCACCATTCATCTTTGAAATTTCCTCTTCCAAGTCTGGCATTGGAAATGATTGAATTTCTGAAACTTTGTTAAGTCGTCTGAAATCAACAACAAGTCTAAACTGTTTTTCGCCTTGTTCGTTTTCTTTTTTGGGGTCTAGAATGACAGGTGAGTTCCAGTTTGATGTACTTGGTTCTACAAGATCGTCTTCAATTAGTTTGTCTATGTGATGATCAACTACCTCTTTCTGACTTTGAGGAATTTTATACTGTGGAATGAAAATAGGACGTGTTCCTGGTTTTAGGGGAATATGGTGTTCCATAGCATTGGTGTAGGTTGTTTTATCGCCATCTATGACATCGCAATATTGTTCTACTAGGCTATTGACCACTTGCTTTTCTTCCTCGTTGCAGTGATTTGTTTGTAAATTTTCTTTTAGATACTTTATTCGGAAGTTTCGATTTTCGTTTATGCAAAATTTTGTACTGTATACCAAATAGCTATTTAAATCTTCAAGTTTGGGTTGTATGTGTTCTTTACTAATTTTAATAGGTGTATTATTTTCATTTGTTATAGCTATGTTTAATAACCCATTTTTTCCTACGACTAAGCCTTCAAGGAGAAATACGTTTGCTAATATTTCTTGTTCATTACAAAGTAACACTTTATTATCTCTTGAATGTATTTTAAAAATGCTTATAGATTTTGGTGGTAGTAAATATTCATCTGAATTTTGCACAGTTAATATATTTTTTTTTGGGATATTATGGTTATTTATTTCTACTTTCTTCACAGGAATGACATCATAGTTCGAATTTACTTCTAAACGAGAATTGCAAGGATCATTTACTGTGGCATTTGTCGAAATTTTTGCTGCATCAATTTTATAATAGTTTTTATTTTTAACTTTTTTCTTGGCCTTTTTTTCAATCAAAATCTTTTGTCCGTTGTAATTTTTATCTGAAAGTTCATGTTTTCCTTTTGTAACTGGACAAATTTCCTGCATATAACCAGATTCACTATTTATAATATTTTTAATTGAACATACTTCTGGTTCCTTCGGCATACAACCGGATTCACTCTTAATAATAGTTTCAATTGGACGTACTTCTGGTCCCTTCGGTTTATAACCGGCTTCACTTTTAATAATAATTTCATTTGGACGTACTTCTGGTCCCTTCGGTTTACAACCGGATTCACTCTTAACAATAGTTTCAATTGGACGTACTTCAAGTCCCTTCGGCTTGCAACCGGATTCACTTTTAAATAAATTATATTTTTGAGGTATATGTAATTCTATGTGATTGTTTATTAAATTTATCTTTCCTCCAAATTTTTGCAAAAAATCTAAACCAAGTATGCCATCTCCATTCAATTTCACGGTGTTGTCTACGATTTGCATATTATGTTGTAAATTATGTTGGCCAAATTCAAATACACCCTCCGTTAAACCTAATGAATAAATTTGGAATTCTTCACCGTTTATTCCAGAAAAAACGCAGCTCAATTCTGGATAATACGGTGTTCCTTCCTTTAAAACATTCCCCAAAAGAATACTTATATTAGTCCCAGTGTCTAAAATCATAGTTACAGGTCTACTAGCAATTGACAACTTTACATTAATTTTTAATTCATTATTATTTATAAATATTTCCTTTTCTAAAACTAAATTCGGTATGAAACTATTCTGATAATTTGTTTCATGTTTTATTGTGAGACACTGTATGCTTATACATTTTGGTTGGACAGGTGGAATGGTGTGCCTACTACATTCCACCGACCTTAGTTTAAATCTTGACTGTTAAATTGTGGTGAGATTGCTTCTTGTGGGTTGACTGGGTGTGTTTGTTCTGAATTTAAATTGTAAGTATAGTTGTTGTTGCCTTGTTGATTATAGTTTAGGGGATCGTAAAGTTGTTGATTGTAATTTTGTGGACTTGAAAAAACAATATTGGTGTGATTCCTGTTTGGATTAAAATTTAATTGTCTGTTTTGCTGCAGGTCTGGCCTTGGTTGATTATAATGGAAATTATTCTTATAATTAAAATCTGTTTGTTGTTTATTCATATCTCTATTGTTTAATAAGCTGCTATTGTAAATAGGATTGCTGAATTTTATTACCGAATTATTTCCTCTGAAATTGTTATTTCGGGTTAAGCCTCTACATTGAGGTGCAATGTGACCTTTTTTATTACAATTATAGCATGTGGGCGGGTGGTTTGAATTAATTGTTTGGAATTTTTGCGTAGTACATTCAAATTCGAAATGTCCTTTTTTTCTACACGTAGAACACGTTAGCAATGAAGAGGATCTAAGCCATTGTTCTTTTTCATCGATATACGAAATACATTTAAGAGTTTGCGTTAAGAGTTTGCTTGTCACTACCCGATGCAAATCTTTGTAGTTCTTCGTTTAGCAAACTTTGTTCAAATTTGATCAAGGCTTTTTTTTCGTTTTGGTTTTGTAGTGCTTGTCGTATTAGTTTTTCAGCATCTATTATGTGTGGACTGTTATTTAAATCTTTTAATAGTTTTTTTAATCTGATCCCATATTCCCTAACTGTTTCTTTATGTGATTGCTTTGCACTCAACAACGCTTCCTGGGCTACAGCAAATGAAATTCTTGGTCTATTTGTGATTTTAAGAGCTTGTTTTAGTTTGTCCCACGTGTTGTAATTTTCCAATGATTCTATATGATCTCCAACGTTGTTTGATAGTCTTGCTTTAATAATGTCTAATAAGGTCGATTTTAAGTTATCAGGAATTAATTTAGAGTATAAGTCACAGTTATTTATAAAGCTTTCTAGATCTTTTCTGTCTCCTGAATATTCTTTAATCCCATTTAAAATATCTAAAACACCTATTTCAGTCATTTTAGGTATTGTTTTGATTTGAATTTGAAATAAATTTTGAAATTGGGGTGTACTATCAGAGCCTAACTTTAACACAATTTTATTTGGTTTATTTTTTGACCTAGTATAATAATTGAATTTTAGAGCACTTTCTTTCTTTATAGGATTAGATTCTGTTATCAATAATTTGTGTTTATTTTTTAAAGTATTTTTATCCCTCATTTGGTTTTACAAATATATATTTCTTTTAACTATAATCTTATAAATCTTAAACAAATTTAAAATATGAATGACAATAATGACATTATTCCGACTTACCATTAATTAATTGCTCCTGAATAAACTGCTTTTGATGAATTCGAACCACTCCATTTATTTAATCTAACCAACCGCTCTAACTGCCTAAATCGTATTGCTTTTAGTTGTTAATTTTGTTTGTAATATTTTGCTAATCATTTTGTCATATAATTATAGTTTTGTTTTTTTTCTTATTTATAAACTTAAACATTGTTCTTTAATGTTGTCAAGAAAAGTTTTATCCACTGGTTTTTGAACGTATAAACAGAAATTTGCAACACAAAAATTTTGAATTTCTTTTTTTAACATTTTAAATATAGTAAACAATATTTATATATTAAATCACTTTAAGGGATTTCTTTTGTAATTTTGTTTTTCTGAGATTTACTTTATATATAATTTAACTCACAATATGTTAGGTTTTTACTTTTCTAATCACAGTTTTTTTCACTATAAATTTAGTAGTTTATTACAAATAATTTTCACTGCGTTTTTGTCTGTTTGTCCTCAGCGCCACTGTAGTAGGTTTAAATAATAAACAATAAAAACTTTTTTAAAGAATATAAGTTTTATTTATTCATCAATTTTTTAATCTTTCTTCTTATAACGTCCGAAATTAACTGCCATTCTCTCTTCAAAACTAAATTAATATTAACATATTTTGGTATTTCCAACATCTGGAAATATTATTTTATTTCACAAAAGAAATGTTGGAAATTCCCTAAAACAAAACAATTTCTTGTAACATTGGCATCTGTTATATTATCACCTTTTTGCTTTATTGTTTTATGGTATTAAAAAGGTTTAAATTTTATATTTTTAGTTTGATAATATAACAGACGCCAGTTAACAAGACGCCAGAAAATGAATGTATACTACACATTAAGACACACAAAATTATTTTTACAACTTCAATCTTTGGCTTAAAGATGAAGCAGAATCAACGAACATGCAATAAGATATTAAACTCAAACTCGTAACTCAAAACATCTGCAGTCAAAACACCGTTCACGGTCGTGTAAACTGACATTTTACAAAGCATTAATTATTAATACAAACTTTGAAAACGAAGTAAGAGCCGATAAATAACTATAACCACCATTTGTAAAAGCCTATCAACATTTGAAACTGAAAAGTAGAGTTTTTCGGAGCTTTTCGGAGGATCATACAATCTCGCAGCTTAATCGAATTCTTTAAACTCAATCGGATTAGCAGGTTTGATAAAAGTCCCTTTAATAAAGAATGATAAAAAGTTGTTCTAACGTTTGAATATGATTTTCTTAACATAGTTAAAGAGGTCAATGGGACTAATGTTTTGCGATAGAGGAAGTGTTAGTCTACTTTGACCGAGTTTGATGTATCTACACCATGTAAGGTTAGGACAGTTGTAGATAATGAGTTCCATAGTTTTTGTCTTCGAATCAAAGCCGACAGATGCTTTAAGTTGCAATTGAAAATGTATGGGTGTGATTGCATTGATAAATGAAAATATTTGACTAAAAAAATGTAAATATTTGACTTACATATAAAAAATAATATGAATTTTCCATAATTTTCGTAGTATTATAAAAAAATAAATTTAAATATCAGTCGACATGAAAAAAGACAAACAAAAAGAATTAATAAAATATAATAATTTTTTTAAATCACTAAATTTAATTATTCAAAATGTCCGTTTGTTTTTTGTGTGTATTTTTATTACATTTACTGGAAAAATTTCTTCCACACATATTTTGAATGCAAATAAATTTAAATTCCTCAATTTAATACTACGAAAACGAATACTACGATTATTTCATAAAAAGTTAAATGAAAACAGCCATTTTAAAAAATGTAAACAAGTTTTTTCAATTTTTCGATTCTCTAATTCTATATTTTTCCTATCTTTAAATAAATTTCGTTTCTTTATTATTTGTAAAATATGCGACTGACATTTGTGAGCATATATGTACTAAGATATTTTAAAACTGTGCATGTTATGGTGCACATCATGAGCATGACAATTTTATGCTCGGGGATTTTGTGTCATGCACAAATTATTCTACGGGATAGTTGCTGATGAAAGTTTCGACTTGAAGTACTGCTGCAAAGGTACCTTCGTTGGTTCAGGAGCCATCCGTATATCAGACGCAGGAAGTGGATGCTAGTGATCGTAATTAGCTCTCAATGCCTCCCCTGGCCTCTATTTTGACAGTAAATTGTCTGTCTAGATGATTGAATTTACCTTTGCTTTATTTCTGTATTACTTTAACTATTGTAATTAGTACAACAATTGATTTAAAAAATTTCTCCTATTTTAATTAACTTCTTTAATTAATTTAACATTTGCCAAATTCCATTTTTAGGTTTGGAATTAAATAGAGTTAATGAAAAAATTGGTATTACTGTTTAGCATAAACCAACAAACACCGATAGATTAATTACTGGTGACTCATATTGTTCTTCACAAGATAAAATGGCTGCTTTTCATTCTATGGTTCACCGTTTATTAAACTTCCTCTTTCAATATAAAATTATATGAATGAATAAAATTACATAAAGAATTTAGCTATAATTAACGAATATCGACCTGCCGTAATTAACAAAATTGTAGAACATCATTCTAATAAAAATAAAAAACATAGTTTATCAACATTATTTCGTCGAAATAAACAAAAGCCTGATAATTCAAAAAGATTTAAAATAACTTTTGCACCCAAAATTATAAATAAATTAAAATCTGTTTGTAAAAAACACAATTTCGTCCCAGTTTTCGGCAATCAAAAGAAATTAAAAAATATTTTAGGGAGCACAAAAGACAAAATTGAAGAATTGGAAAAATCAGGAATTTATGAATACAAATGTAGTGATTGCTCAAAAATTTATGTGGTCAAACAAAAAGAAGTGTAAAAACAAGCTTTAAAGAACATAAAAGCCATATTAGGTTTAACCGGCCAGAAAAATCATGTATTGCACATCATGCTTTGACAGAATGTCATTTGGGAGTTTCTTTGGCAAATGTTAAGTTAATTAAAAAGTTAACATAGTTTTCAATTTGGATGCTTTTGAAAGCTATTTTATTTCGAAAAATTTTCATAATTAACTGAATTTTGATCGCGGAAATATTACTTTTAATTTATTTTCAATTGTATAATTTCAAAGTTTAGTTTTCTTTTAAATTTTGTATTACAATTTTCGTTTAGTTTTCCTTGAAAATTTTGACTCATTTTTCGATTTTCTTTTAGGTTTTCTTTGTGTTGCATTGCTTGCAATGCATACAAATAATTTTGTATTACTTCGGTCTGAAAAACCTAAGTATTGCATTCATGAGCCAAAAGTGAAATTCTTCCCCTACTTTTTTGACATTTCTGTACGTTTTAGGACCTACTGATTCTAAAAAAGCAAAAAAAATGTATGGCATCACAACCTACGAAATCTAGAAAACTGCCGGACGGATTTAAAATTTTTTTTTCAAAAAATAGGTCTACTCAATGAGGAAGAGCCGAAAGGACGATGTGTTCGATAACTGTACTGGAAGTGTGTCAAAAAAGTTGTCAAGTGTGTCAAAACAAGGAAATTTGCGTATTTTTTGCTTAAAAAACTTTCATTTTAAGTGATTACGAGTAGGAACATTAAATTTGGAGAAATCTTGATGGTCGGGATTGGTATGTGAGACCAAAATCTAGATTATTGCATTACAAGTTTGTCAAAAAAATGTTGTCAAGTGTGTCAAAAGAAAATTTTTTTATATATTTTTTCCCAATTTGTAGGATAAATAAAATTAATTATTTGTAAGAATAATTTTATGATTATTATTGAGAATTATAAGTAAGTCAAAAAAATAATGTCAAGTGTGTCAAAAAAATGATTTTCACTTATTTTTTTAGAAAAAAATAAAATTAGTTATTTGTATGAAATGAAATGTATAATGAACATGAAATTATTATTATTGAGAATTTTATTGTCAAAAAAATATTGTCAAGTGTGTTATTTCATTTATTTTTTTAGATAATTTTTTGGAAAAAAACTTTAGCTGTTTGTGAGTTGTCGTAATAAATATATAATTATATATGAAATTTGATTCAATGGGATATTTTTTAGTCGTAGTTCGTAGTTTAGTTTTCTGTGTTTTTCAAGTTTCATAATCGAGTTCCAGCTTTGCGAGATTATACTGAATAATGAAAAATAAGTGTAAAAGAATAATATAGTATTTCAGAATCCTTTCACTTAAATAATGGTTGGCATATGGTTTGATTGATTGATAATTTTAATCAAACAAAACAAATAGTGACATGACGTGGTTTGACTCCCTGCCCCCATCCGTAACAAATTGTCACAAAATTAAAATTATTACACCCCCTCCCCTTAATGCGTTACCTAATTTACGTACAGCCCCTTGCCTTTATTTAACATTCTTTTAAAATTGTTTTTAAACAAATACAACATTTTAATTTTTGAGATATTATAATTTAATAGGTTAATAAAATTACAAAAATGTTAATAGGGCCCGTAATTCATTCCCCCCACCCGGGCCTGGTTTTTCTCTGAACGGCCCTGTAGATATGTATTACAAAACTAACACGAAACATCAATACGTTGTGGGAAAATTATATCAGATCATAAATTAACATGATTTAGTGAAAAGATGATACAATCAGCAAACTACTCAAAAACCTCTCCATTTAGCGTTTCGAGAAAATATTTCAAAACCATAAATTCATATTTCTTTCGAAATTCCAATATTGTAAAAATTAAATAATATCAAAAATTCAAACTTCTTTCAAACAAAATTCTAAAAATATTTGAAAAATTATTACAAAATCAAAGATTAAAACTTTTTTCAAAAACTCTAAATTATAACAAAATCAAAAATTGTAACTTTTTCCAAAATTATAAGAATTATAATAGAATCAAAAAATTTTAATTTTTCAAAATTCTAAAAATATTCCAAAAATTCTTACAAAATCAAAAATTAAAACTTTTATCATAATTCTAAAAATATATATAAAATTTCAAAATTATATTTTTTTTCTAAATTCTAATAATATTCCAAAAATTCTTAAAAATTCAAAAATTCAAACTTTTTCCAAAATACTAAGAATAATGCAAAAATTATAACAATATCAAAAATTGTAACTTTTTCCAAAATTATAAAAAATATGTTGATATCAAAATTTAAAAATTTTTCAAAATTCTAAAAATTTTCCAAAAATTCTTACAAAATCAAAAATTGAAACTTTTTTCAAAATTCTAAATATATATATAAAATTCAAAAATTCTATTTTTATTTCAAAATTCTAAAAATATTCCAAAAATTAGAATAAAATCAAATATCTAAACTTTTTCTAAATTTTAATAATATTCCAAAAATTCTTAAAATTCAAACTTTTTCCATAACTCTAAAAATATTACAAAAATTATAACAATATCAAATATTGAAACTTTTTCCAAAATTATAAAAATTATAACAATATCAAAAATTCTAAAAATATTCCAAAAACTCTCGCGAAACGCGGACGGAAAATGTTTGGTAGAACAAATTTTAACCAGAGTATTCGACATAAACGAAATTATGAGCTATGACCAACTTCATTTCAGTTTTTGGAAAAGTATACTAACTTCATTTGTTATGAAATGAATTTGTATGTTTAATGTCAAATTTATTATTCAAAGTTTTACGAATAATTTGTTTAGTAAATGGATTAACAATTTATGTTTTTATGAAATACATAAAATATATCTACGAAATTGATATTATACAGGATATTAAAATATATCTACGAAATTGATATTATACTCTTGCGTTTATACAGGAGCCGTGGGCAGACAGTAAACGAATAAAAAGTCTATCGTCAAACAAAAATACAAAACTGATCTATTTCTCAGATGTGGAAAGACCGCGAACCGCGATTCTCTTCAACAAACCTCTGAAAATATTTCAATTGAATGAATTTATCTGTAGAGATCTTACAACGGTCCAGATAGAAATTCATCTTCCTCAAGGTGGATTTCGTAAATTCCTTTTAGCTTCTGCATACTTCCCGGGGGATGAGGATGCGACACCACCAGAAGTGGTAGAGAAACTCATCAAGTATTACAACAATAACCACTATAACCTCATAATCGCGTGTGATGCTAACGCTCATCACACTGTGTGGGGAGGTAGCAACATTAACACAAATGGCGAGCGTCTGCTTCAATTTTTGTATACAAACACTATGTTTATTGCAAACAAATGTAGTGAGCCTACCTTTAGAAAAGCAATCAGAGGTGAGGTCCTTGACCTTACTTTAACTAACATAAACGCTACTAACCATATTAAGAACTGGCATGTTTCGAAGGAAGCTTCTATGTCTGATCATGCTTATATATGTTTCAACATAGAACACTACCCAAAGAGCATCCAGTACTTTAGAAACCCAAGAAAAACCAACTGGGAACTTTACACAACATATCTTCATGATAATGTAAATAATTGCGGCAGTATCAACTCTAAATTTGAGCTTGACTCTGCAGCAAACAATTTACAAGAAATTATCACTGAAGCATACAACCTTAATACTCCAATAACTTAATCCAAAAGATGCAGAGATGTACCTTGGTGGAATGGTAGCTTGGAGAGGAAAAGGAATAAAGTTCGCAAGCTCTTTAGCAGAGCAAAAACAACAAATAATTGGACAGAGTACCGAGTAGCTCTAACCAACTATAATAAAGAACTCAGACAATCAAAAAGAAATAGCTGGAGAGAGCTCTGCAATACGATAGATAATCTGCCTGCTGCGGCTCGACTCCAAAAATTGATGTCGTCTGATCACACAAACCCTCTCGGCTCAATCTGCAAACCAAGTGGTACGTATACCACCAGCTGCATTGAGACACTAGATACTTTACTTCAAACCCACTTTCCGGGCTCAATAGAATGGAGCACGGAACATAATGCCAACGAAGACGTACATCTTCTAGATCCTGCAACTAAAAGTACTGCAGATCATTTAGCCAACACAATTTTCACCCCCAACAAAGCGAGATGGGCTATAGAATCCTTCGGTCCGTATAAATCTCCAGGAGGTGATGGAATCTTTCCGGTATTTCTGCAAAAGGGTCTAACAATCATTCTTCCATATCTCATGCGTTTGTTCAAAGCAAGCTTTCGCCTTGCTTACATTCCTCAGATATGGCGAGAAACCAAAGTTGTTTTTATACCTAAGCCAGGAAAAAAACCTAATGAAGCCAAATCATACAGACCCATAAGTCTTACATCTTTTCTATTAAAAACAATGGAGAAGATGTTGGACTATCACATCCGTCATGTATGTCTAAAACAAAACCCTCTTAACTCTAGCCAGCACGCCTATCAGACTGAGAAATCTACTGAAACGGCGTTGCACAAAATGGTGAAAGAAATTGAGAGCACCCTAAACTATAAGGAGGCACTTGTTTGTACATTTATGGACATACAAGGAGCCTTTGACAATGTCCACTTCAATGCTATCATTGAAATGGCCACAAAGAAAAATATAAACCCGCTTATCATTGCGTGGATTATCAAGATGCTACAGAGTCGGAAGATAACGGCTACACTAGGTGATTATTCAGTGACTGTTACTGCATCTAGAGGCTGCCCGCAAGGGGGCGTGCTCTCTCCGCTGCTTTGGCTAATGGTGGCTGATGATCTCCTCACTAAGCTAAATGATTCCGGCTTCAACACTGTAGGCTATGCCGACGACTTGGTTAGAGGGAAACATGACTCCACTGTCGCTGCTCGAACCCAGACAGCTCTTAATATTGTATCAAAGTGGTGCAACAGATTGGGACTGTCGATCAACCCACGAAAAACAAGCATTGTCGTTTTCACAAACAGGAGAAACTTTAATTTCATTTCTCTTGTTCTAAACGGCGATCTAATACAAACATCAAAAGAGGTTAAATATTTGAGTGTGATTCTGGATAGCAAACTAACCTGGAACTCACACCTGAAATATATCTCTGATAAGGCAAACAAAGTTTTCTTCACATGCAGAAACCTGTTTGGGAAAACATGGGGTCTTAGCCCAAAAATGATACTTTGGTTGCACCAAAGTCTTATTAAACCAATTCTAACATATGCAGCTTTAGTTTGGTGGCCTAAAACGCGCCAAATAACTGCTCAAAATATGTTTACAAAAATACAAAGGCTTGTGTGTCTTAGTGCCACAGGTGCTTTCAAAACCACGCCAACGTCAGCAATGGAAATTCTTCTAAAGCTTTCTCTAAAGCTTTTTAAACTTGTTGAGCGTTCATAGACTGCAGCTCACAGAAGGGTTTAAGCCGGGTAATCTAACTGGACACCTTAAAATCCTTTCTGAATTACAAGCTGAAATGCATACATACCATATTTCGGATTGTATGCCAAAAAAAATAGATTTAGACAGGCACTTTGATGTCAAGATATTGGCCAGGGATCGTATTAAAAATTACATACGGTCACTGCCACATAACGCCAGCATCTGGTACACAGATGGTTCTCGAACCAATATGGGCACGGGAGCAGGAGTGTTTGGTCCTAGAACAAAGCAAACGGTTGCCCTAGGCACCACAACAACCATATTTCAAACCAAAATTTTTGCAATTAGCAGTTGCGCTTTGCTATGTGCTGAAAGAAAATACCAAAATATTGAAATATATATTATCTCTGACAGCCAAGCAGCACTCTTGGCACTTAAATCTACGCGCTTTGATTCAAAACTGGTATGGGAATGCTACCAAAATCTACTAAAAATCTCCTGCAATAATAAAGTAACACTTGTGTGGGCACCTAGCCACACAGGAATACAAGGAAATGCTATCGCTGACGCTTTAGCAAAGCAAGGGGCCGATAAAAAGTTTGTTGGACCGGAACCATGCTTCGGAATGACCAAGATTTTGCTCAAAAGCACATTTCAAACATGGGTACAGGAACAAAACGCTAAATTATGGAGAAGCAAAAAGGGACTAGTAGTATACTAGGTAAGAAGTTTCTAGGTAACCTCCCTGTTTCACCTTTAAGAACAATCGACTTGAACAGAGAGTCTCTAAGAATTTTAACGTGGTGCGTTACTGGACATGATCCTTTAAACCACCATCTTAACAAATGGGCCTTGTTGTTTCCGACAGGTGCAGATTCTGCTACTCGGACGCAGAAACGATAAAACATGTCATCTGCAGCTGTTCTGAACTCTCTGGGCACAGATACAACCAACTTGGTCATAGAAGACTAACACTTCCATTACCACAAAACGGCACTCCAATTGAGCTAATTAATTTTATTAAAAGTCTCAACTTGGATGACAGAACACAACCAGTAACGGCACAGACGACTGACTAATAAAACAATCAGGGTAAGCACAATAGATCTTCAGGTCGCAGTGCTACTTGAACTGCAAGTCTCAAGGCCCTCCAATAAAAAAAAAAAAAAAAAAAATTGATCGAAACACTTAAAAATTCAATGATAGGAAAATTAGAAACTTTTTAATGAAACACATAGGAAAGTGTCAAATACTTATATGTACTTGTACTTATTAAGGGGCTGGGAATGAAAAGGGGTAAAACGCCATTTAAAACCCAGTCAAGTGGGATATCATTTGAAAGAGAACCAATATAATTTGTGAAACCTTAGATATTAATTATGGTCAAAACATGCCACTTTTTGTTCTGCTCCTCATGGGGTTTCGAGCTAAATTGATAGAAAAATTTAAAAAATTCACAGACAGGAAGTTTGATAAACTCTCAAGAAAACTATAGCAAAGTGTCACACAGTTTTATATCAGTATTTTGAGGAGCTGAGGGTGGATAAAAGTAAAAAAACTATTTATCATTTGAAAGAGCGCTTAATTTAAGAAACAAATCAGTTTTTGTTACGAAAGAGGTGGTTGTGCATTTGATCTATCCCTTGCAAGATTATAAAAAGGCTCCGGATTTAGTTTGTCAACTTTTTCATTACCTGTGTACCACGTATGACCAGATATCCACTATACTATGGCTTTGAGACCGTGGATTACGTGGATGCTGTTTAGCCTTACCAAACAGTTTCCAGATATTTTGGAAGTAGTAGTGTAAGCGCTCAAGGCTCCAACGGCTGTTTGGCTATCCGACAAGAAGACAATCTTCTTGTTTTGATAATTTCTCCTCAATCTATATTTTTCAAGTGCTCATTGATTCTGCCTATAGAGAGACTCAAAGCCCAGTGTTTTCATTAATTTAAAGTATTTGGTTTCAGAACTTCTGCACCAACTGCCACTGGTTTTGAGTTTTTGAGCCATCTGCCGGCTGTTTAATAACATACATAGTACTCCGTTTGTACGTAGTATATGCTTTGCTTTACTTTGCTTAATTGTTCAACATTTATGTGTATTTTCTATAGTGGTTGAACCTGGACAGTTGAACGAATATGGGAACCAGTTTTAGCAACATCCCCGACAAACATAATGCGCATGGTCGGTTAGTTGAAGTATAAAAGTATTTGAGTGCTAACGTTTACTTAACATTTTTAAATTATGTTAACAGGTATATACAATATGTGCATAGAACTTTCAGGCTATTGTATTTGTAAATGAAGCGCCCACTTTTTCGTAATTTTTTTAAACATACAGTTTAAATGAAAACAAATCTGTAGCTAAAAATTTTAAATATTTAGCTTATATTTAAAAACTAATAAACATTTTTGACAGTTTTTTCACATTTAAAAAAAATTAATTTATATATCAGTAAACCAACATGTAAAATGATAAACGAAAAATATTCGTTAATTGGTTAAGTGTTAGCACTCTCTACAAAAAGGCTGCCAGACAAAGTAGGGTGTTCTTGTACCCTCTCTTATTGGTTTTTTAAATTGTTCATTCGCAAATGCGATACTCACATGACCAGATATCCAATAAACTGTTGCTATTTGACCTTTACCAAGTCTTACCACAATGGTCTCCAACTATTTCGGAGGTGATAGTGTATGCGTTCCGAAAATTTCTGCTCAAGCTTAATTTCGTACATCTTTCGATTTTACAGATTTAAGACTGAAAGACACTGAGTTAGGTGCTGATTGATTTAAAGCATTTGGCTTTTATAATTCTATGCAAACTAATTTATAACTCTGTTTTTGGATAATATGCGTACCATTTGACTACATCATTACTTCCCTTGTACCTAGTACACTCGCTGCTTCACTCAGCTTTATTGTTAAACATTTATGTGTATTTCCTATAGAAGTTGAACCATTGGTTGAACCTGTGAAGTTGAGCCATTAGTGGAACCAATCCTAGTACCATCACAATTGTCGTGGTAGGATATATTTTTATTTTCCTCTTTTCGCAAAAGCAGGGCAGTTACTTTTTCTAACTCATACATTTCTGATTTGAGCTGTGCTCTTCTATACAATGCGTCTACTTAAGACGTGAACTGGCCTCAGTAACGCAGATGCCCTTCTTTTTCTTCTACTTCTAAAAGAATATAAAATGAAGATCAAAAGACAGGAGGGTAACTGTTACACAATTTACGGAAGATAGTAAAAATTGAACTATAGACGATTTCCATCTGTGATAGACTTAATTGTTACTGCACAGGGTTGTCCTTAGCAGAATCTAATAAAAATCTTTTGAAGCAGTTTGGCAATGAAACATTTAAAATCTATGGCAAGTGGACTCGTCGTCCAGCTATATTATAGTGGATATATCCCACGAATCTAAAACTAAGTAACGTATGGGGTAGATGCATTGCATAGCAGAGCACAGTTCAAATAAAAATGTATGAGTTAGAAAAAGCACAGAAGCTGTTCTGTTTTTGCGAAAAGGGGGCAAACAATAAGTTCTACCATGGCAATGGCGATGTTACTAGGACTAGTTTTAGCAGTGGTTCAACTGTTCAGGTTAAATTTTTGTAAGAAAAACACATCAAACAACAAAGCAAAGAAAAACAGAACATACACTACGTACAGGCGCAAAGGTACTGAAACCAAATACTTTAAATTAATGAGCACCTGTCCCAGTGTCTTCGAGACTATCAGAATCGGCAGAATCAATGAGCACTTGCAATATAAAGATTGAGGAGAAATTATCGGAACAAGAGGATTGCTATCTTGTCGGATAGCCAAGCAGTCGTTGAGGTCTTGAACGCATACACATCCAAACTATCACATTAAAAATGTTTTATGCAAATAACACATCCAAAATATCTGGCGACTGTGTGGTAAGGCTTAACAAGCATCCACGTAATGGTCACAAAACAACAGTATTCTGGATATCTGGTCATACGTGTATCACAGGTAATGAAAAAGTCTACAAACTAGACCTGGAACTTTTTTGTAAACTTGCAAGGGATAGACTAAATGCACACAACCGGTTCTTTCGTAACAAAAACTGCAATATTTTTTAAATTAAGCGCTCTTTAAAATGATAACCCACTCGTTTGATATACCACCCAAAAGGGGTAAGCCGTAAGGTGCATCAACCCCACTTACTTGCAGATGATACTCCACTCATCAAAATAGTTTTTTTTATTTATGTCCACTTTCAGCCCCCAAAAATATAAATATATAATTATGTGACACTTTCCTATGTTTTCCTTGAGAGTTTATCAAACTTAATATGTCTGTGAATTTTTAAAATTTTTCTATTATTTCATTCGTTATACTCATTATCACAAACTGGAGTTCTAACAACGAGATAACTGATTTCATCTGAGTTTTTTTGATCCAAAATAAATATATACTGCGTCATCCAGGTGAAGTCGCGTAGCTATTATTGACGTGTAAAAGAACATCGACAAACGAAATTTCATCCAGATTCTTTCGAAGTGCTCTTAAGCCATCGCTATAACCGTATTTCCATATCGTTATCTCCGTTTTAACATCAGTTTATTATGAAATCTTAGTTCGTATTGTTCTTTCAAAACCGACTAGTTTTTAAGGTATAAATCGTTTATTTGCTGACTCAAATAACAATGTTTAGGAGAACGATTCTATTAGTATATAAAACATCTCTAAAAACTCATTCCAACATATCGAACTGATCCACAGACCTCTCTTTATTTCTTTTTGAAAATTTGTAAGTATTTAGGTATCACTATGGCCATGCCTTTTAATTTTATTTTGACTTAAAAATTATGACAAGTTAATAATATTTATTAATCGTTATTAAAAAATTAAAATACTTGATCGAATTTCAAACCCAGTTGAATAATTTTATTACAGCAGACACACTAATAAAAATATCCCGAAACAGTTAATCACTTTTTTAAGATAATACCACAATCTACCATCATGAATATTCAAATTGATAATTTCAAACTTCCTATTCTCAATTTAACCTTTTATCAATTTACCTCGACATAATTCCTTTCTAATCTTATTTGCCTCTTACTCGTCGTGATTTACAATTCTAGCATAAATCAAAATATCGAAAAACCATTCCCAGAAATTAGCATAGTTTTTCGTTGTCATTCAATTTCCTCAAAATAAAAAATAAAATGAACAAATCAATTTTTCTAAATTAGGTAAATAATTGGGCAATTATTTAGCAAAAAAAACACCACTGAAAAGTTACTCAAAACAAAAGTTAAAGTGGGAAATGACTAAATTGAATTTCACGTCAGATGAATAAATTTTGAGATAATTTAACGCAAATAAAATCTGATCTGACTTCAGAACAAAAGTTTAAAACAAAATAAATAATTATTGTGGAGTTAGATCACGTAGAAACGTAATCAAATTTAGTTGCATTCTATTAAAAAGTCGTTCTGTTATATTGTTCTCATTATTTTTCAGGTAAGTTTAGTTTAATAAATATTCTTAGTTAATAAAAACTTACCGATTCAATTGCCTTTTCTAGTCTAAAGATTTCTTCTTGCAATAAATGTAATGTTCCTGTTTTCCCACGATGACGTGCAAATGCTGCTGCACATGTACTATGAATACTGTTTACCCAGTTTTCCAACTCCACCTGCATGATAAATAAAATTAAATGTTTTTAGTAAACCGAATGTTAAAAAGTTTAAATTTGTCTTACCTGACAAGGAGCTTGAAATAAATACGCATCACCAAAAGCTGTACTTAAACAAAATATATAATCTCGTTTTGGATGTTCAGGAATCGGTTGCATAATCGCACCATCAACAATAATTAAATGTTTAGGTGCTGCTTCGACGCTTCTACCTTCACGCGAATCACATGGATAGAATAATAATGTTGTTCCTTTTAAACAAACCCAATACCCTTTCCATCCCCGTTTTCTTGCTAATTCAATTTGATGTTTTTTCCGTAAAAGCCATTTTTTAACTGATAAAAATCTGCAAGCAAAAAAAAAGATAACACAAATAAGGTTGCCGTTTGATAATGAAATTATAACAAACAAGAATAGAATCTGACATTTTTAACAGCAAAGAGGAAATTCGAAATTTTTTTTGTTCGTTCGATTGTAAAATTTCTCGTTGTTCATTTATCATTCTCCGGTTAGTTGTTGTTGTAAAAACAAAAACGTAAGTAAGGTAAGATAAAAACCCTTTAAAATTAGAAGGAGATTTATATAGTTTTTAGAACAAAACCTATTTGTGCGTTGTTTTGTTGGCTTACAAAGGAGGATATATTATGCTTTTTATAAACTTTTTCAGAAAAAAAATTGTGTATGTCACCGTGATTTAGAAAGTGATAATGATGATTCATAACGTCAAAGTGTAATATTCAAAGTTATTATTATTATTCTTGAAGTACTTTTACGATTTTGAAAGGATTTACGATTTTTGCTTGATTACCCATGTTGTAGAATTGAGAATTGAGATACAAAGTTGACAGGATCAATGTATTTTATTGATACAGAATGAAAAATCTGTTCGTGATGAAATTTTTTAAGCATAAAAAAAATAAATTGTTATCAAACTTTAAACAGACAAAGAAACTGTTGAGTTTATATCTATTGATAGATCTACCGTTTAGTTACACCAACAATTATCAAGGATACTTATGCATATTCTTCTTATGTTTGTTGTTATTTTCATATTATGGGGAGAATTTGTATGTGTGTATGGGCTCATACACTCAAAGCACAATATGAATACTAATATTTAATATAAATCAATATTTAATATGAAAATTCTTTTGACATTTGATCAGAATCTGATGTGATTGCCCTAATAGGAGTTGCCGTAACTGGACGGATTAGCTCTGATAGTATAAATAACGACCGGCCCTATTCCGATTCTTGATCTGTATTAAGAATCAAAATCAACTAAATAGTTCACTATCCTATTTCAGTCTAATATATCAACTTATAAATAAAAAAACGAAAACATTCAAGGATACTCCGTAAATTAATTTATTGTGTTCGATAACGTGTTCGATAACGGTACCGGAAGTGTGTCAAAAAAAAAAACGTCAAGTGTGTCAAAACAAGGAAATATGCATATTTTTTGCTTAAAAACGTTCATTTTAAGTGATAATGAGTAGGAACAAAGATTGTGTAGAAATCTGGATGGTCGGGATTGGTATGTGAGATTAAAAACTGGATTATTGCATTACAAGTTTGTCAAAAAATGTTGTCAAGTGTGTCAAAAGAAAGATTTTTTATTTATTTTTACCCAATTTTTTGGAAAAATAAAATTAATTACTTGTACGACATAAAATTTTATTATTATCATTGAGAATTATAAGTTAGCCAAAAAAATAATGTCAAATGTGTCAAAAAAATTATTTTCATTTATTTTTTTAGAAAAAAAATAAAATTAGGTATTTGTATGAAATGAAATGTATAATGAACATGAAACTATTATTATTGAAAATTTTATTGCATTATAAGTTTCTCCAAAAAATGATTTCATTTATTTTTTGGATAATTTTTTGGCAAAAACAAATTTAGCTGTTTGTTTACGTAAATATAATAACATGAACATGGATATTTTTGAATTTGTTATAGTTTTTGAAATATTTTTTGAATTCTGAAAAAGTTTCAATTTTTGATTTTGTAAGAATTTTTGGAATATTTTTAGAATTTTGAAAAATTTAAAATTTTTGATTTTATTATAATTTTTATAATTTTGGAAATAGTTTTGATATTGTTATAATTTTTGCAATATTTTTAGAGTTTTGGAAAAAGTTTGAATTTTTAAATTTTGAAGAATTTTTGGAATATTATTAGAATTTAGAAAAAGTTTAAATATTTGATTTTATTTGAATTTTTGGAATATTTTTTATGAACAATTTGTCATGATTAATGTAAAAAATATAAGCGCAACGCAGTTGGACAGTTCTGAAAAAAATATAAATATGGGAGTCTGTAACAATGTGGCTACGATGCTTAAAATTTAGAGACACGTTAGAGTGAGTTGTGTTTCTACTTGTATTTTTATTATTATTATTTCAGTATTATATTTTTTATTATTTTTATTTACTTATACAAAAAAGTTTTAAAAAGCGTCCATCAACACCTCAGAGCGCATGTTGTTCGCTACTCTATCAGCGTTTGTTTCTGATTAGAAGCGACTACCTCCAATTACGTTTAATTAAATGTTAAAACAAGACATTTATACATATTAAACTGATCGTTAAAAATTAAATTTTTTGAGACGCCCCCTAAAAAAATTCTTTGTAGTCAAAAAACCCCGAGGACATTATTTTTTAAATCAAAAGAACACGTGCCGCAAAATCGTCGAAGTTTATTTTTTGAAAAATTCGTAGATTTTTTCAAATATCTCATAAAATATGCTGATTAAAAAAAATATATAGACATTTTTGTAGGAAATTTAATTTTCTAGAAAAAAGGTCCTAGTTATTTTTTCCCTAAAAATTATAGTTCTCATGATATTTTGAAAATGAACTTGTAAGTTTTGGTGATTTATAAGAAACATAAAAAATAAAAATGCCGAAAAAGTTCTAATTTTCTTCTTATGCTATAGAATAAAATGTATAAAAATAATCGTGACAAAAAAAATCAAAATTAGTACTTTTTCGTCAAAATTTTCATCATTTGTTTTTACGAGTTTCGAAGAATTCAAGTTTTATTTCAAAATATCATCAGAAATAAAGGTTTTAGGGAAAAAATGATATGGATCTTTTTTGTAGAAATTTAGATTTCCTTCAAAAATAACTATTTGATTTTTTCTAAAATCTGCATATTTTATGAGATATTAACGATTTTATCAAAAAATCAACATCGATGATTTTGCGGCCCGTGTTCTTTTGATTTAAAAAAAATAATGCCATCGTAGTTTTGTGACTACGAAGAATTTGTTTAGGAGGCATCTCAGAAAATTTAATTTTTAACGACCAGTCTAATACATATAATCCATCATCAATAATAATTATAATCTTGGGCTGTATTCTAAACGACGACTTATTTGAAACTTATTTATGTAGACTTACTTATTCACCGCCATTTTAAATAAGTATTTAAAAGCTATTCTAAGCTATTCTAAACGATTTAGCATACTTATTTTGACAGCAAAAAAAAGCAAATTCGAAAATAAATTTAATAAAAACGATTTATTTTATTTGATCAATTAAAATATTCTTCAAAACTATTTTTTTCATTTTAAATTATTACAATCAATTTTATCTTATTATAAATTATATTTTATATTATTACATTTTATTTTATTATAAAATCATTTAGTTAACAAACATAAAAATTTTGTGACTGTCAAATCGAATTAAATTTTTCTATGAAAAAAAAATATTAAATAAGTCACCTCTTTAGGTTACTTATTCAAATAAGTAAGTCTCCACAAATAAGTTTCAAATAAGTTTTGGTTTAAAATACAGCCTTAATCGTAATTTTAGCCACAACTTATACGTACTTTTAGTTGTTTGAATTATTCAAATGCAGCTATAACATTATTACAGTTTTCGGAAAATAGATATAATGTTAAGCAAAAGATAGTATTAGTAAAATAAAGTTTATTTCTTGATTTTATTGAACGAATATACTAAAACATAGAAAAAGTATAGTATATTTTTTGCCAAAATGTAAAGTATCATTACAGCCCTCACTACGATCTTGCTATAAATTTAATACTCGAGTGTCTTTTGGCATCGTTATACAATAAACTAATTTTTATTTTATCCATTTTTATTTTTATTTAATTTGTTTGTGTTTGAAAGGTGTGCAGGGACATTTACAACTCAGTTCTTAAAGATGATGTTGATGTTGAAGTGGAGTAATTCTCCCATTTGTGAAGAGCACACGATCAGTTTGTTTTAATTTTTGAACTTTTCTCCAACTCCACACCCCCCAATCATTGACGAATCTGACTCTTTTAGAAATTTTCTTCATTTTAATAAGCCATTTTGCAAGAATCCAAAAAGGTCTAAACGAAACCTTTTATAAATTTAAGCGCAACCCACTTAAAAATCACTGTTAAATGAATTTGGAGCCGCCAAGATATGTTTTGCTTTTCGGTTAAACTTTAACTCAAATAGACTAACACACTCGAGTAGCGACGAGATAAAATTTTTTTTTTGACGATCGACTTAACATCACATTACAATTTGTCGTTCAATTTTAGTTCCTACGTTTCGCGACTATCCGATATTCTATCTTTAAATGGCAACTTTATAACATACTTGTATGAAGCGAGCTCAATTTAAATGATGTCAAACGTCTGCTCCAAAGAGATTACTTGTTACGAAGCCGTTGTGCATGAATGCATGAAATAATTTTATATGCGTTGATTCAGTATTTCGCTATCGATGTAATCATGATCGTTCATCCTTTCCTCACAGAAAATTAATTGATCCATTGGGTTTTTTTTTCTTGTCTCATTTTTTGTATTAATACCGCATTCACAGCGACATAGCAATTGCTCAGCGACAATTAGTAGATAGTATATTATAATTTGCATCTTGGCATATTTAATATGAGTTTAAAACGTAGATTGTAATTTGAATCGTAAGTATTTGAATCGTTTGTAATGGTAGTAAGCCTAGATATCAAATTAGTTGCAAGATTTTAAAATAAAAAGTGTTTACAGCACAGATTTAAATTACATCTACTAATTTGCTATGTTGCTGTGAATGCGGTATAAAATTGCATTTTGAAATATACGGTGGAGGATAGAAAGTTGTTAGGCAGTCAATCGAAATTAGAGCTGCAGACGAGTTCGTGCAAAATCATCAATACTGATGATGATATTATTAAAACATTAAAAAAATGTTTTATGTGTTTACTGTTGGTGTAAATAATAACTAAAACTCTACAGTCAATATAATTGGGATAATTATAAGAGCAACAATCTTGTATTAGCGCTTAATGTTGTTAAAATATAAATTCAATTTTTATTATGATTCAAGCAGAAGAAAGAAAGAAAGGGCGAATTCATTTTGTGATTAATATAAGATTCTGAATGCAAAGCTGGTGAGTTATAAATATAACAAAAAAAACTTATAATAAATGTATTTGTCTCATTAAAATACGGCGAATCAAAAATTTGTTGAATTAATAAGTGAACAAAGAAATAGTGTGTTCCTGATAATCTGGTTACTGAGAAAACTTGCTACGTAAATATTATAGATAATATTAGTGTCTATTAAAAATAAAAGATGTATGATAAATGTGTCCATCTTGTTAAAATACGGCTATTTGAAGATATTAGTGCTCAATTTAGATTTATTATCATAGTGACAACATCACAGTTATTCATATCTACCCATAAAACTCATAAAAATAAAAAAACTTTCCACTTGTGAACGAATAATGGGATGAGTAAAACATTTCAAATTTTTTGAAGTTATACTTCTTTGCGCTCGTTGTAAATATTTTGATGGGGTGTTAATCGAGAAACCGCGTCACGCTTGTTTAAGTTATATTTTAACCTTTATGCTGTATGGTAATAAAGACGAAATTAGTAAATCAACCTTATGCTGTATGGTAATAAAGACGAAATTACTAAATCAATCATATTTTATAATAATAAAACATTATTCGCTTAGTTATCTTTGATCAATTTTTTTTTTCACTTTTCGGAATTATCATTAAAAGGAATAGTTAATGTATAATGTGACAAACAAATATGTACATTTATATGAAAATTATGTTAAATTATTTTTTAACAAATACATATTTCTAATTTTCAACAAATATGTTCTTATGGTTTGCAATTATATAAAATACGTACATATTTCTATGCATTAGCACCAATACGATACATATAAGCATTGCTTATATATGATTAAACAAACCTGCTTGCATTAGCAGAACTGCCTTCACATGTTCCAAAAATTGGAAATTGACGTTTCTTTTCCTCTTCTTAGAAACATTGATTAACCAAGAATTTGCATTGGAACCTTAGTACCGAAGAAAAAGATTATGGACAATATCAAAGCTACAGGTTTAAAGTGTTTTACTTATTGAGTGAAATATGCTTCTCCATTACTTTCAAAACTATTATTGTTATTGCAAGGGATCTATAAAATATATGCAAATATGTTAACAAATGGTGTGATTTGACTGTTTTAATAATAATATATAAGTCTGAATTTATAAATGAAATTAGTCTTATTATTATTTTTTCCAATTTTTGTTTTAAGTTGTGGGAAGGAATGTCGAAATAAGACGATGACCATAAAGCGATAAAACCCATTAAACGAAAATATTCACTAAAAATGGTGGTATTTTTTAACCGGCCGGCATATGCATCGATGTATTAGAGTATTGCAATGACAATCGATAAAATATATTTGCAAATTGCAATACGACCCTCTTCAGAACAGCAAAATTTCTGGATTGATAAATGATTATAAGTCTACATGAAATAGGACGCTAAACCAATAGCAACGAAACCGTGTACCTATTTTGTATGACGAGTACGGTGGTTTCGGAGTAAGTAATTGACAATTGTGACATCCAATAAACAAATATATTTACACTCACCTAATTGTTCGTGACACATTGAATTATTTGAATTAAATCTTTGGAATAAAATTTTAACTTTTTTCTAACCTTAATCTTTTGCCATCTACATTTATAAAAATTATTTAATTATTATTTGTCTGTCAATGTATTTTAATTTTAACATACATTTAATATGTTAATTTATCTATAGCTTTAGAGACATTTACTTAATGGCTTTTGCTGACTGTAAAATGATACTATTACATTTTTTTCAAACTTTTTATATACATATTACTAATAAAATAAGTAAAATTAAATGACATTAAAAAAAACTATATGAGAATTTACTCAAAAAAAAAACAGTTTTCAACCACTTTATCTGGGAAGCACGAGCATCGCTGTGCGGGTACCTTCTAGTAATTAATAATTATTAGTTTTTTGAATAATATTTTTTTTTCTTTTTGGATAATATTTTTTTTTGAATATTTTTTTTTTATTTTTTTGACTAAGAAAACTAAGAAAAGTCGACGATTAGACGTTCTTATACTTTTTGAATAATAATTTTTTTTTGAATAATATTTTTTTTTTATTTATTTTTTGAATAATATGTTTTTTTTTGCTTTTTTTTTTAAACTAATTTTTTTTTTTTGTATTATATATTTTTTTTGAATAATATTTTTTTTTTATTTTTTTGAATAATATTTTGGTTTTGTTTAGTTATTTTTTTTTAATGTATCCTATCTGTCGGTCTGTGTGCGTGTGTGCGAGCGAATGGCCAAAGAAGTATAACTTCCACCGTCTGGTCCAACGCAGACCCTACTTTTTCTTGAATAAAATGTAATGAATAAAATATGGAGGGGCTGAAATTTCAAGCTCTGAAATATTAAGACTTCGGTCTGGGTTAAGGATTTTGATATAGTTTTCGGCAAAAAACTTTTATGAGGACATGGTTTTTAGTTTTGGGCAGCGATGCATGTCAAACATAACTTTTTGTTAAAGTACATGTATTTTGTATCTCTGTTTAAATATGTATTACAGAACTAACACGGAACATCAAAACGTTGTCGGAAAATTATTAAAGATCATAAATTAATATAATTTAGTGAGAAGATGATACAATCAGAAAACTACTCAAAAGCCTCGCAATTTAGCGTTTCGAGAAAATATATCAAAATCAGAAATTCATATTTCTTTCAAAATTCCAAAAATATTGTAAAATAAAAAATTCAAACTTTTTTCAAACAAAATTCTAAAAATATTTCAAAAATTATTACATAATCACAGATTAAAGCTTTTTTCAAAAATTCTAAAAATATTTCAAAAATTATAACAAAATCAAAAATTGTAACTTTTTCCAAAATTATAAAAATTACAATAAAATCAAAAATTTAAAATTTTTTAAAATTCCAAAAATTCTTACAAAATCAAAAATTGAAACTTCTTCAAAATTCCAAGAATATTTAAAAAACTATAACAAATACAAAAATGTCCATGTCCAATTTCATTTTCATTTACATTTCAGCAAATTATTCCAAAACCTTCAATTTAGCGATTCGAGAAAATATTACATCACAAATTCATATTTCTTTCAAAATTCCAAAAATATTGTAAAAATTATAATAATATCAAACTTTTTTCAAAATTCTAAATATATTCCAAAAATTATTATAAAAACAAAAATTGAAACTTTTTTCAAAATTCCAAAAATTATAATAAAATCTAAAATTTAAAATTTTTCAAAATAACAAAAATTTTCCAAAAATTATTACAAAATCAAAAATACAAACTTTTTTCAAAATATATTTCAAAAATTATAACAAATTCAAAAATTTCCATGTCCAATTTCATTTTCAATTACATTTAGGTCATAAAAACAGCTACATTTTTTTCCCTAAAAATTGACTAAAAAAATCAATGAAATCATTTTTTGACACGCTTGAAATTATTTTTTAGACAAACTTATAATGCCATAATTCTCTATAATAATAATATATTTTCATGTCATACAAATTATTGATTTTATTTTTTTCCAAAAAATTGGGTAAAAAAATAATTAAAAAACTTTCTTTTGACACACTTGACAACATTTTTTTGACAAACTTATAATGCAATAATCTAGATTTTCGTCTCTCATACCAATCCGATCATCAAGATTTCTCCAAATTCAATGTTCCTACTCGTAATCACTTAATCTGAAAGTTTTTTAATCAAAAAATATGCAAATTTCCTTGTTTTGACACACTTGACGATTTTTTTGACACACCTCTGGTACAATTATCGAACACATCGTCCTTTTTGCTCTTCCTATCGAGTAAATCTATTTTTGGAAAAAAGTAGGTCCTTAAACGTCGAGAAATGCCAAAAAAGTAGGGGTAAGAATTTCACTTTGAGCTCATGAATGTAATACTTAGGTCTTTCAGACCGAAATAATTGATGTAGGGTATGTGACGCTCTGGGTTTGGGGTTGCTATAGTTCCTGTTCCTTTTTTTAATCATTTAAATCCGTTCTCTTCTTATTTTCTTTTGCGTGCAATTTTGCATTTCTACTGGGCTGAGTAAACACATTTTCGAATCCGCAAGATTGAAACTTGTCGGAATTAAATTTTGCACGGCACGCAGTTCCTCTAATGTTCCTGATGGTGATCCACTATACGGAATGCAATGCTTATTACATACTATAAAATAATAACAAAATTGTAAATATTTTCATCGTTCGACTTCTCGCTCAACTATAGGCTGACCAAAATTTTAGTTTTTTGTTAAATGTTTTTAGAATTTACTTTCATTGTGAATCTATTAGTTCACAAAGTTTTGTAATAAAGAGTGGCAATAGCACATAGCATGCAACACATTTTCGATAATTTGTCAAAAACTAACAAATATTGTAAATAGGAAATCAACATTGACCGGATCAAAACACTTTGGTTTTTACTTAACACTCGCTTAAAACGAACAACTGAGAACCAATCGCAGGTTGTTTTCTTTGAGTCATCAGTGACGACTCATGACTCATCATTGAATTTCTACTATTGCGATTTTTACCAATTTTTTCCCCGTTTTCTTAAAACCGCAAGTTATGAGTGGGAGACATATTAAAAGAAATAATTGTTAATGGAATTTAGAAAAAAATATGACCATTACAAAAATGTGGTCAAATTAACAAAAATCGTCTTAATGTAATAGAAAAACTTTAAACGAGTAAAGCACATTTTGGATTTGCTTAATAGTTTTTACCATATATGGAAAATTCAATTAAACCGATAATGTTATTCGGCGTTTGGACCATTTTCGATTTCCTTGGAGTTTCGGTAACCTTTAGTATAATAAAATAAAATTAATTAGTTTTTTATTTTTGTCCTGGTTTTGGCACAAGGTGGCTTAGAAGTTGTTAAAAAATTTAGAGCCAAGCAAAGTTTGATGCTAAATTGTAATCGAAATGATTAACCGATTTGAATAATATTTACTATAATTAGAATTTTTTATTCTGATTAAAAGGATAATTCATCATCTTTCTGTCAAATAAAAAAATTACGAGAAAATTCAGATCTGGCATATTTTTTTTACCGTATATATGTTCCATTTAGAAACGTAGGCTGTTAACGAGTGTCTCTCACCTGTATTAATTTCATCAATCCACTCAATTTTATGGTCGAGCATCACTTGAAGACGTAATTTAATCGATTAGTTTTATATGGGTGATCAGTTCATAGTTATTCCAATTTATCAATTATATTTAGTCAACTATCGGTTAATTGGAAAACCGTGTAACATATGTATGACTAATCTAATTGACATACATTACATATGTTATTCTTCCCATCAAATTATCGTAAACAATTAAATAAGTCATCAACAACTTAAAAACTTAGATCGAATTTCCATAAATTCCCACAATATATATTAAATAACGAAATCTAAATAACATAAACTAATTTAAGCTGGATGACATTACAGAAATAAATTTAAATAAAATTTATCGAAATAAATATAATTCCTGCTGAATGAGGCAATTATCTTTATTTAATATATGATTGACCGATATTACCTTTACATAATAAATCGATTGTTAATTGGTTAATCGATTTAATTATTAAAATAAAGATAATGCTAAGAGGGGATGATAGTGGAGAAACCCTCAACCAATTTTACTATAACTTAAATGAAAATCACAATGAAAAATCAATCAATAAACTTTTCTGAAAGTTAAAGTGTTTGTTTTATTTAAACCTTTTATCGGAAGAAATTCTGCCCAATAGGCCTTAGTCTACGGGTTAAACGTGGTTTTTCCAGTTGCGAAGACTTTCTTCCCATCATAAATATCAAGATATTAAGTGGACATCAAAGTAAAATAGTTCAACGGATAAGTCCACCATAACCGGTGTGTTGATGGTTGTTAATGTTTTGCTTAAAAACACTTTGACTTAGATGGGAGTCGAACCCAGATCTTCCGAGTTCGAAGTTCAGCCTGCTACCACAAGGCCACTCAACACACAACCTGGCATATTAATTATTATTATATATTGAAACGTATTTTTTCTCGTCAATAAAACAATTCGCCTTTCTGTAATTTTAGTATGTTTTAGGTAAAAGACTAAATCAAGAAAAAAGTTACTTTTGGGTCTCACCATCCTTGAAATTTAATTTTTGAAAAATATAAACATATTTTAAGTAATAGTATATTGTATATTAAGTGCAGAAAGTACAACATTGCTGCTCGTGCATGAAAATTGCTGGTTGAGGTGCAACCAAAACCAGCAATCATGCCAGAGCAGCAATGTTACTTTCTGCTCAAAGTATACATACTATTTTTTTAATGACTGCCGACAAATACGATTGAAGTTGCCAAGGAGGCATTTATTTGTTGTTTAAAAACGTATCGAACGTCAAGTTAAAACTTTAAATTAATAAATTTAAAATTTATTAATTTAGAGTTTAGAGTTTATATCAATTATTATTGAGTTTTAGAGTTTATTTCAATTAGAGTGTAATTACTTATTTAGAGTTTATATCAATTTTTAAATAAAAATAATTTAAAATGAGCAGTAGTGATGAAAGTGATATAATTAGCACTTCACCCCATATAAAAGAAGCAGCCAATAATTTAACTTTAGATCTGTTGCCTGAAAAATTTAAAGCCTGGTATGAAAAAGCTTACCTATGACCTATCAATTGGTGTAAGAATAAAAAACAGAAAAGTTTTATTCTGTAGAAATGTTTTTGACATATGTTGGTGAACTATGGCAGACAAATTATTCAATGTTAAAATCAACATTCATCGTTAAAGAAAATTTGTATATTAGTAAATATAAAAGATTAATGCCTTTTTAAAAAAACAAAGTCCTCGGGTTATAGAGCCAGAAAACCTTAAGTGTTTTGGAGAGAGGAAATTAATAAATTTTAATATTTTGTCTTTGTCCATTATGTCTTTTGTTTAATTTGTGTTTTTGCTTTCCGATTAAGAGCAGAAAAAATTAAAAATGCTCGCGAAACAGCAAGAGCCAACTTTCTCTTTTAACCTTACAGATAGAAAACATTATTTTCTATGACAGTCGTTAAAAAACATATTTTCAGAGTTTTTTTTATATAAATCCTGATTTAATTCCTTTTAAACAGAAAAAATTAATAAAATTACACAAGTTTTATGCAAATGCTACAAAGTACAAAAAAATAACCTAATTAACTTAATCTTGAAAATGTAAATGAATAAAATATGGAGGGGCTGAAATCTCACAGCTCTGAGATATCAAGACTTCGGTCTGGGTTAAGGATTTTGATAAAGTTTTCGGCAAAAAACTTTTATGAGGACATGGTTTTTAGTTTTGGGCAGCGATGTGTATCACATAACTCTTTGTTAAAGAACTAGTATTTTTTATATCTGTTTAAAAGTTTATTACAAAACTAACACGAAACATCAATACGTTGCCGGAAAATTATAATCAAAATTCCAAAAATATTGTTAAATTAAATAAAATCAAACTTTTTCAGAATTCCAAAAATATTCCAAAGATTAGAATAAATTCAAATATTTAAATTTTTTCTAAATTCCAATAATATTTCAAAAATTCTTAAAAATTCAAACTTTTTCCATAATTCTAAAACTATTGCAAAAATTATTACAAAATCAAAAATTGAAAATTTTTTCAAAATTCCAAAAATTTTAATAAAATCAAAAATTAACAATTTTTTCAAAATTCTAAAATATTCCAAAAATTCTTACAAAATCAACAAACCTTTGGCCGAAATTCTAAAAAATATTGCAAAAATTATTACAAAATCAAAAATACAAACTTTTTCAAAATTCCAAAATTATTTCAAAAACTATAACAAATTCAAAAATTTCTACGTCCAATTTCATTTTTAAACTACATTTATGTCATAAAAACAGCTACATTTTTTTTCCAAAAAATTGGCTATAAATAAATAAAATCGTTTTTTGACAAACTTGACATTATTTTTTGACAAACTTATAATGCCATAATTCTCTATAATAATAATAAAATATCATGTCATACAAACTATTAATATTATTTTTTTTTGAAAAAATTGGGTAAAAAATAAATAAAAACCTTTCTTTTGACACACTTGACAACATTTTTTGACAAACTTATAACGCCATAATTCTCAATAGTTATATAAAATTTCATTTCAAAGAAGCAATTGAGTTTTTTCCAAAAAATTAGGTAAATAACAATAAAAATCTTTTGACACACTTGACAACATTTTTTTGACAAACTTATAATGCCACAATTCTCAATAATAATAATAAAACTTCATTTCAAACAAACAAAATTATTTTACTTCGGTCTGAAAGACCTAAGTATTACATTCATGAGCCAAAAGTGAAATTCTTACCCCCATTTTTTTTGGCATTTCTCGACGTTTTAGGACCTACTGATTCTAAAAAAGCAAAAAAAACAAAATGTATGTCTGTCTGTCGGCCGGCCGGCCGTCACAACCGACGAAATCTAGAAAACCGCTGGACGGATTTGAAAAATTTTTTTTTCTAAAAATAGGTTTACTTAATAGGAAGAGCCGAAAGGACGATGTGTTCGATAACTCTACCGGAAGTGTGTCAAAAAAATCGAAAAGGTGTCAAAACAAGGAAATTTGCATATTTTTTGCTTAAAAACCGTTCATTTTAAGTGATTACGAGTAGGAACATTGAATTTGGAGAAATCTTGATGGTCGGGATTGGTATGTGAGACCAAAATCTAGATTATTGCATTATAAGTTTGTCAAAAAAATGTTGTCAAGTGTGTCAAAAGAAAGATTTTTATTTATTTTTTTACCCAATTTTTTGGAAAAAAAGAAAATTGTTGGTTTGAAATGAAATTTTATTATTATCATTGAGAATTATGGCATTATAAGTTTGTCAAAAAAATGTTGTCAAGTGTGTCAAAAGATTTTTCATTAGTTTTTTACCCAATTTTTTGGAAAAAAAATTAATTGTTTGTTTGAAATGAAATTTTATTATTATTATTGAGAATTATGGCATTATAAGTTTGTCAAAAAATGTTGTCAAGTGTGTCAAAAGAACGGTTTTTATTTATTTTTTACCCAATTTTTTACAAAAAATAAAATTAATGATTTGTGACATGATATTTTATTATTATTATAGAGAATTATGGCATTATAAGTTTGTCAAAAAATAATGTCAAGTGTGTCAAAAAATGATTTCATTTATTTTTTTAGCCAATTTTTTGGAAAAAAAAATGTAGCTGTTTTTATGACGTAAATGTAATTTAAAATGAAATTGGACATGGAAATTTTTGAATTTGTTATAGTTTTGGAAATATTTTTGGAATTTTGAAAAAGTTTGTATTTTTGATTTTGTAATAATTTTTACAATATTTTTAGAATTTCGGCAAAAGTTTTAATTTTTGATTTTGTAAGAATTTTTGGAATATTTTTAGAATTTTGGGAAATTTTTAATTTTTGATTTTATTATAATTTTTGGAATTTTGAAAAAATTTTCAATTTTTGATTTTGTAATAATTTTTGCAATATATTTAGAATGTTGGAAAAAGTTTGAATTTTTAAGAATTTTTTAAATATTATAGGAATTTAGAAAAAATTTAAATATTTGATTTCATTCTAATTTTTGGAATATTTTTGGAATTCTGAAAAAGTTTGGTTTTATTTAATTTAACAATGTTTTTGGAATTTTGATTATAATTTTCCGGCAACGTATTGATGTTTCGTGTTAGTTTTGTAATAAATTTTTAAACAGAGATAAAAAATACTTGTACTTTAACAAAGAGTTATGTTTGATACACATCGCTGCCCAAAACTAAAAACCATGTCCTCATAAAAGTTTTTTGCCGAAAACTATATCAAAATCCTTAACCCAGACCGAAGTCTTGATATCTCAGAGCTGTGAGATTTCAGCCCCTTCATATTTTTTTCCAAGAAATTAGGTAAAAAAATAAATAAAAATCTTTCTTTTGACACACTTGACAACATTTTTTTGACAAACTTATAATGCAATAATCTAGTTTTTGATCTCACATACCAATCCCGACCATCAAGATTTCTCCAAATTCAATGTTCCTACTCGTAATCACTTAAAATAAACGTTTTTTAAGCCAAAAATATGAAAATTTGCTATTTTGGACACACATAATGATTTTTTTGACACACTTCCGGTACAGTTATCGAACACAGCGTCCTTTCGGACCTGTCCCTTTAGTATACCTATTTTTAGAAAAAAAAATTTTTGAAATCCCTCTAGCGGTTTTCCCTGCAGCGTAGGTAATGACGGATGGCCGGCCGGACGGCCGGGCCGACAGACAGACATACATTTTTTTTTTGCTTTTTTAGAATCAGGAGGTCCTAAAACTCGTGAAATGTCATAAAAGTGGGGGTAAAAATTTCACTTTGAGCTCATGAATGTAATACTTAGGTCTTTCAGACCGAAGTAAAATAACAAAATGCACTTTTCGAAATCGCCATGCATGCAAAACTAATATTTAAAAAAATTATATAAAAACATAATATTTTTATCAAGCCTTACTTAGTACCTTTCAAAGAAATTTTTTTTTATTAAAATACGTTAATCCATTCAAACACAGTTTACGTTTAAAGTCCTTTGTTTTTTTAAATTTATTAACCGAAATTTGTTAATAAATTTAAAAAAACAAAGGACTTTAAACGTAAATTGGCAAAAGCCACCCTGTTTCAAAATTACAGAACAAAACTAAAAACCCGAAATCGTCAGGTCCAAATTCTTATTTTTTTGGGGTGAATCGACTGTCCCTGCATATTTATATTCAATTGAAAAAATAATATCGATATAAGGGCGATGATACATGTAAAAGAAATATCTTTCAGACATAAAAAATTTCGCATTTAATTGGTTGAGGGGCGGTAACATTTTCTAAATTTCAAAAAAATATTTTTGACTGAAAGACAGAAAAAATATCTGTAAGATATAAAAACATAACCTAAAAAGATATATTTTGCTTGACAGTTAAAACTGATTAACTGAAAAATTGATTTTAAAAGTAATTTTTACCAATAATCAATTACAATTAACTAAATTTGATTATTTAATTACAATTAAAATAATTTGTTTACTTATTCATATAGATTTAGGCATTTTCACATTGGACCAAATTTTTATTTTTTTGTTGCGATTATCGCCTAATCTAAATCTACATAAATAAGTAAACAAATTAAGTTAATTGTAGCTAAATCATCAAATTAAGTTAATTGTAATTGATTATTGGTAAAACTTATTTTTAAAATCAATTTTTCAGTTAATCAGTTTTAACTGTCAAGCAAAAAATATCTCTTTAGGTTATGTTTTTATATCTTACAGATGTTTTTTCTGTCTTTCAGTCAAAAATAATTTTTTGAAATTTAAAAAATGTTACCACCCCTCAACCAATTAAATGCGAAATTTTTTATGTCTGAAAAATATTTCTTTTACATGTATCATCGCCCTTACTTTAGATTTTTGAAAAAAATCAACAGTGGCGGTCTAGAAAGTCAGTCAGAGTTCCTTGCATTAATTATTAAAGTAGGAAAAGTTCTGTTTTCCATAATTCCCTTAATTTGAAATAAAATATAAAAAATGTTCCTAGCATTGAATGAATATCGGACCTACCCAGCTTTTCTTACTGCTCCGGTACAATTAAAGGATGCTGCTGCTGTCCCCGTTTGTTTTGCTTTATATGGTGACGCCATGACACTTTCCCCATCATCTTCATCAGAGACAGCAGTTGTCAAACTCATACGATCATCATCGGATATCTGAAAAAAAAAAAAAAAAAGAAAGAATTACAAAACAATGTCAGTCAGTAAAAACGAATATTATTCTAACGTTAAAAATAATTATAAAAAAATCAATGAATAAAAAAGATCAACATTACGAACGTCATCCATCATACATTTTGCTAGAAATGGTTTGTTTATTTTCTTTTTACATTTTCTTTTCATATTTTCTATTTTTCTTAAATATAAGTTAAATGGAAAAAAATTATTATACAAAAGTAGTGCCATGACATAGATTTATTATTATTTTTATGATTATGTTGATTATGATATGACATCATAAAAAAAACATAACGTTATGCTAAGATAAGTATATATTTCTATATAACGATGATGTTGAATAAGATGATCTCAAGTGTCAAGGATTCAGTAAATACACAAAGTATTAGTATTGAAATCTTTTTCACAACTTTATTTTGTCAAAAGAAAAATTGTAACTCATTTTTAGTGTTATATTTTACGTATTTTTTTATTATGTATGTTAAGGATAAGAAAAACGATTGTATTTCTTAAAATTGAATTAACTAAAGTAATTTGAAACTAACATCTCTCATCAACATTGGTGAAAATCTACAAGAAACAACGCTCCCTTAGGGGCACGCCTTAACAATAAACGAAAGTAAGGAACATTTCCGAACGAAATTCATGAAAATAGCTTTGAATACAACTTTTCCCTCTAACCTTCGTTTATAAGACAACTACAAACACTTCAAACACAAATGTGTTGTTAGTCAATCATCAAATATGCTACCAATAAATCAAACGCTTTGTTGTCTTTTGAATTTGCCATTAGATCAAATACGTAAGAGTATCTTCTAATTATAAATATTTAATATTAGAAAACCACAAACAATAGGAACGATTTAAATAATTAAATTTCTTTGATGATAGAAATAAACACAAAATTTTTATTTTTTTAGTTTAGTTTTAGTTTAGATTAAACTTAAATTTTGAATTTGTGGTTTTCATTTCTTTATCAAATTAGACATATCTTGGTTACATTCCATTTTCTATATATCTGGTTATTTAAAAAGTTTTCAAATCTGACAACCTTTACATATTATATTTGAATAACTTACTGTCATTATTGAAAATTCTAAAACGTCTGAATCGTGCTTAGTTAAAAAGTTTGTAAGCGAACAATGTATTACCGTCTTCCGAACAACCGCTCTATTTATAACGTCAATCGTCATAACTTTAGATACTGTCATTTAATTTGTAAAAACTTCATGTCTGTTTGTTTGTACACTACAGCTTTCGTGTAGAATTTCGGGCTGTTTTTTGAACCGCTTGTTATGAAAGGTAATTCAAACTCCATGATTAAAATTCAAACCACTATCCCTCACACATCAAATTTACCTTAACAGAAATTTTCATAGTTGTTTTCATTTGTCCTTCACACATAGTTTCTCATACTCAATCCACGGTCATCATCTACTATAGTTTCCGTTAAAAAAATTATGAACATAAAACAGTTGTGTGATATTTCTCAATGTAATTTCCTTTATCCAATTTGAATTCGTAATTCCGCTATTTCCATATAGATTTCCCGCAATCGTTTTATAATCCATGTTTCTGTTTATAAATATTCTACAATTTTAGTACAGGTTGGAGTCTTCACTCTTTGGTGAATACACATAATTATCGAAAACAAATTTATCGGTTTATCAACTTCTTATTGTTCCCCCCAACGATCGCTATTTTGTTTGCCTATAAATACGCCTAGCCACGTATAGACGCTCTCTTAGTCGATTTTGTACAAACGAACATCACAGCTGTTGTTGAGGTTTGACGTTTGAGAAATAAATAGAAGGAGATTAATTTTGTGATTCTAGAAGGATTTTCTTTTCTTGGCGCTATTGGGTATACGGAAGAACCACACCTAAAAATTATAGAAAAATTTGTGTATTCTGAGGTAATGTAGAGTACATTTTTGTTAACCTTCTGTGATACAGATTAAGTAAATTAAACTTTTCTGATGAATACATAAAACTCTGTGATATAAATTATAATATTATACGCTGTGTTATAAACTATTTACATTTACTTAACCGCTGTGATATCAATATAAACTATTTGATTAATTTATTTGAAATTTATTTATTATGCAACGCTAAGATCTGTGATACAAACGGTTAAATATTATTTATTTGGAATGTTAAAAATTGACTGTAAATAGCCACTAGAAAAATAAAAAAAAAACAATAAGCCAAATCATTTGTGGATTATTATTTAGTTTAATGGGCATAAGATCCAAATCTATTAGTGTAAATTGAATTAAATTAAATGTTCTAATACAAAAAAATAAATATGGAATTATTTGTTAACTTACCCTGAGGAATTTGATAAACCTGTTTGATAACTACGGCGTGTTTCCGATTAACTAATACATAAAAAAGGGGATTTGGAAATACCTAAAAGAAAGGTCGCATCTACTGACCCGATCCAACACTGTGTCCAACCGAGGAGTAGATATATTAATAACATTCGGATTTCGTTTGCGGCGAGGGACATGACGGGCTAAAGTAAATCCTGGAAGGTGAAGACGCGGGAATCGGACATAACATTGGGTGAGTCATTTGAATTTCTTTTTATTTATATGTATTTTTTTTAGATATATGTGTGGATGTGGGTGTCTATAGATTTGTGTATATGTGTGCATATGTGTAGGCGAATGGATGTATGTGGGCGTGAGATTGCGGGTGCATGGAGGCGTGAATGTATAGATATGAATGGATAGGCTACTACCAATTATAAAGTATTAATTCTGCAACGAGAACGGTTGCCTCCAAGACTATCGAACTACCATTTTGTTTACAGATAATATACCTTACGTCACCAAGAAAGCGAAATAACAGTTAATTGCTTGTGTTTCGTTCTTTCTTCGTTCACGATATGAGGACAACGTTTTCATATGGTTTCGACAAAATAATACATTAACAGTGAAATATAGTCAACAAATTGGAGACTTAGTTCATTGATTTGGTTTTTTTTTGAATAAATGCGAAGCCGCTATGTAATGAACCAGCGGAGGCGGTTGGTGCATTATACTGAATATGCGTTACAATGAATTAATAGATTTATGTATTGATGATCAGCCGTATTACCATAAGGATGTAACCTCAAATTGGCATCGTTGGCCTGGTGCTCGTGTTGGATTACTGGCTCACATCGATAATACCAATCGTTTACTACCAACCATGGTACAAATGGCTCCTGAATATAATTTCGAGGGGGATACGGTGGGAAATGGCGGTCGACGTTTTGTTTGGATATCTCCGAAAGTATTTCTGAACCTCCAATAGCAGAAAAACCATAAATGTCGACATCTTAAAGAAGAGCAGAAAGTTTCTGCCTATTTATTTGTGTCATTGCCATGGAAGCTAGGTGCTCAACGATGATTGTAGTGCGTGAGTGAGTCTATAGACATGAGCGTATGAGGGTGTGTGTGATGGCAAATGCGTAAACAAGCTTGAGTGTATGGGGGTATGGATGGTGGTATATGTGTGAGAGTGGATGAAGTGCGCGAGCGTGTGACTTGATTAAAGTTAAGGGGTTGGACGTGGTGATCGTGGTCCGTTCGCATAAGGGGGTCGCCAGAGTCTAACTCTGTTCATTTGCCTTTTCGATTTTCCGTTCTTATCATACGATACGCGTACGTCACAGTTATTTGTGCTGAAGTAGCAGGATTTTCTACTCGTTCCCATGGGCTTAAGCTTGCTTGGGGCTATAAATAAATCTCGCTATGTACGCGGCCTGCTATGCCACATCGGTGATATATGCCGAAGCAGTGCTTCATTACACGCTATTTATAAATTCAATAACCTCAAAGGCTGATACACATTTCGATAAACTCAAAAGTGTATCATTTTATATTATTTTGGCCAAGTTCCTTGAGCTGACGACTCCAAATTTTGTCATTTGATTTTGATGAGGCTCAGTTCGGTTCATAAGGTTTTGTGGGGTTTTCCATAGTTCTAAGGATTTTGAGCAAATTTCAATAAATTGAAGAGGAAAAGCTGGCTGGGGTAGGGCTCCGAGGCAACTGGTAATTTGAAACATTAATAACTTTAAGTGCAGTCGTTATTGGATTTAAAACAAAAACTCAGTAAACTTTTTTTTAAAATAAAATATGTTGCATATAGTATCCATTTCAATAATTTTTTTTTGATTGATTTTATTTTAAATAAATTATTAAATAAATCAATTAATTCCTTGTGACCTGGAAACAAAAGTCTAACGACCAAGAAAAATCTATTCAATAAACATTTTCTTTTAAAATCAAGAAAACAAACAGTCAACACATTAATCATACCTTCATACCGTAATATCAAGCAACTTAAAATCGTTTCATAAAATAACATCTGCTCACTGTAAGTTCACTGTAATGCTTATTTTAAATCATTTTACAGAGTTTGCATTACGATGATTTTTGATTAATCAATTACTTTTTTAATATTGTTTTTCGTTTTTCTATGTGAAACAAATACTTTTTTTTGCTTCTTAAACAGACGTTGAAATAAAGTATGTTGATCCTGCGTAGATTTATCATATTTGATAGGGTATATCGCTTTGTAGAGTGTGAAAATATTTGATTAATAATAATTGATTGATTTTTGAGGGATCTTATAGTTATCGTTTGATGGTGTTGGACGGCTTTTTTTAAAGATTTTTCACTGTCTGTTACATTTTATGTCTTTTTTATACGGCAGATCTTTAATGTATGGGTAATAATTATGTTTAAAAACTGAGATAGAAAACACAACGAAAGAGTAACTAGAAAGACTTTTAAATTTAAATTTACAAAGTCGTTGTATGAAACGATTTTGAAGATAAAAGTTAGGTAAGTTAACTTGAAATGAGATTTTATTTAGCTCTCTAGCTAAGATATCACATTTTGCTATATCAATCAAGATAAATCATATTTTTTAAGGTAAAAACAAAACATTGTATTTTTTTGTGAAACTTACACCCATTAAATTTATTTAAAACAATGCCAATGGTCAGATTGTGTTTTTTTTATATATGTATAAAAAAACGGGTATAAGTGAATGACCGTGGAGTAATTGAATATATAGCACCTGGTCTGTGGGATATATACATATATTTGGAATAAAATAAAAGTAAATAAAAGTAAAATAAGAGGAAAATTATAAAAGTTGAAGAAGCGACTTCAAGGACAGCAAAGCCGTTGGTCTTTTTGTTCACCAAACAGTTATTGGAAGAAATTGGGTCGTTGGTGGCTAAAAAGGAAAAAAAAGTTTGGTTTGAGCGATAGCTGATTTATTTTAGGTTTTTCAGCATAAGCAGAAGATAAGTTTAATTCAACCAGAAGAGTATATGTACATGTTTTGTTTGAGGTGAGGAAACAGGCGATCGATGTTTGAAAGGACTTAACTATTGGATTGGCGAGTAGTGGCAGACGACTTGAATTATCCGCAATCAAAATCAACAACCAACACTTTAAGACAAGTTTCTCTTTATTTTTTTTTTTGTTACTATTTTTTTCACATAATACTATTTTTCATATTCATTTTGCGTATACATATTTTCATAGTTTTCCTTTTTATTTTTTCGATTTTCGTTGTAAATAAGTTTTTTTTATTTGTTCTCCTTTAATTTTTTTTATTAATATTAGACATTAAATTAATTGAATTGGTAATTTTCCTGGGTCAGAGGCCATGTGTTGACTTTGTTCTCTTATATTGTTGCATCTCAGATATAAACAGAAACCTGTTTATAACAACAAGAACGAAAAATACAATATATTTTTGATTGATACAAACAACCAACGTTTATTGATGTTTACTGACGAAACCACTAACCAAATATTTACTAAAAACGAATGTTTGCTAACATTTGTTGAAGATCCAAAAATTCTACAATAAAAACTTTGACATCTGTTATTGGTAAAAAAATTAATTTTTAAATTTTCACTTAAAAAACATCACAATAAAATTTGATTGGCAATTAAAAATATAATTGACGGATCTAGCTACTAAAAATATGGGTTAATCATTTATAATAGTACGATAAATATATAAGTTGATCTTTGGATAATAGCACGAAAGGAATTATACGATCATATAAACCACTGCGCAAGGACTCTCAAAATTTCTGGTTTGCGCTATCCGCATGTAAAACAAATATAATCGGGCTGCAGTGATGAATGGTTGGTTACAATCTGGCGCCGAAACAGAAACTAGATAGATTGGCTTTCTTTTTTCCCAGATAACTTTATTGATATCCGTAAAAATCTCTACTTCCTATGTTGGTTTACAAATGGATTCTTGTTGGATTTCATACAAATGATCCATGTAGTGCGTCTTTAGTGCGCTAGTACGTTATTCAGTGGTAGGGTCAAGTCTAAGGGGCAAGTTAATATGGTTCATATTTTTTTATTATTATTTTTTGCCATGCCAATGGGCTGACTGCGGTTTTTTTTGGGTGGGCTGGTCATTTGATAATAGGACGAAAGGCATAGTACAATCATACAAATCTCCATGCAAAGACCCTCAACATTTCTGGCTTGAACTAGACTCATGTAAAACAAATCTTGCTGCAGTGAAGAATTTTGTGTTTTTTTTTTTTGCATATTTTGTAAAAAATGGATAACTAACTAATAAATCTAATCAGATAACAAGTTATGTCATGACCAATATTTCATGAACGGATAAAGGAAATAAAAAAAAAATGAGAGGCTAAAGAGCAATTATGTTAGAAAAATTTGCAGTCACAAAACAAAAATTAGGTTCTCATAATCGAGCTAGTATATAGATTGATTATGTAACGCACTATCTTCATCAATAATTAAAGCCTAGATAAAGATTTATATAAAAGCTTTCATAACTAAGATAACTAAGATACCGTTGACTGAATACAGTTCATCGGACAGTACCCTTAAGATATCACCTTGGCTATTGTGATATCCCCCTGTTTTTGCCAGTGATATATGATACCCTTCGTTAAATCATATGTCAATAGCAAGAGCTGGAGTAAATGTTTGTAAATCAATAAAATCTGATACGTCTGATCAAGGAAGAAACTTTTGTTAGGGTCTATCATTGTTCTAATATATTTTGATAAAACTGAATCAAGTGGGAAAGAGAAGCGAAACTTCTCAAATAAAAATTTATTTGAAATTTCAACAGCCTTAATCTGATACGTCTGATCAAGGAAGAAACTTTTGTTAGGGTCTATCATTGTTCTATTATATTTTGATAAAACTGAATCAAGTGGGAAAGAGAAGCGAAACTTCTCAAATAAAAATTTATTTGAAATTTCAACAGCTTTAATGAGTTAATCGATTTTGCAGTCTATATAATACCGATAAGAATGCACAATTGCAATGTTCTTACGTATCATCTGGCTCTTATTATTTATTGAAATATTTCTACAACTTAACTTACCAATACTAATGTGTTTTAATAATTTTCTTTATGAAATTTTAATGCTTATCGATTATCGATTTTATATATTATTTGCTAAGACAAGCCTTTTATCTGAATTTTAAAAAGCTTAGCAAAAATAGGAATATTCACATTTAAAAAAATCCGCTACTAATTTGCTTATTTGTTATCGGTTCCGACCATTAAAATAAAATAAATCATTTCAACCAACATAAAATATGTATGTGTGCAACAGTTCAATCAACCAATGTTTTACATTTTATCAGTTAATTGCTTTGTTTCTGTCTACATAAATGATGAACAATTTTTGTTTTATGTAAATCTTAGTTATAGCTTAGTCATAGTTTAGTAATATGTATATATAATACGGTTGTTAAAATTTATGGAAGCTAGAATCATTATCTTTAGTTGTAAAGAAATTGTTTATTGAGATGATATGTGGAAATGATTGACATGCATTTTTAGGGTTCCGTTTTTTATAACAATTTTATATATCGATTATCTCGTAAACTATAAATGTTATGAACTTGAAATTTAAGGTGCGTATAAAACTAATCTGTCCACATGAAATGAGGGATATAAATAAAACTAAATTGATTTTCGTTTGGTTTACAGGGGTACGATGTGAGGAGGTATGAGAAATGAGGCCTGAGAAGGGACAAAAATACTATTTAAAACGTGGTCAAGTAGGGTGTCATTTGAAAGAGCACTAATTTAGAACACATTGCAAACTTTTTTAGAATTTTGCGGTACACAGTTTTTGAGTTATTGTCATAAAAGTGCGACTTTTAGAAATTTTTTACAATTTTGCAATGAACAGTTTTTGTGTTATTGTAAAAAAAGTATTTTTTGTATGTAGACCCCTAAATTTGGACACTTGATTGACTGGAATAATAATCAAATTTAAACCATTTATAAGCTGGTGTAATTGAATCTTTCTTGAGCTACCATAAACAGCTATAGATAAAATTTAACCTGAAGCAACATTTTTTGTGTCATTTTTGATCAATGATTGTAATTTACTATTGACATTTACGATTAAACATTTATTTTGTTATGCGTCTATGGTCTAGCCATATAAAAATAATACAAGTTACAACACCACTTTTTGTCAACTAGTTTTGATATTGTGTTTTTTTACATCAAGAAACCCTTGGCGAGCGAATTTTATTCGCACTTGTCTGACTTTTTTTTATTGAGATATACCTATAGAAACATTTTTAATTGGTGTGCGATGAGGAGTATTATTACAAAGAAACAAGAGATGGAAAATCTTACTATATATACTCGATCATTGTTTCATTGGTTTATTGCACTGATTTATTACAAATAACATTCTTTGTATGGTATTACTTTATATGAGCGTGTTTGTTTTGGAAAACGGCTTCGAGGAAAGTGAAACTTTTGTTTCACCATATTTTGTGTAAGACAATTAACTCGATGGTGACTGAAAAAAGATGATTAATATTTGAAAATATTTTTTGTTCCAGGGGGTAAAAGTCTGTTCGTTTACATTTTGAATCTCGGTCTTTTTTTTAATGGATTTAATACTGTATGTAAATTCGGTGTCTATATCGCATGGCATTGGGTGATAAATTTCGTTTCGTATTAGTAACCTCATTACATGAAGATGGGAAATTTAATATTGGTGAATTTAAAGGACAAGAAACCGAAGGAACAATGGCTGATACTTTTAAATATGTAAAATTTGGAATATTAATGAACTAACAATTTATATTTATCATCCATCATACAACATACATTACTGTAAGCTTTCTTATTATACTTTTTAAAGATTTAAATTATATAATTTTTGTTTGTGATTTTTTTGCTAAAATATTTAATTGTGATTGTTTTATTCAACATTGATTTTGTAGGACCATTGTTCTTTAAAAATAAGAGATTATTTTTTGTATGATTTATGTTCAATAGAACAACGTTGGCCATGTCGATTATATAAACAACAGCGATGTAACAAAAAACAAAACACATTTTAATAAATAAATTAAAATAAGTCGTATAGTAAAATTTGATTAAAAGTTAAGCAACAAAACGAAGCAAATTTCCATTTAAGTCACCAAAAATCATTCAACATATGGTACTACAAGCCGGGTATAAAAATTATTTGCAGATTATTTTATTGAACAAAAATTGTAAAAAGACATGTGTGTGCAATTACAGAATAGCAACTATCACAGTGTTACTCATTTTTGATTATACGATTTGTGTTGAACAAAAGAACCATCAACCTCATCACCACATTTGGTGCAGAGATACCTCCAACAATCTGTTCAATTTAAGTCACCAAAAATCAATGTGAAGCCTTGTAACATACTCGTCCATCTCAACGATGGTCTTGGTTTCAGTAGTTCCATTTATAGTTTTGAAGAGTGCGTGTTTGTTTTTAACACCTAACGTAAATAACTTATTTTCTTAATGGATGGCATACATTAACTTATAATTTCTTTAGTAGACCCACACGTACACCATCACCATTAAAAAAGCATTCTTCAAAAAAAGTATACTTAGTTTTATTGGAAGCTCCAATTAGTTTGGGATGGTCGAGTTTTGAAATTTTTTTACCATTAGACCCGAGTCAAAATCCGTATATTATGTTTTTTTACAGTCAACTTCTTTTAAGAATTTTAATCCAAAAACTTCCAATCAATCTATATGTTATCTTCGGCTAGCCAGTCTTCGGATTTGGCTTTAAATGTTTCATATAGTACTGTAGGCTGTCAAAAAGTGTCACTCTCACTTGCATTAATTTTTATTGCACTCAATTTTGTGAATGAGTTTCACTTGAATACTTGATTTAAATGGTTAGATTTATATGGGTGAGATTGTCTTATAAAGAGGTTGGAACTTTGTTTATTCAAGAGTTGGAATATGTTGATTGATATAAACAAAAACAATTCAGGTTTTTGGTCTTTTGACTAAACCATGTTTTAAGATATTGGGTGACAAAAAATCAACAACTTCATGGTATCTGGTGTATAAATAATTTTTTAGTTTGTATAAACGTTTTCCAATACATAAAATTTTTCCAATAAAAAAATTATCTTTTTATGTTGATTTAAGGTTTTTTTCACCTATTACAAATTCCATTTAACACTAAAATTGCCAAGATAAACATTGTACCTAAAATTTCTTACCTTTACAAATAATTCAAGCTCAAATTAACACACCTAGTCACCCATAAAACCATTTGTTACACCCTTAAAAGTGTAACAAAATGTTTCTGTAAACACAAAAAAAATATTCGTATACTATGTAGTATTTCGGCAACATAAGCAATATTTTTGACAACACCTTACACCACTGATTATTAAATAAAGTCAAATCCCGCGAAATTATGTTCATCCAATTTAAAATGTAAACAGCATATTTGCCTTTTATTTTTCCTATTTCAGTTTTCATATTCATGTAAAACCGAAAAAGCATATTGAGCAACAAAAAAGTTAAAAAAAATTTAGGAGTACAACCCATATATATGTAGCAACATTGTTTTTTCTTGTTTATGTTGTTTAGGGAAAAAACACTATGTTGATCATATTTGTTAAAATTTACGGTTGAAGGGATAATCTAAATAAAGTTACGAAAATATTTTCTGTGTTTAAAGCTTTTGGTATTAAAATGGAATCCATTGGGTAATATTTTGTATCTAATATTTTTGGATTATGTATACAAAGAATAAAAATAATGAAAATAGAAAAAATAGGGATAAAGCAATTAACATTCTTATTTCCATGTTTAGATTTTTATAACTGTAATTTTAGTATATTCAATTTGAGACACAAATAAAAATGTTTTTGTAATTAAAACAAATGTAAAATACATTAAGTGACTACCTAGTTTTTGTTTATTCAAATCCATTGCATTGTCTTATTCGTTTATCGTTAATTTTACGATAGGGTCACTTCATACCGAATCAACCAATGATCTGAACCAATGGCTGGCATCTTGGAAAAAAATAATTTTTAGTGCAGTGTTGTGGTGCAACAAAATTTCCGATTTTGAGGGCTTTTAGTTTATGACTTATAAAAGAATAAAAATTGCAGGAGTTTAATCCCACTTTGACACCTTTAAACAGTTGTAAAGAAATAACTATTCCATGTAGATAGCTCAAGTTATGGTTCTTTTCTTCTAATTTCTGATCTTTAAATTAATATATAACATAATTAAAGTATTAAAAAAATGACGTAAGTTTTGGTTGGGGTTTTCACTTTTTAGAAGTCAATAATTCAAAAACTGAACACCTGAAAAATTTGAAATTTTATTTTTGTTGTCCAAAACCTTGAACAAAAACCTTTTAAATTCTGAATCCTGAATGTTGAAATATAAGTATTTTTGTATTTTTGACGTCTAGTATTTTATTTTTATTATTTTACTTTTACTAAAAAATCAATAAATTGCAACAAAATTAACTCTAGAAACCAAATGCAATTTTAATGCAATTTCCAATATGGTTTATCTCTTTGTGAAGGCACTAAACAGTGACTTTTTACTGCCGCCTAAGCCTAATAGTCCCTGGATCATTTCAGTCATCTTTGTTTAAACTGTGCGGGTTGGAAATTTGTTTTAGAACACGAGGGTAACCTTGTCCGACCAAAATGTGTCTGCTAAAGTCGAGTCCGACAGCTGACATTTTGGATGTTTGGGTTGTCGGACTAGACAATAGCAGACACAGTTTTAAACAGTTTTACTATAGAGGTAGAAAAGAGTGCGAGGAAATAGCAAGTTAAGAAACGATGGTGAACTGAGTCTGAGAATTTCCGAAAAATACTGTTTTGAAAGTAAATTTGGCGCTGCAGGTAATAGGTGAATTTAATATGTTAAAGACAAAGATTATTTGTGGCTCGGCAAATAAAGCTTGCAAATCGGTAGAATACATTTGAAAACATGCACTTTAAAGTAGAAATTGGCATTTAAATCTAATTTAAAGCAGACAAGTGGAACACGTCGATGGTGGCAAAATTATTGAGCAGAAATTGGAAAGGTGTTTCGTTCGTAAACAACACTAAATCACCGCGCAAACTAATGTGAGACAATCTTGTTTTCGAGTAAAAACATATCATCGGACATTTGTCATTTGATAATGATTTTCGACTCATTACTAGTAATTACAAATGATTCATCGGAATTTAAAAATTTGATTAAGCATTGCAATTTGGACAACTATGAACCGCATTTGACATTGTCTATGCTGGAAAACACATCGCGTTATGATACATTTAAATCAGCCGTGCAAAAGCTATAAAAAATAGTGTCGTGTGTAGAGTTTCACACGGTTTTTTGACACTTTTTTACCGTCTTTAGAAACCATAGTGTTACGTCAGTGCACCAAGTTTCATTGTAATCGATTATTAGGAAAAGTTGTTTCAAAAACCAAGGTGCTTGGAAGATTTTTCATTACTTTGTCAAATATCGCTTTAAAATTAATCAGTACATTACTATACAAAAACATAACTAAAAAATCCCCTGTTGTATGATGGATCGCCCACAGCTTGGTATGTACATCAAAAGCTTATAAAACTGTAGTAAATGATTGAAACCTTTTACCAAATTCGCTTGATAATTTTTTTGTAATTTAAAACTTAGTATTACAGAAAAAAATTATCGAATGTAACAAACCGGAAGACACAATGTAGAACTATAAAAAATTACTAAAACTTTAAAATAACAAGTTTCAATAAAACAGAATATTGCAGCATTAGAGGTTGATTAAGTTATTGAAGATTGCAATTTCAGTTGCTCAAAAGATCCCTGTGTACTTTCTTCAGCTATGAAGAGAAAACATGTCTTCCATTTTCAAGTAAACTCGGATCATATACTTGAGTTTCATCAAAATCTGAAACAAATAGTCATCATATTAAACATACTTCCATTCCGTACTATCAAACCCCTTAAGATCATTTCATAAATAATATCTGACCGTATACAACATTTCACTTTATAAATAAATTCATCTTTTATCTTATTACTTCATAATGTATATTTTTCGTTCCAATTCAAATAACGGATCTTGTTTGAATACTTTTTCTCGGTCTGTTTTACTTGTTTTATTATACGACAGATTTTCAATGTATGGGTAATGTTTATTTAAAAAATGAGACACCTAAATACAACGCTGAGATAAATGGATTTCTTTTTTTTAGAAAATAAAGTCGTTCTCTGAAACGATTTTAATTATAATTTTGGTTAAGTTTTAAACTTAAAAAAAAAATATTAATTAGCTCTCGAGTCAAAGTAAAGATTATTTTTGGTTTTTATTGGCAAAATATTAAAACTAAAAGAATTTTTATAAACGATTGTGACAAAGCATAGAATTTTTTTGTCACTTTTGAATTTGTTAAAAAAAGAAAAAAATTTCATAAATTATAAATTCTAACATTCAAGAGAATACTGTGTTTTACACGAAAGCGCTGTAACTACAAAACTAATGAAGAGGATCTGTAAGATCATTGGATTGTGCGATGGCTGAAAGTACATTTTTTTGTACGTTAACGGAACTGTCAAATTCTATGGTGGAAATTCATCGTTTGGTTTTTTAATGAAAAGTGAAAAGTTGCGGCGAATGGACCAGAATAAAAATTATCTGGACAGTGGGACCATTACTCGAAGCAAATCTTCAACATCAAATTAAGCTAAGTTTTTTTAATCATATTTTATAAACTTTTTATTTTTCTGATAGGAATTACTGAATCGTTTTTCTAAAGAGATCTCTCTTGGGCTTTTTTAGATGATTTTTTTTGAATGATTGTAAAATACCGGTATATACTGAAACCTGTGTATTACAAATCTTAAGCGTTTTTATGCGTTTCTTTCAGAATTTTCATATATGGTGAAGCAAAAAGAACGAAAATTAGCATCTTTCTGGTAAAAGGCTTGGTCTGGTGGAAATGTTTTTAACACAGAGGGGAAAGTAAGGTAAACCTGTAGCGAACTGGCTTAAATTTTACTTAAAACCTTTACTAGCCGATTTACTTAAAACCAATAATTCTCGTCACACGCCAGTAAAATAAAATAAAAATTAAAATAAATTCTAATGAAAAATGTAACACTGAAATTTGTGATACTGACCTAACTCACCATATGGAAGTTATGAAGATTCACAACAAATAATATTTTCCTAATTGTGTGAACAAAACATTATTTAATAATTTTAATATTTTATTTATAAATGATATATGATGATCAAGCAAAAAGACTTTAATTATTTTATAGTTTAATGCTTCAATTGTTTTTGTTGGAAAATGCATTATTAAATTTATTATTGATTTTGACAAAATTTGGAAATAACAGTTTTGGTTGAATAGAATTAACAATAATAATATTAAGAAATCGCATATGTAAAAATTGTATAAATAGAATGAATTTACAAGAAATAAATCAGATTGAATCTTAACATTAACTCTGCTGTTTTATTTTATCTTGACGACGTAGACCCTAAACAAGTCCCTAAACAACAAAAAGGGTCTAACTACATATCTGGGAAAAAAGTTTCACTGATGATTCTAGAGCCGATTACGTACGTTGACAAAATTATAAATACTCTCCTCGAGAATTGAGAATTTTCAGTTAGAAATTCTCGCATCAAGATATTTATAAATATTAAGTATATTTAGCAGATGAAGTTAACACATTCCTTCAGTGCCGATTGGGCACAGTATAATACAGTTGTGGTAGAAGGAGAAGAATAGAATGTGTCCGAAGTAGTAGAATAGACATTATCTGTAAGAGCAAAGGAGGTTTCATCTGCGCGATTTCAAATGAAAATTACTTATAGATGTTGCGACATCCCGTGATGCAAAGCAGCTAGAGAGTTTTTTCCAAAAATCTAATTATGAACTAATCATGCTTATTAAAAAAAACACTGAAATCGGATACTGAAAAATTTACGAAAAAAGGCGAATCCATTAAAAGTGTAAAAAAGTACAAACGCCACAGGTTTAATGTCATTACCTGACTTTCATCAAGTAAATCGTAGCAATAACAAAGTTTTCGTAAAATTACTTTGACAATTTTAAATGTATCATTCTAGATTACATAATAACCCAATAAGAAAGATCAAATCGATACTTAAGATACAAATTTCTATGTTAATTAATTTTTCAATTAGTCGGAATATTGCATCTCTCCCAGACGTAATAAAATGTCAGGTTTAATGTTTAAGGTCTGCTTTAAAAAAAAATCAGCAAAATAATTAAGTTGTCTCCAATCTTCTCTCTAACAAATGTACGACGCCATTTTATGATTTTGACAAACCGAAAAACGCGAATTTCAAATTCAATTGCTGAATTGATCTGGAAATTAATCAAAAATTGTATGTAGGTGACAATTAATAAGAGCAACAAAACGATATTGATGATAAGATACATTTGCAAATGGATTGTGATGCAAAAAGCACAATAACAACCACGAGCAGTAACATAAGAACATAATTGAGAACAATTGGATGCCAAAGTGGTGACCCCAATAGCTCACTGATAAGAGAACTCACCGGTGATATAATCGGTATAAATCGGTGATATAATGGACTTATCACAATACCATACAAAAGATCAACCATCCACCTTCATGATAATAAGACACAACCACAAAATTAAATTTGTTCATTGTCTTAACATCTCATTAAACGTATGTGAAGTAAGTGGAACACTGCGAAGCAATTGTCCCTAAAATAATTTCTGGTATCTGCGGTGAATTGGTACTTTACCGATTCTTGGTAACGTTGTCAAAACCGTCCATTCTGTTCCATGATAGAATAATAAGTTCACTGTTTTTTTTCGTTCTATTTTTGGATATTCATTAATTTTTTTTACATACATACTTGTACGAGTGTACAATGTGGGAGGTGAGAGAGGCTTAGTCGTCAGAACGTTCCATTTAAATGTTATTTATTTTTAGTTCTATGTATAAACGCGAAATACTTTCCTTTTTTGGTGGTATTGTGTTAATGTTACGGAAAATGTTTTTATTCTCTTAAAAAATTGAGGGAGCCATTACCAAAAAAATCAATATTTAATAGTTAAAATATTTATAATTCAGGTGATTGTTTTAAAAATAACAGTGAGTAAACGTTGAAATTGTTATGTTATATTACTATGAAATTGTTTCTGAAACGATAGAAAATGTCATCTCAATTATTTAAATGAAAAAAATGTTGAAACCAGTGTTGCCTGTTTTTTTGGCATAATAACTGGCTTACATATTGATTTACTATTCGTATTCAACAACAACCGGAAACATTGGAACAACTATTGGCTTTTATATTGATATATTTTTCTTGTTTAATAATCGCTTGTGGCTTTGGCGCAACGATTGAGTCATATCATATTCATATTTTTATTCAACAATCGCCGGTACCACTGGCGCAACGATTGGTTGTTTTTTTTTTTAATTTAATTATTTATATTTCATTCAATACGATTGGCTAATAAAAAAGAAGCATGGATGGTCGAATCAGTTGCAAATGTTATAATCGTACTTGATGTGGTGTGGGTGATGGTCTTGGTTTCTCAAAATTTTGGAGTCGTCAGAGTACCTATTTTTGCACATTTGAATCCGTCTTCTTGTAAAACTTTTGCGTCTAATTCAGCATTTGTGATGAGTTGAAGAGAGGCAGCATCAAACTCACAGACTGTAGCTAGTCAGAAATTAAATCTCAAGGCACGCAATTCCTTAAACTTTCCTTTCCGAAAGCAATCGCTTTGGAAAATTTGTTAGATTTAAATTGTGACCTCCGAATAGAAATGATTACTAAAGAAAGTTTAGAACGAGCAAATCAGTTTTTTAATAGAACAAAAGGTACTGGAAATAGGAAATAGGCTAATTATAGTGAGACAAATGTAAATGTTTTGTATTTGTATTTTTGTTGTGACTTATTTAGTCTAGTATAAAAAAGTGTCAAACTGTCGTTCTAATAACGTCTTTCATCCAACTATAGAATACGTGTTGATATTTTTGATTGACGGTTTGTATAGATAAAATGAATAAAAACAGCCAGTTAAATTCAATTGCCCAAGCATGAGGTAGATATGTATTTGGTGTATAATAACTTTTTATCTCAGTCGCAAAAACATAAAAATATTTGTTGTTATAATATCCCAAATTAACATTCAAAAATAACAACCTGAATTATTTTTAAACGTCTTCATTCTTTAACTGTTTAACACTTTCGAGACATTTTTATTTAATTTAAAATTCCAAGTTAGTTACAATTTTGTTCATGTCTGTTTTAGATGTAATAAAAATAAATGGGATATTCAAATGCCAATAAAATTCATCACATCACCTTTTAACAGATACAACATGAAATTGATTTATTTCGCGCCACGTTCGTGTGTTTGCATAATTTTTTTGTTTATATGTTAATCATTTGTTCGTTTACAACGAAGGATGTCTATATACATTTTTCAACCAGCCTATCGTGGATACAAAACGAATTATTGAATTTTAGGAACTAAAGATATTTCTTTGACCTAATCGATAACTCACTGAATCACTTACTAACCACTTTTCGAACGGTTTCAAAATATTCCAGAAACTTTGACTTGTATCTTGACAGTTTACTTTAATAAATTGATGCGTTTAATGGTAATTCCACGCGAATAAAACCAAATAATATTTTCAATTTTAAATAATTTTAATATATCCAAATTGAAATATTTCTGTTTCGGAATACCAGCGATTCTGTTATTTTAATAAAATTTGAAACATTTTATTCACAGATAAAATAATCTAAAGGTGTGATGACAGAATTAAGTTTATTGATCCATTTATCTTGTTGGACACAAACATTTTATATATATGGTGTAGTTTATGAAGAAATGGTGCTCAGAAAAACACAAATTGGTTTTGTTTAATAAAAATGTTTCCGGGATTAATGCGATATATAATATATAAAGACATGTATATAAGTTACGGTAGATTTCGTAAAACGTATTAAAGCTTTAAAGGAGAATATTAGATTATTATACAAATATATTTAAAAGGAGCAGATTTGATTTGACAACTGATATAGAGTCACCACATGGTAGGCTGTGTTTTTAGCTTTCGATTAAAAAAGAAGATTACATTATAAATTAAAATCTCTGAACATCAACTAATTTGGTAAGCATTTAGCGTTTTTGTTTTACGTAAATAACCATGAAATAAAGTAACGATACATCTTCAGCATACAAAAGATTCAGTCATCGATTCATCTTCATCAAATCATCTGGGCTTGGAATAAATAAATTTTAAATGGGATCTAATCTATGTTGACCTAGAAACTTGGAGAAAAGAATTCTATATAATTTGTTTTAGTACAGACGCAAAGAATGTTTAATGCGAAAAACAAAAGAACAAAAACTACTATTTGAGTATGTATTTCTCTTTCAATATGAGTTGACAACTTCATCACAAAGACTGATTTAAACACAGTGACTGCAAACAATTTACGGAGTTTAAATTTATCGATAGTGTAATTTTTAAGGTTATTGCTATTGCCTTTAAGCACAGTGTGACGTCAACGCAAAGTAAAATTTAGAATGCATTCAGGGGATTTTTACGACATCTCAATTCAGTTATTTAGAAAAAATGTTTCGTGGCTATTCTTCTTTTTTATACTTTTTGTTGTTGTTTTCTTTTTACATTTTTGTATATTTTCTGTTGGTGATTGTTGTACCATTTTTTTCAATTTTTTAGGGTTCCGTTTTTTATACGGAACACTATTGGTGAGAGTAAAACGAGTTTTTCACATTATATCGATTATCTCGTAAACTATAAATGCTATGGATTTGAAATTTGAGGTGCGTATAAAACTAACCTATCCACATGAAATAACGGATACAAATAAAACTAAAGTGGTTTTTAGTTTACAGGGGTACGATGTGAGACCTTTGAGAAAATATATTTTTTTATAGATTCAAGTAGGGTATCATATGAAAGGGCCTTATTTCAGTATTCTTTAAAAATTTATTTTGGAATTTTACACCTCACCATTTTTTGTATAATTTGGAATAATGACGTTTTTCTCGTGTTTTCTTACCTCAATTGACTACGAACCTAACTGATCGAAAATTTTCAAATGTATTTGGAATGATAGAAAAATTAGTACGTTTTTAATAAAAAATATAAAAAAGTGTCATATCCTCATTTTAGATTTATTAAGGGGGTGGATATGAAGAGGGGTAAAATCAAAATGGGGTCAAGTGAGGTGTCGTTTGAAAGAGGACTTTATTTAGAAAACAAAACAATTTTTTTAGAATTTTGCGATGCACAGTTTTTGAGTTATTTTCAAAAAAGTGCAACTTTCAAACCGTCCCCCCCCCCCTACGTTTCGACACTGATTGACAGAAAAATTTGTAAAAATTCACAGAGCTAGGAAATTTAGTAAATTTTGTATGAAAATTATAGCGAGGTCTCAAATAATTATATTTCTGTGTGTTTAGGGGACCGGTGCAAGGAGGGTAAAAAAGAATTTTTTTTGACCCAAGCGAGTGGGGTGTCATTTGAAAGAACACCTAATTTAGAATTTGTTGCAATTTTTTTTTAGAATTTTGCGGTGCACAGTTTTTGAAGTTATGAATAAAAAAGCGCAAAATTCAGACCGTTCCCCCTACGATTCGACACTGATTGACAGAAAAATTTGAAAAAGTTCACAGAGCTAGGAAATTCGGTAAATTTTGTATAAAATTATAGAGAGGTCTCAAATAATTATATTTCTGTGCGTTTAGGGGACCGGGGTTAAGAGGGTAAAAGAAAATCTTTTTGGACCCAAGCGAGTGAGATGTCATTTAAAAGAGCACCTAATTTATAAATCATTGCAATCTTTTTTTAGAATTTTGTGATGTAAAGTTTTTGATTTATTATCAAAAAAGTGCAAGTTTCAGATCGTTTCGCTCCCTACGTTTCGACGATGGTTGACAGAAAAATTTGAAAAAATTCGCAGAGACAGGATAATTTGTAAATTTTGAATGAAAATCATAGCAAAGTCTCAAATAACTATATTTCTGTGTGTTTAGGGGATGGGTGTGGGGAGAGTAAAAAACCACTTTTGACCCAAGCGAATGGGGTGTCATATGTAGGAGCACTTGATTTAAGAAACATTATAATTTTTTTAGAACTTAGCGGTGAACAGTTTTTGTGTTATTGAAAAAAAATATTTTTAGTATGTAGCCTCTTAACCCCCCCCCCCCTAAATTTCAACACTTGATTGACCGAAAAAATAATCAAAGTTTAACCATTTACAAGCTGGTGAATCTTTCTTGAGTTACCATAAACATCTATGGATGAGATTTAACCTAATGTAACATTTTTTGAGTTATTTTTGATCAATGTGGATTTGATTGTAATTTACTATTGACATTTACGATTAAACATTAATTATTTTGTTATGCGTCTATGGTCTGAAAATATAAGGACATTACAACACAACTTTTGGTCACTAGTTTTTGATATTGTGTTCTTTTACATTCACGGAACCCTTGACGAGCGAATTTTATTCGCACTTGTCTGACTTTTTTTTAAGAAGGAATGAAGAATATTTTTTTCGCAATATTTTTGTTTTTGAATGGAATTAAATTTTTTCAATAAAATATTGAATGGTGATTTTAAATTTTTGTTTTTAGTTTTTTTTGATTTACAATTAATCACAAGATATGTAATATGTATAATGAAAAAAGTTAGAATTTCTAATTTTCATTCAACATTCTATTTTTTTAGGAATAATTTATACATTAAATAATAAAGTTAGTAAATGGTATTTATAATACGGTTATTAATTAAAAGATTAAATCTTCATTACAACTAATTAGATTGGGAAACCGGAAACGGATTAAATTTAATTTTACATAAATCAAGTTAAATTAATCAAAAACATATTGTAGCAGGAATCAGAACCAGAAATTAGTTCTATAGAAGAAACATATAACAGCATAGAAAAATATAGATTTTTGTAATTTTTTAAAAAGAATGTACGTTGAAAACTTTTGATATTTTTGGTTTATTAAAATGAAGTTCAAAATACTCAGCACAAAATTTCAGTGTCATAATCGACGTAGAGGGTTGAGAGAAAGGTCCAAGGTTGAACGGGAGCCCTATATTTATTTTTATTGTTTTTGTTTATTTTTTTTATACAACGTAAAAATTATTCCTTTTCATTCATAAAAATTACATTTACGGTATTTAAATTTTAAATTTATGGATAATGTAGTTTTGTTAAATTGCTACTGCCTTTTCGTTCAAATTTATATCATTTCGATATTAATAAGAAAATTAATTTTTTATTAGACAGGTAATGCTAAAATCATATAATATTTATTTTTCAGCATTATTTTTGCATAATCTAATTTTCTGTAGATAAAATAAGGAAAAACAAAAGCATTTTCTTTTGTAACGATTGACTATTACGAATATTTATCTAAAAGTAGGAATATTCTTATATAAAGATTTTCGCTAATAATTTGCCAATTTGTTGCAACTCATGCTTTATTTTTCTAGAAGGAAACAGGCATAAAAGTTTTTATGTATGCTACAGGTTAGTCAATAATATTTTAACGTTTGATGTTTATTAAATTTACACATAACAAAACATGGATTCTTATATAGATAAAAGGCTTTGAATATTATATTTGGTTATAATATAGTGGTGACGATCAAATTTTGAACAATTTCATCTTTGAACTCAACTTTAAACTTTAAAATTACAACAATAAAATTTTACAATGGCGATGCTATTCAATACAATCAACAATGACGATTCTATAAATTTTTGACATCCAATACAAAAACCAAAAATATTACAAAAAAATCCAAAATTTTGATAAAACATTATAACTAGATATTTTTATTTACAAAAAACTATCTTGGACAGGCAAAAACTTAATTTGTTCTTAATAAAATCATTTATGTCGCAATAAAATAATTTTTGCAGCCATAAAATATACTTGTGTAAAGTATATTTTATGCCAACATATTTTATGCCGTGTAAAGTATATTTTATGCCAAAATTTTGCATATTTATATTGTTGTTCTCGTCTCGCATACGAAAATCATGATATACTTATTGCTTCATTTTTTACTGGAAAAAAAAGTTGGAATATGTAAATCGCCCATTACACTCAATACTAATTAATAATACTGTTTGAATCTATTACATGTAAATGAATACAATTGTCCAATTTGTTTTGTTTGTAAAGAAGTTGTTTCGTAGGATGATGATACATAGAAGTTTAAATTATTATAATCTTCTTTCATCGTATATAAACAATGAAAGAGATAGTAAAAAAGTAACAAAACACAGAGATTTTACATATATTTCCAATTAAATGGATCAAAAGATCATGTAAATTTCAATCAATTATATATTACATAAAATTAAATCAACCTGTGATATTAAAATAAAAATTGTGTTGTAAAAAAAAAATTTATTTATAAATTATAATAGTTTCTGGTATTGAAATGCCTTAATATGTAAATTTTAATGAAGAATAGTAGATTCTTGTATGAGCTTAGAATGAAGGCAATTCTTCACGAGGATGAAGTTTCCCGGAACGAGCGTAGCGAGTGGAGGGAATCATCCGAGTGAAGAATTGCCTTCATCCTAAGCGAATACAAGATAATATTTATCTACGACTACAAATATTTCAAATAATTTCATTCAAGTTTTCCTGTAAAAGTTTATATCACCATATTGAAATAAATCTATGTAATATAAAACAAAACAAAACATGTTTGTTTATTTATATGTATTGTTCCTGTTTTATCTGTTTATATTACTATACCAACAAATCAAGTTTTTAATTTGTTAGGGGAATTTTGAATAAATAAAATGGAATGAAATAAATAAAAAAGAATTTGATATATAGAAAAGAATGAATACAATTACAATGAAAGATATACGCATGGAAAGTATATATATTCTTTAGTAGTCGTGGATAAAAAAATATATTTTATGTATTGTTTTGTTAAATTTCTAATGGAAACTGTGCAAGAATTTTTACTATAATGTAATTTGCGACCAGAACATATGTGATTAATTAAAACGAAGTTTCATTATATGAGAAAATAAATTGTGTTTTCAGTAGTAATAACCCAAGGACATTGGTAATTGTTCGAAATAATTTTATAACAGATTTCGAAAGCTTATTGCTTGGAAACAGAACGATGCCGTAGGCCGATGCCGTAGGCCCTTTGTCGCCTTTATGCAATAAGCTTGAGAAAATTGTTATAAAATTTGAGCATTTATCAATGTTCGAGGGTTATTTTGATAGAAAATGTTTTGCTAATTTTAGAAAAAATGCAGAGTAAAAACAATTTATTTAAAGGTGCAATTAACAAAAGAACAATTAGAAAAGTTTAATGGAGATCCAGACGTGTTAGATTAGATTTAGATTAGATTAGATTAAATTCGTTGGTGGTATGTGGTACTGTAACCAAAATGATCTATTGTACCCCACCCTACTACTCCCTGGTGTATACCCAGTTAGAGCGCCTCCTCCAATCCAGCCTCCCTTAGGAATTTCAGGATATGGAGAGGGTTAAGTTTATGCAGGTCATGCGGTCGGCCATATTATACTCACCCAGATGCAACCTTCTCGTGTAGATCAACGCTCCACAATCTTTGAGAAGATGTACTGGGGTCTCTTCTTCCAATAGATAGAATCTACATTCGTCCCTCGGCTCAACCCCAATGTTCTTAAGGTGTTTTCTTAGTTTACAGTGTCCTGTAAGAACCCTTGTCAGTATTCTCAGGTTGTTCCTATTCATCCTAGAGCACATTACTTTCCTCGTTTGATTAAACTGCCCAATCAACTCCTTGAACTGCCTTAAGCCCGCAGTGTTGTTCCAGGTTTTGGACCATTCCATCATAATTGCTTCCCTTATCCTTTCATGGATGGCTTTTGTCCCCAATCCACAAAAAGGTCCCGGGTTGACAAAAGATGTAATAGTACCTCTCCTTGCCAATTTGTCGGCCTCTTCATTACCAGCGATACCTGCATGACCAGGTATCCAGTAAACTCTCCAGACGTGTTGGTTTCTATAACTGATGAAGATGTATTTCCAATACGCATGTTGTTAATAATTTGATTATGATGTCAATATTCAAGTAGGGTTTTATTGAGTTGGCATTGTTGTCACCCGTAATTTTTATAAGCTCTTGCTCTTGTACACCACTTTTGGCCAATCGACTGACCGCGGTCGATCTATTGGACTGCTTAGTAATTTTTTTCCTTGGTATTCAAGCCAATCGCCTTGGCAGACGATTTTGCCCAATTTTGAATCATATTTTTTCCAATGGGCATATTATCATACTAGTGATCATTTTCGGATTTCCAGTGACGATTTGTTCTTAGAAATAATCTGTTGGGTTTAATATTTGGGCCCCTTTTTGACATCAATTTTTTAAATAATCGGACAGGAAAAACACGTTGCTGTCGTTGTTTTCTATTAAAAATTTGCTTTCAATACACATTCTTGAACCACCTTGGCAAGTCTAGCTGAATACAGGGTCATATTCAACTCGATTTGTTACAGAACCATCGTTGTTTGATTCGATACAAAAAAAGTCAGTCAAGCAAGCAGCAGCTTACCCACCTCGCCAAGCTAATTCTACCGCAGTTATGTGATAGAATTTCCGTTGCAGCCCTTCAGGGGTATTTTTATTCCATAAATTTATCGTTTTCATTATTTCTACGGAACAATGCTGGCGAACTTTGTTTCATTTTACAGGGATCTGATTGCAGTTTTCGTCGTATAGAATCGCGGGCAGCTCGCACTTGTTGAAATACAACACTTTTGAATGGGTCAATAATAACTTTCATTTCTTCATAATATTTTTGTAGTAACAGCTTACTTGTTAGGTTGCACATGTTTTTCCAGCCCAATCCTTTAAAATCGACGCCAATTCTTCTGCCGCTCGATTTCCCTCTAATTGATATTTTCTATCATTGCAAAGTTCATAAATGCTTTCCTTACAAATTTTTTACTGTAAACGGTATTTTTGGTATGTTTGATTCTATAATTCCATTAATATTCTCGTTCGTATTACAACCAAATCGTGACCTTTTGAAATATTAAATATTTGAAACGTCAAAATCGAAATAAATAAAAATTTATCCATGGCAACATGATAGAGTGAAAACAGCCTATGGGATCTGTTTTTAGTATAATGTTGTACTGATTGGTTTTTTTCAATCAGATGACTTCAAATTAATTGATTTCATTGGATCTCTACTTGAGCAAAAAATTTTCATTTATATAAGTTGTGACATGCAAAAAAACTATGTCTTCCAATAGTTCAACAAGTAAATAAAAAAAAAATAAGAATTTTATCAGAAGAAAATTTGACAAGCGGCCCAGAATAAGTATTTGATATTACAGATATGTAAGTAAGGAGAAGGAAATCATGGATCTGTGTATAAGGCATTACAAGGAGAGAATGGGCAAGGGTTGCAATTAAACAGGTTCCCGTTGAAATTTGATCTACATGAAATTATTAATGAAATTACAATTATGCACCAATGTGATTCGCCTTATGTTGTAAGATATTATGGAAGTCATTTAATTCAAAGCGATGAAGCGGATCAGCAGGTATAATAATGTAATCTTATTTATTTTAATTTATATAATTTTTTATAGATTTTATTTTGGTTTGTTAAATAATTTTGATAAGTTTATTTAAATAAGTTGAAAGAACGTCATCAATTTTAATTAAAACTACTTGCCAGAACTTATACGCAAAATCATGTCGTGCCGTAAATAGCTCCATTTTCTTCCTTCGTGGGAGTTTATGGTAAGGGTTAATAGTAACTAAAAAAATTAAATAACACCTTGTAAGATTATTCCACGCAAATAGTCCTCCGCTGCCTAAAACATTTAAAAGGACTAACCGACTGCTATAGTTTTCGTTAAATATTTCGTTTTTTTCGAATTTTTTAAATCAAACATGATTCCTTCAAAAAAATATTATGTTTACTATAAGGCGATAGTGGCGATATTGAAATATAAATAAAAACAAATATTAACATGGTTTTTGTTTTCAGTGGGCGTGGACAAACACATAACTGTAGAAAATGTCAATTGAATAGGTCTTACAGTTTGTGAGAAAATTGATAATGTGAAATGAAATTTGAACGAACACCGAAGTCTCACCATAAGGTTTTCCGTTTTACTTTTAATCCGTTTTACCTTTTAATGCAATTAAGATTTTCATAGAAAACATATACAGCCAAATGTATAGATTTGCTACAGCTGTGCTTAAAGTATTCTATAGTTTTAGAATATTAACTTGGCACTACAGTGCTTGATTATTCACTAATATTTTTCATAAAACCTAGTATGAAAAAAATAATAATAAAAACTGTTTCTAAACCAAAAGTTTGGTTGCTAATGCAACACTTGGATCTCAACCTCCATATACGTAATATTGTTATTACTACTGGCGCTTTAAACACCGAGGTAGGAGTAGCTTTGCAACAACATAATAATTGATGCTTGAAACTTTTAGTGTTTTTCACACAAAAATAAACTGAAATATTCCAGTTCTGTTCGTGAATTTGTCACCGTCTTTTATTCGTCATCAATTTTACCTGAAGAAAAACGTCTAACAGATACCATTTTATATTTTTTTCATCTTGCTCGAAGCTAAAATTGGAGAAAAATTATTTATTGGAGCAAATCATAGATACCGGTAATGCGTCTCCAATGCAACAGAGAGATTATCACATATTTCCAGCTATCGAGAAGTTAATGGGAGAGGAGTTGGATCGAATGTTGTCCTTAGAAATATTAGAAATAATTTTCATCAATTCCTGGAGCTCAACGATATTGTTGGTTAGGCAGCCAGGAAAAGTACGGCTTTATCTGGATTCCCATAATTTATATACAGTCGTCAAGCCACAAGTGTACACTCTGCAATAGATAGCATATATACTAAATTTATTACGCAAGTGAATGCAATTAAAATTAAGCATTTCAAATCTTGACCAGAATTAGTGATCATCTCGAAAGAAAATATTTTTCACGGTACCAGGTTGTCTTCGGTACTACTTCATAAGCATGATTTTTGTACTCTGTAGTTTTGTACAAACAATGACGATCAAACCTGACGTCAAGAAACAGGTATTCGTTTATTTATATGACTGGTAATGGTTGCCTGACATTTTTCAATAATCGATATTAATTTGTTCCCATAAAGTCGATGTTTCTCCGCAAATCGCTATGATAGATCGGAGCTTCGAGCGATTTGCTGTGTGCCAATCACATTAAACAATAAGTTTGCATCTCTGTTATACTTTTTTCCATGACAGCCATGGTAATATGAACTGTGTGCATATTTATGAATTGAATATTCAATTTAAATTTTAAAGCGGAATTAACAGTTTTCCCTCCTGGTATCAATGTCATAGTTATTTTGACTATTACAAGAGCATAAAGTTATGTCGTTTTGCGATTAATTTGCTGTTAGAGTTAATCTAATAAGGAATATTTCACCAGTTATGTCTGAAGTATCTAAGAAGAAGATTTTTTCTCCCCAATTATTGATGTTTACATTGTTAGATTGTAAAAGACATTATACTAAAGCGTTAAATTATGAACATTTGATTCTAAATGTAATTCTACATTGAACAAAGAAGCAGCAAGAAATTGATTCGGTGATGGCGGTAAACGAATCATTATAAACACTTTGTTGTAGTTTTTTGTTTAAATCTGGTACCATGTTTCAATTTTTCCTCTGTAAATGAAGAAAAATACATTAAACCAGTTGCAATTTATATTCCTCACATAACCATTGTAATAAAACAATAATCAAATTTGATTTTGATGTGAACTAAATTATGCATACATCCCAAAGTCTGTCATTCTAAAACAAATTTAGAGTTTTGCGTTTACTGATCAAGTGGCATATGTTACGCCGTTGACCATTTTAAAATTGCTAGAAAGACGTTGGGCCATGCACCTTTTTCAACAACATGCGAAGAAAATAGTATTCATCTTCACCAGATGTCTCGTGGTTTTTTTGAATATAAGAAATAATGCGTCGATTCGTTTTCCTTGTTTTCGTCGTTCACATGATGTTCGATTTATTTTTCATGTCCTTAACATTATCGAATACAGGCTCAGAACAGTTTGTTGAACTTTTGCAGCTATGCAATAAACATGTTAAAATAACATTGCAAATTGCAATTATATTTTAATTTGTTGAAAATTTTCCGCATTAAGTGATCGAATTTTATGGATTTGATAATTTTTTTTTGATCTACGGTTGTAATAACCCCGTGTACTTTAGTACCCAGCTATGGAAAAATGGGATAGCGTGAGATATCACATACCCCCGGCAATAGCACTGGGATACCACTAGCCAAGGTGATATCTTATGGGTGGTGGGTGAACTGTATCAGTCAACGGAAGCACCTTCATTCTTATTGAGGGTGCTACCGTTGACTGATACAGCTCATTATTATTTTACTTAACAAAATTAATTACAAGACAAAATATTCAAATAATCAGACAATCGCAAAAAACAAAGTCATAAGTGAACCTTTCATCTATTATTCCTTTGGGTTTTAGCAAAATTATAAATTCAGATTCCGTTTTTATTAGAAATAAAAACAGCAAAACTATTATGTGTTTACATATTCAAAAATAATAAACAAAAATTGCTGCCAATGTTTGGGGTTTGGTTTTCGTAACAAAACCAGCTTCTTTTATAAAAAAATTAATTTACACAAAATTTAGAATAAAAAAGTTTCCACAGAATAAACGAACAAATATAAACTCCACATCAACCACAATTTACGATAGTCAAAAAATTTTACAAACAATATGTTTGCAAATTATTTAGGAAAAACAATACGTTTTTCTACTCTGTAAAAAAAGTCGGTGATGAAACAAAGCTTGAAAAGCTTTTTTTATCGTTAAATAAAACAGTTATACGCTCGTTCATCAACATCAAAAAGTTTTTTTTTTTTAAATTCATAAAAATTAATTTCAGTGGATAAAAGGACAAAAAGGATAGTTTTATTTTGTAACATTTTTATTGGTTTAATTTTTCGTTTCAGAAAATATTAATGAACTCATTGAAAAGTTGGTAGATTGATAGACAATTTTATGGAGTGAGATTTTTGGACGACCTACACAGAAAATAAATGATTCATTCAGTTCAAAAGATGTATATATATATTGTAAAATACGGCATTTGGATATTTATGGGTTCATGAATTTTTACTTGCCTTTACATCAAACAATTAACAATACAGCTTCAGTGACTTTGTTTTATGTTTTATTTCTAGGTCAAATAAAAGCAGTAAAAATAGATTTATTGGATTTGGTATTTAGAATGAATAAACTTATGTGTCTCTGAGCGATTAAATAAAATTTTTAGCTTTTTTGCATTACTTAGTTTATAGTTGGAGTCTTAAATGACTTAGCTTTTTCTTCACAACTTCTATTAACTATGTTCTCATCATCATCTATAGTAACTAAAAGAAATTAACCTTTTTTGCACTACAACTTATGTCAAGGTTTGATGGTTTCAAAAGTAGCAGCTATTGGGATGGCGAACGTTCTAGATTTAAAAGTAAAAATTCTCGTTTCTAGCTATGATTGTATACTGAGAGTGAAATAACATCAAATTAAATAAGCATATTTTTAAATTTAAAAATTAATTTTTGCCAACCAAAAAGCCACCAAATTTATTATTTTTTACAGTCTAATTCCCTAGGTTGCTAAAGCTACCTGTTGCTTATTTTTAAATTTATGTTTTTATTTTGCTTTTAACATTGAATTTGAATCAAAATAGAAGAACGTTAAAAAAATACGTGACTGTAAACAATTATAAGATAAGCTGTTTCTAAAATTTAAATTTCATCATCTTTCTTTGCCTTAAAGGAAAACAAAGATTTATTTATTAACTTATAAATATTAAAACTTCAATAAATTTTTAAAAATTTTGTTTAAAACTTTGACTCAACATCACATAATAATTTGAACGAAACACGTACATTCCATTCCATTTTATTTTTAAAAAAGTTTCATCATAAAACCCATCGTTCCGGCAAACGACGTAAAACTTTATTTTTCCTTTCTTAAATCAAACAAAAACATAAAATTCACAAAACGTTTCCTTAACTTAAAAAAAAAATTATCTTAAGATAAAAATGAGATACAAATTTTACAAAATTAGGAAGAAGATAAATTTAATAAAAAAATTATATAAAATGGAAATTGAGATTATATACAATTTTCCGTTGTTTTTTTGAGGGAGAGGATCTTAATATAATAAACTGGGTTGATAAGTCTAACTTATGTAGAACAAAAAAACACGAGTTCTAGAAAATAATATTCTAATATTCCAGGCCTTTCTTTTTATCATCCTTAAAAGTCTATTTAACCTATATGTAAATAAAGAACTTATCATCTTAATTTCATCTTTTCATATTTCCATTGTTATTTTCGATTTTTATTTTTGAATTTCCTTTCGTAGGCAATTGAAATTGTGATCAAATTTTAAATAATAATAATAAAACGAAAAGTAAGAAATAAGAAAATGAAAGAAAATATTCGAGTCTTTCAAATTGTTGGTTTCCTTGAATAACAACAAAATTTACAATGCAAAAATTTAATGAAAATTTAAAATGAACAAAGAAAATTTTGGAACAAAAATAAAAATTTATATCTTGATTTTCTTTTGAATAATTTCTGTTTAGAATTTTATTTTTTTAATAAATTTTTTAAACTTATATGAAATTGGCTTATTAAGAACGACATAAAAATGGTCTAATTTTGTTTTTGTGTTCGTTTGGTTATTATATTATGTATTATTATTGTATTATATATACATCTATTTCTGTTTTACACGAAATATTCGTACGATAAATGAGTGTAAAAATTATTACCAGCTAATCAAAGAGTGTACTAAAGGTTTATCAAAATCCTGGCATGCACGAAGGCTATAGGGAGCGAACAGATAATAATTTTGTTGTTAAAAAACACCAAACAAATTATATACCGGAAGTGAAAAGCCAGAAGTGGGTTGATAGAACTGTTTTGATTCAAGTATTTATATGAAAAATTTTATAGTTTAATAAAAATCGGTTACAAGTGCTTAAAATTATTTATTATTCAAGGTCCTCGACAGACCATCACCATTTGTAACGACCAACAAATTTTATTAAATAAAATTTATTTTAAACTTTAAACCAAACAGTCCTCACACTGTTTTTACAATAAATAATACATCGTTCCGTAATATCAAACAATTTAAAAATCAATTCATGAAACAATCCCTGCTGTATACAACATTTCACTGTATAAGCAAATAGATTCCTCTTACGTCATATTATTTTTTTTTTGAATTATTTGCTCTTATTCCGTACATATGGAATACATTAATTTTTTTGTTGTTATTATTATTTATTATTATTTCTTATATGAATATATTTTTTGTTTTAAAACAAAACAATATACAGTAAATGAATTATGCGCAGAAGCATTGATCTTAAGAGGGTATTTCATATTACGAGATTTAGTTATTATATATTGGCAATAACAATAATTGATTGAATATTGAATTACCTTATGTTTTTTGATATAATAGTATTGGAATGATCTTTGATTTGGTTTTATTGGAATACCCGGTAGATTTGCGGTGTGTAAATAAAATGTTGGTTCGTTCCGAATAAGATATATTCTACAGAAAGGGAAGGATAGATGTTTTTTTTACAAATAAAGTCGACGGTTGTAATATCAACGATTATTTGAATTCAGTTTAGTTTTTATTTCACAAGTTAGTTTTTAAAAGCTTGCACGACTAAGTTTATTTTTATTTCTGAATATTTTTCATATAAATAAGACAGTATTTAATTATTAATTGTTGATATAAATAATTTAAAATTATGAGGTTGCATTTTTTTTTAATTTTGGGAAAAAAGCAAAAAAGCTGTTTTTTTAACTGATTAAATTAAAATATTTGGACAAAAAGAAAACGAATTATTAAAATAAAAGTTGAGTTGTATGAAATGAAGTGTTGGCAAAATGGTGTCCTTTTTATTTATGTTATTTATGTTATTTGATTTATTTTCTTATTATGAAAATACAAATTAAATTTTGGTCGTAAATAAATAAGTGGTGAAATTTATAATTCTTACAATTGAACAAAGATTAGAAACGATGTGGTAAAAAAAGGGAAAAGAAACAAAAGTTGAGTGAAAATTAAAATATTATTGAAACTAAAATAAAAATTTGATTGAAAACTAAAATATACAGTCAATGCAGTGATTTATGAATTTATAAAATTTAAAGAAGAGATATTGTGTGTATTCCGCTTTTTAATGATATACCTATAAACAAGAAATTTACGCTTGGTTCTGGATTAAAAGGTTTTGAGATACAAGTAGTTGCAACATCTTCATCTGCAGTATATAAGGTTATACCGAATATTTGTGTGATATGAGATATAAGGAAATCGATATGGATGATTATCATCATCTACAATCAACACATTTTAAGTTAAGTCTTTTTTTTTTTAATTTTTATTATAACTTTTATATATTTGTTTCTTCTTAGTAAACCTTTTTACTCTTGTTTATATATAATTTTGGTTTTCCCAACATGTGAATTTTTCTGTTATGAATTAGAGATTTTCCTGTGCTAGAAGCCATGTGTAGGTTTTCCTTCTTGCTGTTGAAATCCCGGTTTAAACAGGTTAACTGTTTAAAACCCACTTTCTTCAACATTGTTAAAATAAAATAATCAATTTCTGTCATATAAATCTGCATTTTCGATCAAACTTCATCAAAATTGATTTATGAACCAAGGTTGTGTCTGTCCACTGTCAGATCAACAGTTTTGCCTTATCTATTTACGATTCACACATCAAAATATAGAACTTTGAGACGTGATTATTTCAACCAAGTTATTTTATTTTGTTCATAGTTTAATTTGAACTAACTGATACCGCATTTACAGCGGCATAGCAAATTAGTATATGTAATTAAAATCTATGTTGTAAACACTTTTTATTTTAAAAGCTTGCAACTAATTTGATATCTAGCCTTACTAAAAATCAAATTTTTTTTAATTTAATACTTCACGCTGTGAACACCATTGCAAATAAAAATCTTTGATATCTACACCGTCTCTTTTGCCCAAAAATTAATATACTATCTACTAATTTGCTATGTCGCTGTAAATGCGGTATGAGTTTGCAACTTATGATTTTCATTTTTTTTAATTCAATATATTAGCCGTGGCCCATTTCTCAAAATTGCCGATGAAATTGAGATTTTGACGTTTATCGCTGAAATATTTGTTTTGCTTTATTTTCTTCTCCAAATATGTAATTTGGAAAAAATATTTATTGAAAAACAAATATTATTTGAATTTAAACACAATCTGTCAAGATTTACTCAAGTACGATAGTAGAGTAAATTGAAATTTTTTAGTCGATTTGCAGATTCAATTTCAATTTCATCGAGAAATCGGCCACGGCTATAAAACAAAGAACACACAATTGAACAATAAAAAGATTGAGTTGTTTTGTTAAATTTTTTCAATTGTTTTCGATTTGTAGTAAAAATAAATAAAAATTTTTATTTTAATTTTTTTCTTTTTAAACCAACAATTGATTCGTTAAAACTTTAAACCTAAACTGATTAAAATGTTACAAAACGATACATACAACGACTTGGCAACAAAAAAAATCTGTTCAGCTCTTTCATTGTTGTATATTTATCTCATTCTAGCAATAATAAATTAATTGGACTCATAGCACAAGGTAATCCAAATTACGAACAATCACCAATTTACACTGGGAATACCTTTCATTTCAAATTAAATGAAACAACCTTTACATATTGCAGATTCTGAGCATGGACAATCTACTTTATGTATAAAAAAAATCGCAACAGTTTCACGGGGAAAAGAAAGAAATTAATGTTAATTCTATAGTTGAGCAATTTCACGAAGATTCAACAATGTTTTGACTTGACCCCTTTTAATTTTGATTATTTTTTGTTTATAAATAGTCTTTGATAAATAACAAATACAAGTTCTCTTAGAATTTTTTTTTCGACCAGGGGTCACAGGGTGCCCCTCAATTTTTGTTATTTTGTGTTGTGAGTGCATTTTGACGAGCGATTGTAGAAAAACTACTCAATCGATTTTCATAAATGATATGTCGTTGAATAGGTATTAGAACAAAGTTTTTAAAAATGTACACTGTTAATTTTTTGAAATAATTTTTAACGGTTTAACATAAGAAAAAAATGGTGTAATTGAAAAAAAGATGGCATAGCCTTTTTTTTTTTTTTAAAACTAAATTGAAGCTTTTTTTATATCTAACCACTTGTGAAAGTTTAGGAGATGCGATATTTTTAGTTTTAGAGATAAAATTCGTTGTGCATATGACTTTCGGGAATCAGTTTTTTTTGTTCTGAAGGAAAATTATAAAAATGGCGATTTTTAGATTCAGATTTTTTTTATGTTAAATATCAAATATTTTATTATTAAATAAACTTTTTAAAAAGCAATTTCAGTCAAGTTCAGCAAAATTTTGCGACATTTTGACTCGATCCTTTTTAATTTGGTTTATTTTTAGTTTATAGATAGCCTTTGATAAATGAAAAATACGGCTTCAAGTAGAATTTTTTTAAATATAGAAATATAGAACCGTTGGAGTTTCTGAAGCTGTTGAAAAAATATTCTAGCTAGGAATATTTTTTGCTGTATTGTTTTCCGTTGTTGTGGAACAATTAAGAAATTGAATACTTAATAAAACCTGCTTACTAATCAGTGATCGAACTCAGGAAGTGATTTGGGAATTGCGTTTATCGAATTGTGGGTTAGGCCAATTCGAGGTAAGGTTGTAAAAACGTAACAATATGTTATTTTTTAGTTGTCATAGTTATATAACAATTCAAGATTTCATAATCCAATCAAACTTTGTGTTTTTTTGCTTCATGAATGAAGTTTGCAAAACCTTGACTTTGATTTCGTCTTCATTAACGATATATTAGTGGTAAGTAAAGAAGACCACCAGTAAAGAGAGCACATGAATCACTTAGAACAACTTTTTAAACGGTTGGTCGATTATGTTGTTAACATTAAGACATCTAAATGTATATTCGGTATCTAGTCACTCAATTTCCTCAGCCACCTCATTAATACAGATGGCATATTGCTTTCACCGGATCGCATAGAGGCCATCACAAATTACCCTCAACTGACATTCATTAAACAAATTCAGCAATTCGTCGGGATGGTGAATTATTATCAACCCTTCATCCCAAATTTAGCCGAATTGCTATCCCCAATTTATCCACACTTCGCAACTCTTTCAAAGATGCCCAAGAAATCAAAGAATTTCTTTTAGCTAGATACAGTTAATAAATACTTCACCATAAATTAAAAATGCATTAGCGTCGGCAACATTATTAGTACACCACAAAATGACTCACAATTCAGCATCCCCACTGATGCATCGAAAACTGCCATAAGTGCAGTTCTTCAGCAAAAGCAAAATGGATGTTGCGAGTCTTTAGCTTTCTTTTCAAAGAAGTTAAGTCATTCAGAAGTCAAATACTCGGGTTTCGATCGCGAACTACTTGGGGTGTATAGTGCAATAAAGCACTTCAGATATTTTGTAGAGGGTAGATCATTCACAATCTATACAGAACACAAATATCTGACAATGGCAATTTTCACCAAAATTGAACGCAGTCTACGCCAAATTTGCCATATTGACTTTGTTAGTCAATTTACTACAGATATAAAATACGTTAAAGGTAAAGACAACGTGGTCGCCGATGCACTTTCCCGTGCAGATGATCACGATTTTGCTGATTTGGCCCAAGTATCCATTGATATTCACAAGATTGCAGACGTTCAACTTCAAGACGAAGAACTTAAGAAACTTCACCTCGTCCAATCTCATCTAAATTTAAACTGGAGGTAATACAAACTACAAATATAAATTTATAATGTGAAACGTCCACTGGAAAAAGCCGTCCATTTGTGCCAGAATTCATGAGACGTGTAGTCTACGATGCTTTGCTTCATACCCTAGTCAGCGAGCTTCACGAAAACTAATCTGGTCTAGGTTTCAAATCTAAATAATCCTAATCTAATCCTAATCCTAATCCTCGTTCCTAATCTAGGGCCAAATCTAAATAAAGATATTACACATTGGACAAAATCCTGAATTCCTTGCCAAAAATCAAAAATCCAGAGACATACTCGCTCTGAACAAGGAAGTTCCAAATTCCTCAAGGAAGATTTGAGCACATTCATATGGATGTGGTCGGACTTTTTTTCCCTACTTCCAGCAATTTTAAATATATATTAACCATTGTCGATTGCCTTACACGCTGGCCTGAAACTTATCCCATTCTAGATATTCCCGCCACCACTATTGCTAAGACATTTGTCGAGCAATACCTCTCAAGATTTGGGACTCCTCTTGAGCTTACAACTGATCAAGGTAGCCAGTTCGAATCCAAATTCTTTCATGCGCTTAGAAAAATACTAGGCTCACAACGTATTCGAACAACAGCCTACCATCAATAAGCCAATGGCACGGTAGAGTGGTTTCATAAACAACTCAAAGATTATTTAAACGCCCGTGAAAACACAATTCTCTGGAACACAGAACTGTCGATTATTTTATTGGGAATACGTGCCTCTGCCAAGGAGGATTTGAGGTGTTCCCCAGCTGAGCTAGTATATGGACAACCATTGAAACTTCCTGGTGAATTCTGTAATTCCAAGTTATCCACAGCAACTATGGATACAAACGAATTTTTGGATAACCTTCGCGCAACAACGCGCAATTTAATTCCAGTTGAAATTCGGCAGTCGACTACTCCCATATTCGTACCCAAAAATTTTAATACGTGCCAGTTCGTTTTTGTTCGCACTGATAAAATACGAATCGGTCGAACCCTACGTACGAAGGACCTTTTAAAGTCCTTCGACGGTTTCGAAAACAATTTGTTTTTTAATATTTGAATAGCAAAAATACTTCGGTTTCCATAAACCGACTTAAGCCGGCTTTTGGAGTTCTAGATGCAACTTACTCAACAAATTTTTGCAAACAACAAAAAGTTAATTTTTCAGGAAGGATATATCTCGGAATAGGGTGATGTAGTAGCTACAACGCAAAACGTTAAACATACATAACAACGGCGCACACATTCCGATATAAATTGTAATTAGTTTAATTTAACAAAAATTATAATTCAGTAGCGTTAGCACAGATTGTTAGGTGTAACAATCAAAAAATTATGACAAAAATAAAATAAGTGAAATTATAAATAAACTTATAAAAAATAATTTTGTTAATTAAAGAAATTAAATATTTTACAAAATAAAATAGTTTTTTATTTAGTTAAATAAAATAAATTATTAAATTGATGAACAGTTTGGAACATCAAAAGAAGAAAACGTTTATTTTAGAAGAGATTACAATGATTAACAAACTCAGAGAAAATATATGGAGGGGCTGAAATCTCACACGCCTGAGATATCAAGAATACGGTCTGGGTTAAAAGGTTTTGATATAGTTTTCGGCAAAAATCTTTTATGAGAACATTGATTTTAGTTTTGGGCAGCGATGTATATCAAGCATAAAAATCTTTGTAAAAGTACAAGTATGTATATTATTCTCTGTTTAGAAATTTATTACAAAACTAACACGAAACATCAATACGCTGCCCGAAAATTATAACAGATGATACACTCAGTAAACTACTAAAAAACCTCTCCATTTAACGTTTCGAGAAAATATTACGAAATCGAAAACTCATATTTCTTTCAAAATTTCAAAAATATTTTTAAAATTCTAATAAAAACAAATATTTAAACTTTTTTCAAAATTCTAAAAATATTTCAAAAATTATTACAAAATCATAGTTTGAAACTTTTTTCAAAATTCTAAAAATATTGCAAAAATTTGTAATTCACAAATTTAAAAATTCAAACTTTTTCCAAGATTCTAAGAATATTGCAAAAATTATAAATGAAAAAAAAAATAAAATATACAAACTTTTTTACAAATTTTATAAATTATAACAAAATCAAAAATACAAACTTTTTTCAAAATTCCAATAATTATAATAAAATCAAAAATTATTCCGAAAATTTTTACAAAATCAAAACATTTTTCAAAATTGTAAAAATATTGCAAAAATTCATAATTCACAAATTTAAAAATTCAAACTTTTTCCCAAATTCTGAAAATATTGCAAAAATTATAACAAAATCAATATTACAAACTAATAACATCAAAAATTTAAACTTTTTCAAAAATCTAAAAATATTCCGCACGAAACGATACAATATCTGTACAAAATTCTAGAACACAAACCTTCTTTTTTCAACGTTTCTGCGTTTACTCTTTTATAGGAAACAAAAACTTCCTATGGTTACTTTGTTTTCGTTTTATTTTTGTTGATTCAAGTTTTATATTCTTTTAGTTTTTAGCTTAATTTTTTTCTCTAACGAGTATTTTTTAGAGTCTAGCTAGAACGATGTTTTTTTGGATATCAATCTCTATAACCGACACAATATTAATAAATTTTAAAAATATAAACATAGCAATGCGGCTACAAACAATTTCGAAATTTTAAGCAACACAGTGATAAATAAATTATTGATTTCTACTTATCTTTGCTGTATGTAATGTCAAATGTGTCATTTTGCTATACAGCTTTATAACTATTTGAAATTTCAAATCTCATATAAGGAGACGTTCTTAGTTTATAATTTAAATATAATGTCAACTCAAAAAATATTTTGTGTGCTTGTTGAAATATTTTTTTCGCTTGCTACAAATATTTTCGCATGCAATTTCTATTTCGAAGAATGAAATAGTAGATTGTATTACTAGTGCGAGTGCGTTTTCCAAACAAGAGTTAGTTTGCAGCACGACCGTAGGGAGTGCTAAAATAACCCGCGTTTGGAAAACGCATTCGCACTAGTAATACACACTATTTTTTGTAACAAATGCATAAAATTTATAAATATTTATTTAATTGTTAATATAACAAAGTTATAAACAAATTTAAATAATTAAAGTGCGCCATCTTTGTTGTAACAGTTGTAAATTATACTAGCTCGAAAAAATAAACATAAGAATCCAACTACGGGTTTTATAAAAAAACATAGTAATCCAACTAAGAGCTGTAAACTTTGAAAACCCAAATAAATTGCTTTTCCTTGCAATTCAAATGATGCATTGTGTTTAAGTTGTTTTTACTATATGGTAAGTTATTTAAATTATTGTTTTGATATTTTAGTGCTATAAAAATATTATATATAGGATAGATTTAACTACAAATCTCACATGCAGGTGGCGTGCGTGCCAGATATACAAAATATTTTGTGGCCATATGTGCGGAAAAGTAGATTTTGCTTTTATTCTATTCTAGTACAAAATTGAATATTTTATATGCATGTGTTACAAAAAATATTTTTTAGGTCTCTGTGTAACATATATATTTAAAAATTAAGAAATAAAGTGCAATCCTTACAAAAACAATAACTTTTGATATGACGTTTGGATGCAATAAAAAGCGATTTATTCTCAATCAGCTTTTAGCTTCCTAAAAAAGAATAACTAAACTAAATAAAATTTAAATTTTTGAAACAGCTACATAGGCAAACAACTTTTATGACCCATTCAAGACCTCAAGAGTCTCGATATGTCTATAAGAGAGCGTCGATAGGATTTATAGTTTCTGGAAAAAATCGAGTGCGACGGTCGGATAGAATGCAAAGTCCCATCAATAGTATTCCGTTCTTTTTAATGTACTGGGTTTCGTACCTATCTATTCATACAATATTTATAAAATTCAGACTGCTTTTTTATTTATTACAAAAAATAAAAAACTAAATTTTCCCAGACCATATGAGTGCATTAGATAAGATGACTATAACCATAACCCAACTGTGTACAAACCACATTGTACAAAAAGAATTTTTGTCTCGTTTAATTTTCTAAATAATGATGATACAAGGAAGGCACAAATGCTACCTCATTTTCTCTTTAGAAAATATGAAAACCATAGTCGAAATGTTTTCTATTATGTAGTATAAAAGAAGAGAGTCACCTTACGAGCACATCAAATAACAAGACTATATAAAATTGGAAAACCAAAAAATTTGTACTACAAAATAAAATTAGGAGTACACCAAACTTTTTCGAAATGAGATTGTAGAATTTTTATTTGTCAGCCACAAAAATAAATAAATTGAAGACTATCAGATTTTAAGGTTTTAGACATTAGACAGCTTATTATTTTGTCTCTTTATGTTAGTGGGAAACGTGCTGTTTTACTGTTATTTTTTAGTGGAAAAGGGATTTAGTCTATTTACTTTTATATTTTGATATTTCAAAGATTTTTTTGTAAAGTACATTATTGTGGGTGATTGTAACTATTTTGTTTTTATTACAAGACATTTAATTTGATTTGATTAAATACGAATCTAATTTATTTATTTCATTTATATTAAGCCTTGAGTACATTTTGTTACCTATAAATAGCAAAAACTATTTTTTAGAAATTATTGACGGACAACGGGAAATCGTTGATCAAAATTTTTAACAGCTTTTAGCATTAAGTCTTTCACTTAAGTCTTAAATGCATTTGCCTTTACCAAGTCAGTGTACAGAGGATATCGTATTGTTCCTTTGACACGTTTTATTTAAATTTTTTAAATTATTATTTTTTTCTCGAGTCAAAAGTGAAATTCTTGCCCCCACTTTTTTGGCATTTCTCGACGTTTTAGGACCTGATTCTAAAAAAGAAAAAAATGTATGCCGAAAGGACGATAAGTTCGATAACTGTACTGGAAGTGTGTCAAAAAAATCGTCAAGTGTGTCAAAACAAGAAAACTTTCATATTTTTTGCTTAAACAACGTTCATTTTAAGTTATTACGAATAGGAACATTGAATTTGAAGAAATTTTGATGGTCGGGATTGGTATCTGAGACCAAACATCAGATTATTGCATTATAAGTTTGTCAAAAAAATGTTGCCAAGTGTGTCAAAAGAATGATTTTCATTTTTTTAACTTAATTTTTTGGAAAAAAATAAAATTAGTTATTTGTTTGACATGAATTGTTTTCGAAAATTAAATTGGACATGGAAATTTTTGATTTTGTTATAATTTTTGAAATCTTTTTGCAATTTTGAAAAAAGTTTGTATTTTTGATTTTGTAAGAACTTTCGGAATAATTTTAGTTTTGAAAAAGTTTAAATTTTTAATTTTGTAATATTTTTTGAGTTCTTGAAATATTTTTAGAATTTTTAAAAAGTTTCAATTTTTAATTTTATTGTAATTTTTGCAATATTTTTAGTCTGAAAAAGTTTGAATTTTTGGGTTTTTGAATTAAGAAATTTTGCATTAATTTTAGAATTTTGAAAAAAGTTTTACTTTTTGATTTTGTAAGAATTTTCGGAATATTTTTAGAATTTTGAAAAAGTTTAATTGTTTGATTTTATTATAATTTTCGGAATTTTGAAAAAATTTGTACTTTGATTTTGTTATAATTTTTGAAAAATATTTTAAGACATTTGAAAAAAGTTTGAATTTTTGATTAATGAATTTTTGCAATATTTTTAAACTTCTAAAAAAATTTAAATTTTTGATTTTATTATAATTTTTGGAATTTTGAAAAAAATTTGTATTTTTGATTTTCTTATAATTTTTGCAATTTTTAGAATATTTGAAAAAGTTTAAAAGTTATTTTAATTTTTAGAATATTTTTGGAATTTTGGAATTTAGAAAAAAATATAAATTTAGATTTTGTAATATTTTATTGAAACGCTAAATGGAGAAGTTTTTAGACATTTTAAAAACATTTTGTATATTCTATTTGGGGTTGGTTTATACAACTCTTTAAAAATTGTAAATCTCAAAATCGTCGTTGCTTTCATATATAATTTTGTAGCATTTTTTTCAAGAAAAATTGAAAGATTTAAAGAAACCTAATCGAATTTATACCAGCTTATCTATACGTAAAATATGGAGGGGCTGAAATCTCACAGCTCTGAGATATCAAGACTTCGGTCTGGGTTAAGGATTTGTATATAGTTTTCGGCAAAAAACTTTTATGAGGACATGGTTTTTAGTTTTGGGCAGCGATGTATATCAAACATAACTTTTTGTTAAAGGACAAGTATTTTTTATCTCTGTTTACAAATTTATTACAAAACTAAGACGAAACATCAATACGTTGCCGGAAAATTATAATCAAAATTCCAAAAATATTGCTAAATTAAATAAAATCAAATTTTTTTCAACATTCAAAAAATATTTCAAAAATTGGAATAAAATCAAATATTTAAACTTTTTCTAAATTCCGATAATATTACAAAAATTCTTAAAAATTAAAACTTTTCCAAAATTCTAAAAATATTGCAAAAATTATTACAAAATCAAAAATTAAAACTTTTTTCAAAATTTCAAAAATTATAATAAAATCAAAAATATAAAATTTTTCAAAATTCTAAAAATATTCCAAAAATCCTTACAAAATCAAAAATTGAAACATTTTTCAAAATTCTTAATATATATATACATATATAAAATTCAAAAATTCCATTTTGCTCAAAATTCTAAAAATATTGCAAAAATTATTACAAAATCAAAAATTGAAACTTTTTTCAAAATTCCAAAAATTATAACAAAATCAAAAATTAAAAATTTTTCAAAATTCTAAAAATATTCCGAAAATTCTTACAAAATCAAAAATTATAACTTTTTCCGAAATTCTAAAATTTTTGCAAAAATTATTACAAAATCAAAAATAACAAACTTTTTCAAAATTCCAAAAATAATTCAAAAACTATAACAAATTCAAAAATGTCCATGTCCAATTTCATTTTCAATAACATGTACGTCATAAAAACAGCTACATTTTTTTTTCCAAAAAATTGGCTAAAGAAGTAAATGAAATCATTTTTTGACACACTTGACATTGTTTTTTTGACAAACTTATAATGCCATAATTCTCTATAATAATAATAAAATTTCATGTCATACAAATTATTAATTTTATTGTTTTCCAACATATTGGATAAAAAAGTAAATAAAAATCTTTCTTTTGACACACTTGACAACATTTTTTTGACCAACTTATAATGCAATAACCTAGTTTCTATTCGCCTACATATTAAAGTGTTACTTTATTCCTGTGATTTGCGGCCTTAAAGTGTCACTTTTTAACTATTTATTTTGTTGTCATAGCCTACGTCCAAAAAAGTAAAAAGCATTTGCATTTGTTTAAATTCTGTGAAAAATAGAATTTTTTATCAAAGCAACCTTTAAATTCAAAATTTCATTATCCGATTAAAATAGTTGTTATCATTTGTTGTCATGGTTATACAATAATTTGGAAAAATAACAAATATTTTGTCAAAGGTTACTTGTTCCACATATTTTTATTTTAAAATTTATGCAAATTTATAATTTTAAATTAGAATAAACAATTTTTTTAAAAATATTTTGCTTGCGGCGAATAAAAAATAGTATATGATGCACGGACGTTAGCTATTTTGGACTTAATGTGGGTGCAAACTCCACATCCGTCCGAAATCTTTAGCTTTATGTCCTAGCATCATAATGTACTGTTTTGATCTCACATACCAATCCCTACCATCAAGATTTCTCCAAATTTAATGTTCCTACTCGTAATCACTTAAAATGAACGTTTTTTAAGCCAAAAATATGAAAATTTGCTATTTTTGACACACATAATGATTTTTTGACACACTTCCGGTACAGTTATCGAACACACCGTTCTTTCGGATCTGTCCCTTGAGTATACCTATTTTTAAAAAAAACAATTTTTTTTGAAATCCCTCCAGCGGTTTTCCCTGCAGCGTAGGTAATGACAGACGGCCGGCAGACAGACATACATTTTTTTTTGCTTTGTTAGAATTAGCAGATCCTAAAACGTCGAGAAATGCCAAAAAAGTGGGGGTAAGAATTTCACTTTTGGCTCATGAATGTAATACTTAGGTCCTTCAGACAGAAGTAATTTACATTTTTGAACTAATTGTTACATAGTCACAAGTAACATTTTTGAAAAGTCCTGTCCCTCAACTTTTAATATTCCCCTTTTAACTTTCCTTTCCTTTGTTTAACACGTGCATCAAGCATTAGACGTCTATAACCTAAGTAATTAAACCAAACTAAAAAAGCTCTCAAATCTAGTACATATTATTTCATTCTTCAATCATGTTAAATGATAATGTAGACCGGATTTCTATATTACTATATGTGCCATATGCGTCACAATAGTTCAACTTAGCTCAATCCTCTAGTTTAGTACAATATTTAAAAAACATTCCTGGTTTTCGCAAACAACAACATTCTGCTTTTCCTCAATTCAATTCTGCAATTCAAAGAAACTCAATTTTAGATTTTAATTAAAATCAGACCTTCTATTTCAATTCACCAGATAACACCAAACAACAATGTTACAGAAACATTCTCCCTCCCTTGATAATTATTTACTCTTGTTTTCCTATTTTTTTTAAATTTTCATCCAAAAATGTAGCCTGTAAAAACTATACAAAATCTAAAACTAGATAAAAACATCGTTAGAAAAAAAAGAGAAAATCTATGTATCTCATTACAAAAAAAGAATTGCAATTTCAATAGAAGAATTTAAATTAGAAAAAAAAAATGTATACACAACACGATAGTGAAAACAGAATTTTTATTTGAAATTAATTCATCTAAAGACGTCTGCTTTTTCTATTTAATTTATTTAATTTTCTCTATCAACACAAACAAATTTAATTACAATTTAATTTATTTAAAAAAAAAGAAAAGTTACTAAGGTACCACCGGCATAACACCCGCTACAGTAATTGTGAAAATTATTTATAGTAAAATAATGTTAAGTCGATTTAAATTTATTTATAGAAAGAACGTAAGAAAACTTGGAATCTTTTGGGGATTAATCATAATAATAAGTATTTGGATTATAAAGTATAAAATTTAGTTTTTCTATGTTTATATAATATAACAAATGACGTCATTCTTAAGCCAACTCACTATTAAACGTACAGAAATTTAATCAAATTATACAATTACGGTTCACAGCTATAGTCTTATCAAATAAAAGATTTATGTTCTGACATGGGTACTGACTTTATTTTCATTTGATTTTGGTTTTAAATCGAATGAATTTATATATAACATATAGTTTTGATTATGTAACTGAAATAAAAGCTTGTGGAAGATTTTACTTGGTTTTTACTTGCTTACACTGTAGAACTCCAAATAAATTTTGTCTGTAATTAATCTACGGTACGAAAAAACTTAACCTTTTATAAATATTTGCTTGAAAGTTGTATGACATAAAAAGCTATAATCAGAAGTCATATAAATAATTACACTAGTTTACAAATTTTGAAAATTTTTTGTCTCCCTGAATAAACCACAACTTTTCTTGTGGATTTTGACCTGCTGGACACGAATATCATATTAAATTTTTTTTGGGTTGGCTCTTGTTTTTGAGAAATTCCCAAAAACAAATTTCTTCAATGACAAAAAATGTTAGTCTGGTTTTTGGATATCATATTTTACAAAACAAACAAATTCAATATTTTAATGAAATACATTCATAATCAATATACTAACAAACATTTTGAGCTATTTTTTGGAAAAATTCATCAAGGATTCTCGAAGTTACACTCGAAAAAAGTTGAAAAAATAAAAATTTCACGTTTTTTTTTAAATTTTTCCGTATTCAAAGTCATAAGTTTTGAACAAACAATGCTTGTAAATTTTTTGGAGTTTATAGTAAATTCAATTTCCTTTTTTAAAGCAGTTTGCATCAAATTATTCAAGTTTTCCCAAAAAAAAAATCGAAATTAAAAATTTAAAAAAAATTTTTTACTAAAGCCCGGGCTAGGCTAGTTTTCTGTTGACAGAATTGACGTCATTCAACAGAAATCAAATCAAATTTAATGTCAATTCATTTAAATCTGCGACAGAATTTTTCAAAAGTTTAGCCCGATTTTGCTAGGGTATTTTTCATTCGACAGAATTTTTTCTGTTGACAGAATTGAGATCATCCAACAGAATATTTGTCGACAGAATTCTGTCACCGCTAAGCGTTATTTTTCTGTCGGCAGAAATTCTGTCAATAATGTCAGATTAGAAAACTTTATACCAATTTAGAAATTTTTATACCAATTTAATCAGACCTTTTCTTCTGTGGTTTAAATTTGATTATTAAAACGTTTTGTGCAATGGATGATGATTTAAAAATATGCTTATTGTTTTCAAGAAATGAAGGACACGCGGGCATTTTCAAGAAAAGCAATATGTCAAAACGATTATCAACTAACACTTTTAAAATTCCTTCAGGAACGGCTTTACCTGGTGTTATATTTTGTTAAATTTTGTTTGATTTCAATAACTAATACATTGATATTTTAAAGGGACCAATGTTACAGTAGCTCATGTGTTGTTGGGTGATTCTGCGTTTAGTTTGACAAACTATATGTTAAAACCATATTCAAAATATGATGCATTAAATGAAAGTGCTAATAAAATGCTCAATTATTTTCAATTCGAAATATTAACTCAGTATTAGTGACATTTAATCTGCAAGAACCTGATATTTCCAATTATTTCTATCAGTAAAGTAAATACTTAACCGTTATTTGATGATTTGTTCTAAGTTGAATTGATTCTTATTTAAAAATAAATAGTAAAAATATAAAAAAATCATATTGCAAGTTTATCATTTTCATATCAGAATAAAATTAATAAAAAAGCAATCAAAGTTTGGGTAAATTTTCAACACATAAAGGAACAAAATTCAAAATTTCTGTCAACAGAAATTCTGTCATAATTTAAATGAATGAAACCTTTGAAAAATTATGTCGCAGATTTAAATGAATTGAAAGAAAATTTGATCGAAATTCTATTGAATAACGTCAATTCTATCAACAGAAAAATAGCCTAGCAAAACCGGGCTTTACATCCATTTAAATTATGTCGACAGAATTTCTGTTGACAGAAATTTTGAATTTTTTTATTTATGTGTTGAAAATTTGGCTAACTTTGATTGTGTTTTATAGATTTTATTTCGATATGAAAATGATGAACTTGCAATATAATTTTTTTATATTTTTACTATTTATTTTTAAATAGGAATTAATTCAACTTAGAACAAATCATCCAATAACTGTTATGTATTTATTTTACTGATAGAAATAATTGGAAATATCAGGTTGTTGTAGATTAAATGTCATTAGTTATGTAAGTTTTCTGGACTAATAGGAAGAGTTAGGTTCGCCAGTATCAGCTCGTGTCAGCTCGCTAAATGAAGTTTTTCTGAGCAATTTCCTGAACCCTTCCCAGCTGGAAAATTTAAGGTATTGGTAGATTACTTAAGTGTCATTTTTTATATATTTTATACTGTTTTCCGTGGCTCTTGGCGTATGGTGTGTAGAATAACATTTTCTTAAAACTCCTGTTTTCTTCGCTTTCAAATAAGTTTAATAATATCATGGAATATTAAAAATTGGCTACATATTTAATTTATTGTTAAATGTTGTAGTATTAATAAAGTATTAAACTCGATTACATGGTTATAAAATTCTTCTGAGTTTCTTAATTTAAATAATTTCCGTGAATTTTTCCTTTTCTTCCCTTTCAAAAGAATGTATCAAAAGCATTTTTTCTTCTTCTTCATCCATATCTTCAAAATCTAACAATAAGCATATTTTTAAATCATCATCAACTGCACAAAACGTTTTAATAATCAAATTTAAAACACAGAAGAAAAAGTCTGATAAACCTTCACGTGAACAGTATCTACCCGGGTAGATATCACGGTTTTTGTAATTCAATAACTTTATGAGTTTTTAACCAATCATCATGCCTGTTCAGCTATGTGACTAATTTTTAAATTGATTTCACAAAATCTGAGAAAAAAAAATTTGGACTTCCTTTTAACACTTTTTTTGGATTTTTATGGTTTTTTTACGCAAGAAAACAATATCTACCCGGGTAGATATTTTTTCCTTGGGTTTTATATGAACATTTTTACTGGTATTTTTAAATATATGCTTTTATTGTATGCTTACACAAAAGCAAAATGATATTATGATATTAATACACGTTTGATATAATTACACGTTTGTTGATATTATGTAAGTTGATATTACGTAAGAAAACAATATCTACCCCGGTAGATATTTTTTTCCTTTTTTCTTATATGAAAATTTTTACTGGTCAATGTGAAAAACAAGTAACTTTATTTTTAAATATATGCTTTTATTGTATGCTTACACGTAAGTAAAATAAATACACAGTTACGTTTGTTGATATTATGATTTATGTAATATCTACCGGAGTAGATATTGTTCATATCAGTCGCTCAAAATTTCCGTTCACGCGAAGGTTAAATTGGAATGACATTTAAATACAAAAATTTCTAATCTGACATTATCGACAGAATTTCTTCGACAGAAATATTATGCCTAGCAAAAGTGGAGACAGAATACTGTCGACAGATATGCTGTTGAATGACGTCAGTTTTGTCGAAAGAAAAATTCCGTCGATAGAAAAACAGAGTAGCAAATCCAGGCTTAAGAATAATTTAAATTCTGCTATATAATTGATCTTTATTTGAGTTGTTATATAGATTTACTTCGGTCTGAAAGAAAAAATCGTCAAGTGTGTCAAAACAAGTAAATTTTCATATTTTTAATTCGAGAAACTGTTTCTCAACAAACATTTTCAAGATTCCCGATATATGTTTTTTTACTGATTATTAGTTACAAAAACATATACAGGGACAGTGTTATCGAAATCATAAATGTAAATCTGGACAATATTGTGCAATGCGTATTGCATAACATCAAGGTGATGTAAACTTGTCCTATTTCTGAATACCAGGTTCAAATATCCACCTAACCGATTATTTTTAGGAATTTTTTTAACTCAAAGCATGTCTAATGTTTAGTGTTAACTATAAAAAATCATAGATTAACGTCTCTGAATATCTACCATGCAAACTAGGGAGCTAGGCTTTGTGAGTATTAATCAATTTTGTAAAAGGATTTATGAACGTTAATTTTAAAGTTTTGAAGATTAGAATTATCAGTAAAGACTCACGCCGGTTAGGCATTGCAGAGATGCGTGATACTGTTAAAAGAAGTAACGTTCCAAAATAACATTTTTACATCTTGTCACTCAAACTGTAAAAGTGTTGGCTACTGTTGATGCTGTATTGGTGATGTTATGGTGAAATGCGTCCAAATAAGCAAAGGTTAAACCAGCCGCAGTTTTTTAGTGGGTACGCATAGTTGATGGAAACATGGAAACTTATCGTTTCTTTTTATCGTGAAAATCGACCTTTATGCTTTTGCATCAACTATAAATACTTGAACTCAACCATAGAGGCTCTCTTACCTATTTGGATTTTCAATTTTGACGTCTGGAGTGAGTTTTGTTTCCTCGTACGGTGGTCAATTAAATATAATTCGGTGTAGTGATTATTTTTAGAAAAATTTATATTTATTAAATGTCGATAATATATGGATAGGCAGAAAGTTTATTTCAAAACGAACAAGGTATTGTTTTAAATGTCTAATTATAATGGTTTAATTAAATAATCATAGGGTTAGTAATTTAAAATTTTTGGAAAATTATAAAATGGCGGTAGATAGCATGTTTCGATTAATTTAAAACAAAATTATTTGTTACAAACAAAATAAACCTGATTAAAGTAAAAAAATAGAATTGAGTTTTTTTTTAATAATTTATTTGCGCGTAGCGATAACAATACCATAGTCATTAATAATAAAAATAATGAATTCATTATTCCGAGCCCGGTTAAGAAAAGAAAAAAAGAAAATCTAGTGAAAGCAAAACATATACGGAATAGAAAAGCATTTGAATTTAATTATGAAAGTTGTGGGCTGGTTTGTGCGATAAAAGTTTAGTGCGTCCGGATCTCGAGATCTGCCTATGCAGGTTGATTGTGAATTTGTTTGACTAGGGGACATGGTATTATGTGAACCTCAGAAACCATATCCTTTTTGGATCAACTGGATTCAACAGCTATAAATTAATTTAACCTACAATTACTCAGCAGTCATCCACATTCACCGTATTCGACAACGTTATAACCTCTACTTACAAGTTATTCTACATTTATCCACCACTGCATTATTCAATAGTTTCATAGTGCTACAATCGCTGATTTTTATCACATAATTGGACTGAGAGAGATGATCGGCTAATCTACTGGGAGGACAGAACGGGATTTACTTCTAGCATGGGATGAGTACTTTTATCTCTACATATAGGTATAGGGTTGTGTGGGTATGTGTATGTACATGGATACATGTATGGGTGTATGGAAGGGTGGGTGTGGTGGGTGTGTGTCTGTGTGAGTGTATGTGTGTATGCGTGAGTGTAGGAGGTGCGGGAGTGCGTGAATGGGAAAATAAGTATCGGGATGAACGTGACGGTCGTGGCTTCTTCGACTTGCAGCACCGCCAGGGTCTTCCCTTTATCACTTTTCTTTTGATTTCCAATCTGGTATATAAACAATACACGCGTACAATTCAGATAATTTGTACGGAGCGGCAGGTATACTTTCGCGTTCTCGCCGGCTGAAACTAACTTAGGGTTCAAAATCGAACTAGGTGCGTGGCCTGCCATACCGATTCCATTGTTCTTCTAATGGAACCAGTTCTTCTTTACAGGTATAACGTGCAAAGTTGGTAAGCTAAAGTAATCCATAATGTGTTCGTAAAATGGTGTCAAATCAGCAATCTCTTGTATGTTCCAAGGAATGAAGCGCATTAGTAAAATTTTAATTATGTATCGATTTAACAACTCTTCGTTGTATATAATCAAGACGCATCTTCAAACTACTTACGTATGCTAAATCTTATATGTGAGAATAATATTCCATGCAAGGACAAATAAATGACTTAAATATTAGAAGAAGCTGGTTACTATTAAAAAAATTTCGACCACGACCCAAAAATTGTAATTTTTGAACAGCTAGGCTAAAAATATGAGAATTCTACTTCATATTATTTTCAATCTCAAATGCTAGAAGTCTTTCTCTCCAAGATCATTTTTTCTTCTAGAATCAAACTTTAATAGAAAAGGATTAGGTGTTGATAACCTAGAAAAATGGCAAACTTAAGTTTTGCTCGTGTTGAATCCAACACTGTTAGCAATATCCCAATCCATAATTCTTTCTAAATCAATGTTTAATGACTCTTTCAAATTTGATCTAGTGACATTAAGCGCTGACCAACCAATCACCACATCTAATATTTAGCGTGCATACACTTATGTCAAATCATTTTTCTTTCTTTGTTTTCTTCACTTTGTCTCTCTGAGAAACCGTTATTTTCTCTCATAGACGTGCGTAGCTTTTTCATTTGATACAAGATTGTACAATTATTGCGATTTTTTTTTAATCTATAAGAAAAACGTCTACCACAAAAAATTAAAAGTTACCCCCCCCCCCCCCCCCTCCCCAATTCCGTAAATTATTAATATAGATCAGAAAAAGAGTTGGGGACAGAGAGGAACCTCGAGGAACTCTTGCATTAGTTGAAAAGATACCTGATGAAATGTTTTGAAATCTGTAGCCAAGAAATAAGTTGCTCGTCTAAGAAAGTGCATATCTCAATTTGCATATAAAAATGTTATGCCATACTTTGTCCAATGCTGTGGCAATATCAAGAGCAACACCGAAAGTCTCACCATGGTTTCAAGCGACTTGTTCTAGATATGGGTCATTGTTTTACAAATAGAACAGATTTGGACAAAATCTAACCGACACATTTTTGATTTGGCTGAAGTTTTTTTTATGAGTTTTATATCAAAAAAAAAGATATACGTGTTCGAAGATTTGTTTTTTGGAAAATATAGCGGTTCTAAATTTTGAGAATTTCGTGATTTTTGGCTTGACGAGTTATTTTCAAAAATTCATAATTTTGGTTCTATTAAAGACAAAAGCTTCTCTTTTGTTTAATTTTAAAGATAAAAGATGCTAGTTTAAAAAAAAATAAAAACAATAAAAGTTGTTAACAAACTATGAGAACAAATATCATTTTGAGGAGCTAAAGTTATTACCAATTTATTATCAACAATTCCTTATTTAGGAATTGACTTAGATCAATGAATTTGAGGAGGATTTGCAGCTAATAATACAACATTAACACGATTTTTTACTTTTCATTTTATTTTACCTTTTATCGTATTAACCATATTATTAATTCACTTATTATTTCTTCATCAAACAGGTTCTAATAATCCATTAGGTATTTACCATTAGGTAATAATCCACTAGTTATTACATTGTCATAAACAAATAAAATGTTCAAATTGATCTTTAGTCACTGTCCACCCACGATATGAGTTTTTAGTATGACCATCGTGTTCTACGTTTAATAGTCTTTAAAATACATATTTTATTTAATTAGTGGAGAAATGATTTTTACTGTTAGAAATTAATTAATTTATGAAGCGCGGCCCTAAAAAACATTTCATAAATTTCAAAGATTGATACCAGAACCGAAGTTACGAATCTTTGAAAATAGATCTTCAAGCCAAAAATCACGAAATTCTCGAAATTTAGATCCGTTCTATTTCCCCTAAATAAAAAAAAAAGAAAAAACTCTCGAACACGTATATCATATTGTTTATATTTATAATATATTTTCAGCTGAATCAAAAATGTCTTAGTTACATGTTGTCCTAATCTGTTCGGTATGTAAAAAAATGACCCATATACGGAATTTTTTGTCGTCCCGCGCTCGATAAATTAATTTATTTCTAACAGTAAAAATAATTTCTTCATTAATTAAAAATACGTATTTTTATTAATTAAAAATACGTAAAATACGTCTTACTAAAAACTCATATCGTGGATGACTGAAAATTTGATTTGAACATTTTATTTGTTTATAACAATACGAATTTTATTAATTTTAATTTTTTTTGTAAACTAGCATCTTTTAGCTTTAAAATAAAACAAACTAGAGGTTTCTATCTTTAATAAAACCGAAGCTATGAATTTTTGAAAATGTCGTTAAGCCGAAAATCACGAAATTCTCGTAATTTAGAACCGCTATTTTTCCAAAAAAAAAAATAAAAAATCCTCGAACACATATATCTTTGTTTTCGATATAAAACTCATAAAAAAATTTCAGCAAAATCAAAATTGTGTCAGTCAGAAAGGTGTTCGGTTTGTAAATGAATGACCCATATGTGTGACAATGAAAGAAAACCTCCCGTCGCTTTTGCTTAACGGAATCCGTATTGTCTTTCATTAAGCATTTTTGACGACTTAAGAAGCTCATAATATTAAAATTAATGCATTACTCAAATATTTTGGCAATAACCAATAAAATTTATATGGGTTTGTAGTTTGTTGGAGTCGTTTTAGGACCTCTTTTGGAACAGGCTGTACATTAGCCAGCTTTCATATTTCAAAAAATCCCCTTCTTATATCACAAATAGAAAATTTGAATGAGAACTGGTGCTAACTCTTTAAATGTTTAAAAATAATTGTAGGAATACTATCAGGCCCAGATGCCGTGTTAGTATTAATTTGTCAAAGCATATTTTTACGCAAAATGATCCGCACAAATTTGTTAGAAACTCTAGGAATTGGTATCGGCTAGAAATTATGTTATACACTAATGTAGAATTTAAAGAGGAACAGTTGCACAGTAAATTAGTTTTTGTTTTGGGTCAATGACAGGGATTTCTCTATCAATAAGAAGAGGTATACAAAATTCCTTTCAACAATCTTAGCGGCCGCAAAAAAATTGTGTTAACCAGCTGGGTGCTCAGTAAATTTAGTAGTTTTTTCCTAATAAATAGACGTTTCTACTTTCTCTGCATCTACATGTTTTCGACATACATTTTTTTCTATGTGGTATAATCTAAGGTTTTCATCAATGTTGTTTTGGTTATACTTTGGAAAAGTTTTTTTCTCTTTTTACTGCTTTTTTACATTTACTCAAATACTATGAATCAGCCTCCGAAACGATCAATCTATTTGAAATAAGCCTGCGCTTACCTACGTGCACTAGTTTTGAAAAGATAGAAGCAAAAATGTTTGGATCTTGGCGAAAAAGACAATTACGTTTCCAGGGAAACCATTTAAAGAAATCCCTAAGCCCCTGCCAATCTGCAGGTTTATAATCCCAAACAAGCTAAGGATTAGCTTTAAACTGTGTAGGGACTTTGATAAAGTTAAATATTTAAAGACCAAATTACGATTTGATCACCGAAAGGTTCTGATACTTTAAATTGTACCAACGAAGGATCATGTGTCAAAAACATATTAAGCAAGTTAGTACATTGACCAGCAAAGTCACGATGGTAGGTTGACCTATTATCTGAGTGAAAATAGGTATAAAAATAAAAAAATAATATAGTATAAATTTTATTTGACTAGATTGTTTTAGTTCTTTGGACCACCACTTAAACTTTTTGTGTTTACGCGCCTGGTCAGTTCAAATAAGTCTACACACATTTAGAATGCCAATAGCAAATTTAGTCAACTCAAATTGTGTTAAATCGATTTAACATTGCGGAGATCATTTAACACTCAATCGGAATGTAGTGTTTGTATTATTACTCATTAAACCCAAAGGACTCAAAACGGTTTTCGAGAGGAATGCAAAGTTGGCCTTAATCACAACAAAAATGTCAAAATGGGATTAGAAATTTAAAATATTTCATATTTTACTTAAAATATTTCAACCCAATTTAACTATAAGCTTTTGAACACAATTGAAGATAAAAAAGAATCTCAACCAAAGATATACAAGTTTTTTGCTCTTGATAATAATATTTTGCAAGGTCACCCGAGTCGAAATTTAACTATTCTTCAAACCTTACAGATTCTACTATTTAGAATTTAGAATATTAAAATATATCACTTATTTTCAATAAAAAATAACCTCTACATAACACCTCCAAGAGCGAGTCATCGGAAAAAATTCTTACTTACAATCGTATACTTAAAGGTGATTTAAATCGAATACTGTTTTTGATCTGCACACAATGAGAACACTTATTATTTTCACTCCAGAACTAATTAACGTTTACAATATCATGATTAATTATTTGCTAAGTATCATAAGTTAATGTTAATATTAGTTGAAATACTACCACTTTAATGGGTGTTGTTATGTTCAGAGAAACAAATTATTTGTTTTATTTTATATGTCGTTTTAAATATTATTATCATGTTGAAAATAAATGATTAATCAAACCTACTTACCATGGAATATTAATGTTCAAATTGTATCTCCAGTTTAAGACAATTCTTTTTATTTTATTGCATGTATCTTTCAACTTACCTAAAAATATAATAAACCAAATTGAATTAAAAAATATTACAACATTTTAGGTAATTTAGTACAAATTAATTATAGTTTATGACTGTAAAAGCCTTTTAACGATATGATGTGCAAATGATTTGTTGAACACTAGGGTATTTTTTAATATTTTTTTTAGCCGTATAGGCTAATGTTTTAACATTCTACATACAAAAAACTCTACCAAAATTTGCTTCCTAGATCAAACTTTTGAAAGATGCAAACCTAGTTTGATTCCTATTAAATTTTCTACAAAAAAAATTCCTTCCTTTTTTAGGAAATTAATTTCTCTATACAAAAGGTAGCTGAAATTCTCCAAAAATTCTAGCTTCCTAGATTAAATATGTGAACGGCACCAACCAAGTTTGTTTTTCCCATTTGATTAAAATAGGAAAAATGGTGTACAGATTTAAATTTCCTGTAAAAAAGGTCCCTAGTCGTAAATTCGTGAAATTATTATTTTCACAAATTTGGTCGTAAATCTGATTTATTTTAAAATTTTTAACGAGCATATCTTTGAAAATACAAAATTCACCGATCCAAGACCAATTTTTGGAATATTTAATTCTAGTCAACAGGACCTAGCCGATTTTATTTGATAATTACCACATATTTTATACTTCGTGAGACACCTGAAACAAATTACCATTAACCGAGGGCCTTTTAAATTTACTACCACAATTATGTTATTATTAAGGGGGGTGGAAATTTGTTTAGAAAACGAGGGCTGCCTTGTCGAAAAATATTAGTATCTTATTGTCGAGTCCGACAACTCAAACATGCCAAAATTTCGATTGTCGGACTCGACAATAGGAGATACATTTTTGCTTAAAACATGTTGAAGTTATTGAAGTTTAAAATAAACATAATCGGCAAGCCCAACCACATTGTCCTATAAAATTCTACAAGTTTTGGTAATCTGTCATTAAAAATGAATCACGAACAAGGATGTAGTGTCAAAAAAACAAAATGAGAAAACTAGTATGAAAGATCCTCATCACTTTGTGCAACACACACAAAAATGTAATTTTTTTTCATATTGAATGTAACATTTTGCCAAAGTTTCATCAAAATCGCTTCATAACCGTAGGCTTTTGTGTAGATAAAAGCCTTTGAAAAAATAACAAAACTAATTTAAATGGATGTCATAAACCGAAAGTTGGTATGAAAACCTACGTTACAGACATTAGAAAAACCTCATAAGCCAAAATTCAAGAAAATTAAATATCAGGACCACCTGTAATTGAAGCTTAAAATAAACAATTTTTCAGGCGATCCATCCAACCCTCGCTCTTCACCTTTTATCAATTGTTAAAATTAAATCAGATCATTCACATTTAAGTAAGCCCAGATGTATTTGCAGCTCATTTACATTCCTGTTGTATTGAAACTGCTTTAATTTAAATTATTTAAAATTCAAAATTTATAGCAAACCCTTAATTCAAAAATTTCTGTGATAGTAAACTTTGACAAAAGTTTCAAAAAAAATTGTAAGTTAGATCAGAAAAACTTATTGTAAAAGATGGTTTGCTGGGTAACCAGATAAGACGTAAAATAAAAACTCTTAAATTTTAATACGTGTTTAAATGAAACAATTGCAGTCTTTCAGTTTGTGCCAACATTAAGGACTTTGAAGGCATTTCTTTGACCAGTCACAATAACGAAAATACCGCATCTCTCTCGGTTTGTGCTAACATTAGGAGCTTCGAAAGTATTTCATTGAACAAATCACTAGAACCAAGACACACAAACTTCACCCATCGAGGACATCCTTATTTCATCAAGAAATCCTACTTTCTTCAGGTTTTTACCGACATTTTTGGTCCTTTGAATCATTCGAATCAGCAACTATGCGTTTAAACCTGCCACCCGAATTACAAGAATCATTAACAAACGAGGCGAAGCATTTTTGCTACCAACGCGAGACGACATAAATAGAGTCAATCGTAATGATCCACTTATTGATCTTGATATCTATGCAAGACAAGGTGCATAGCCAAAGCCAATTAATGAAGATGCAAATCAGAGGAGAACCACGGCAGACGTGGAAAATATTTCACGCAAAGCAAGTTCCATTTCAAATCAAACGGACGCAAGAAGCAATCCCGGGACTGCAATTCCTAGTCAACACCAATCCTCAAAAAACCATTTCAATTCATTATCTGCATTCAAACGAAGAAAACGATAATGCGACGACAATAAGAAGCACTCAACGTGCTAAATAGTCTGCAAGTAAGGCTTTGATGGCTAGTTTAAAGACCTTCCTCTATGTGAAAAGGGTTAAACTGTTCAGAAACAAGATGAGATACAGCGAAAGATTACGAAATTCAACTTAAAGTGAAAAGCTGATCTACAAAAAGAAAGATTTCGAAGCGAATTTTCGTTAAACGCCATCTTAGAGTCATCTTCTGATGTATGCTCTGAATCTGATGTTGACTACAAACCAGAGCCAGGCAATAGAGTGAGAAACTGGATTGGCAATATTAATCCAGAAGAAAACCAGGACAAAAGATTCAACAACAATTATTCAACTAACGATATCATGGTCCAAGCTTTTAAGGCTTTATCGTTTCGAAACATCAAGGACTTGCAAATTTTCAAAGGAGAAGTCACTGAATGGGACGCTCTGAGTTTGTTTGTTCCACAAGAGAACACATTATCAAGGACTCGGACAATTCAAGAAGACTGAACAAAGCTCTTCAAGGCTCAGCAATAGACTCCGCTGTCTCGTTGCTTAACTCAACAAAGAATGTAAATAAGATCCTAGAAATGCTGAGCTTTAACTTTGACCAAAATGAGTCATTATGTCTTTGCTTGAAAAAGCAAAACAGCTACCACCAGTAAAAGATGGATCAATTGAGGGATTCAGAAGCTTTTATGATAACGTTTTTGGATCTGTAAATACTATCAAGAAGACTGGAGAAAAAGCTTACTTGATTAATCCTAAGCTGTTCGCAGCATTTGTAGAAAAATCTTCCCCGCTATCAAGAAGCATTTGCGGTCATTACAAAGCCAATTTACATCGACGATCAAAATTATTTTCTGTCAAAGAGTTCTGCAACTGGCTCAGCACTGAGCTAAATGCGCAAGACGCTTACTTCAATCCACTAAGTAACAAGAAAAACCAGCTTTCGGCACCAATTCTACAACGAGGTAATCAGAATCGTCAAGGACCGCAAGCTGCAGTGATGAATACGCCAGAGGCAGACGAAGACGATGAATATGAAGAAACCGAAACAATTCAAGCCCTCAACGACAACCGGGACAAGCCAAAGCATGGTTGTCAAATTTGTGGCATCCATGATTCATCACATTAAACACATTGCAGGACTACTGAAGCTAGATCAAGTCCTGTCACCGATCACTCATCAATGGGCAAATGGCATGATTCACCATGACTCTAAATGAAGAATTTTCAATCTAGAAATTTCAGAACCAAGAAAGAAGTTTTACAAGTTTAACAACGTAAGAACATCCAAGTCTCTTGATCGTGCATCAATGTCCATTGAAATAGAAAAGATAAAAATGCTTACCCGTACATCGAGGACAAGCTTCTTGGCAACATAAACCTTGTAAAGCCAAAAGTTTTGGTTGGCTCAAACAATGCAGGATTTATCACCATGCAGCAAATTATTGAGTACAACACAGAGGGTCTTAAATTGTCAAGAAGTCGAAGTGGATGGACGATTCATGGCACAATCGACACTTCAATATCAAAACAATCACCGGAGACGCTTGATGTTTTTGTCATAACCTTGTCTATATTAACAAGACATAGAGCTTACTGAACTTTTGAAGCAACAATACCGTCTAGAAACCTTTGGAAACGAAAAAGGTAAAATGTCCGTTGAAGATGCCAAAGCTGTTGAAATCATGAGAAGTTCAATCAAAAAGTTAGACAAAGGATATGAAATCGGGGATTTATATACATAAGTATCCAAACCTACCGATGCCAACCCAAGCCAATTATCAAATAACACTTCAAAGATTGAAACACGTCGAAAAAAGGATAGACCAATATCCCGAATTCACAAAAGCTTATGCACACAAGATTGAGGACTACCTTTCAAAAGGATATTTGCAAAAGTTAAATGAAACCAAGACACTGTACAAACGAAAAACGTTCTTTCTTTCCCATTTTGGTGTGTACAATCCCAATAAGCCCGACAAATTTCGCTTGGTAATGGATGCCAAATAAAAAGCAGGACGTTTTTCGTTGAATGATCTTCTTCTACAGGGAGGACTGAGAGACGTCGTTTATTAGAGCCAATCACGAGCTAAAAAGTTATCTTAAGTCGTTAGATGACAGTGGGCAGATATCACAGGACTTATGGCAACAACTGAAAATAGAATGGATTTGTAATCCAGCCAGTGCACCACATTTTGGAGGCGTTACGGAACGTATGGACAAGACAAGCCTTAGAATTGTATTGAAGAAGCAATGCCGGACAATGGAGACACTTTAAACTTTATTAGTTGAAGTAGCACACACCATTAACAACCGTCCTTTTACTGATATTTCCATAGACCCGTTGGAACCCAGTGCTTTGACCCTAAATGACTCATTTTTGGGAGAAACAACCACAGTTCGTATGAAGCAATTATGGATAAACCATTTCTGTTAAAGAAGAATCACTGGAAAGTAAGTTAAGTGTTAGCTGATCAATGGTGGAAGCGTTGGATTAGAGAATATCGTTCCCTCTTGTTGAAAAGTTCAAAGTGGTTGAATGATAGTAAAAATCAATATTTACAAATCGTATTCATCGTAGACGAGAATCTTCCCAGAGAAATGTGGCCCAAAGGCATTGTTGAAAACGTGTATTCTGGTGAGGACGGAAAAGTCAGAGTAGCAGACGTACACAGAGAGAAAAAAAATTCTAGATTTGAGAATTGTGTATGATTGAAAATAGAAAATTCAGTTTCTTCCTAATTTGAGAAAATTTAAATCACTTTAATGCTCCGAAATTTAAAACTGAGATAAAAATTATCAATTCGATTACACATAAAAGTGAATGAAATACTATTATTGAGAATTATATATGATTAAAAACAGAAGATATATTTATTCTCATTTCGAGTAAATTTACATCATTTTGATACAACAAAACCTTAAAAGTGAGAAAAAACTATCAATTCGACCATCCTACAGGAGAATGAAACACTGAAGTTGGTAATTGTTTTTGTTCAACAATAGGAAATACATTTATTCTTGTTTTGAGTAACTAAAGATCGTTTTCATTTTTTCTGTATAAATACAAGAAATTTTTGAATCAGAATAAGATTTCTATTTTTCAAATTGAACAGAGAAGTACACATCACTTTGTTACTTCCCCATCATTTATTTGATTCACAAATGTCAAAATGAGAGTAAAATATTTTCATTTTAATCCTTTTTGTTTCTTTTTGAAACTTGAAGATCAAAATCATAATAAGTTATACGTGAGTATTCTCAATTTGATCCACGTAGATAAAATTAAGAAAAAAAATTTTCCGATTTTATACCTTTTCTCTCAAATTGAACTTATGAGATCGAAATGAAACTAGCTAATACTCGATTATTCTCGGTTTGATCAACGTATATAAAATTGAGAAAAAAAAGTTCTTAGTTTTATTATTTTTCTCTCAAATTGAACTTATGAGATTGATATGAAAATAATTAATATTCGATTACTCTCGATTTGATCTTACATAGATAAAATTGAGAAAAAAATTTCTCGATTTTATACTTTTTCTCTCAAATTGAACGTATAAGATCGAAATCATAATAATTTTTTTTTATATAATACTTTCGAAGAAAAAACTACGATACGACATTATCCAGTGAGAGAATTTTTCAGCAGATCGTCTTATATCTTGTGAAATAAAAAGTTTGTGTCCGTGCAAGAATTCATCCTACTGTGCATAAAACCAGCAATAATAGGAATTCAAAAGGTAAGTTGCATGTTTTTCTAAATTTCTTCCTCCATTAAAGTAAACTTGCGTGCACAGAACGAAGTTTGGCTCATTCAGTTTGCTGGGAGTTCTGGGTTCAGTTTATTTGATGCATGTACTTGCCACTATTGGTGCTTAAATTACTGAGTTAAATTACATCACACACAAAATCGGGATATTTTAAACAATTGGCCTGAAGCAAAACGGGGACAAAAATTTCTGGGTGCCCAAATACATACATTATGGTTTCTTGTCGAAATTTATTAAAATTCCGAAATCAACCGATATTATCGATTTCTGAGCTCTAACTTAAGTATAACGTACTAAATACTTGCATGAAAAATTGTTAAAAGTTGCATGAAAAGTTTTAACAACATTTAAAATAAATTTTAAATTTAACAGTTTTTTTTTGTTTTAAGAACTATTACTATTGTGATGGCAAAATTCCAAAAAGGAAGTTAAACAATTTGTATAAAAGTTCTTCGACCAAATCAAATGGTGCAGGTTGCATGATTACACCGAAAAAAATTCGATTGGATACTCCAACAACTTCAGGATTACAATTTTTTGGTAAGACTTCTTACAATTAGACAAATGCATCGCACTAAACTTCGTTTTTATATTATTTTTAATATTAGGTTCTTCGACGGTTGATCTTACTGAATATGATCAAAATGAATTTCAAGAGCTGAAGCAAACTTATCTGTCATTCAAGAGCCGTTGCTGACTATAGAAAGTTATTGGATATGGAGTTGTGAGGGTCGTCTAAGAGAGTTTAAAGAAGCAAGGGAAAAATTTTAAACATATTTTTTAATGACTGGCCACTTTATAGTAATGCTAATGCCAGTGACCACCCACTGCAATGTGGAAAATTACTCAGCACAATTTCACACAACTGACGTCGTCCTTAGTCATAATTTCAAAAAATACTGTCTTGCGATTTCATTAATTTTTCTCTGTAATTAAGAAAAGGATTTAACTTTAGTAATATTACACATGTCAAAATTAGGGATTGCAATCCCGGGATTTTTTACTTGACGAATCCCGGGATCCCAGAATTCTGGAAGCAAAAAATCCTAGAATTGCAATCCCTAGTCAAAACTGAACAATATATCTATGAATATATATAAAACATACACTACGTTAATTATAATATTTAAATTTCAATAAAGAGAGCCATTTCAACTGGTTATTTATTTATTCACACATTAAGCACAATTTTACTCTCAAAATTAGGCGCCTTCCATTGAAGATCAACCGTGTTCAAATTTACTTTATTCTACACTACCTCGAACAATTTGTTTTTATATATCACTTATTTCGAGTTTTTGGCAATCCAAAATAAAACCTATACAAAACTTTTTGAAATATTTCATGAAACATTTCTGAAACATTTCATGAAATATTTCAAAAATATAAATTTCATGAAATTTACAATCACTAGGCCCACGCTACAATTCCCCATTTCAGTCGCCGCTTACGACACGCATGGTTCCAGTGGATTGATTTTTTTTCCCTCAATAGAAGTCACTTATTGCAGCAAACTTTAATTTATTTATCTGATTCACTTCAATAGTAATTTAATTTTGTTTTTTACTTAAATTTTTACAGAATTACGACACTTAAAACTGTTCAAATTAATTCACTACGCTACGAGACCAAATACAAGAATTCCTGCAACAACTAAGAAATGAATATGGAAGCCGACTATTCTCAATTCGATTAGCTCATTTGTACGAAATGCATTACAAAAAAAAATTGAAAATTATAATTTATTTATTTTTAAATTATCTATTTAAAATAAATGAATATTTTTTAAAAACAGTGATTTTTTTTATCCCGTTTAAGGTTAATGGAACATCGGTGGGTTGAGAGTTTTATTCCAGTGCCTTGTTTTTTCATGGTTGCTATTTTACGATTGATAACTGAGACAGTGAGGTTTCTTAAAGGTCTATGTGATAAAAAACAACTCTGGCAGCCATAAGTCAATCTAAATAGCCGTACAACATCGAGTGCATGTCCGATACATTTGGCAATACCGAAGCATGTAAAAATCTTCCCGCGGGTTTAAAAACCCTGACAGGCAGTTTTTTATTTGCTTTTGTGGGTGTCGCTGAACGTACCGCATTCCCGCCCGTATAAGCCACTAAAATTGAGAAAAATCTTTTGTCAAACTAAATATTGTCATCTTCGATTTGAGAAAACATTTTTCTTAAAATGATAATGAATTGATTCAAAATGAAATATATCGGATCAATACCAAAAGTAACATACGATCATGTCGATCAAAAAAATTCTTAAAATGATCTTTTGGTTTCCCAACTTCTTCTGCTCAAAATCTTGAAGAAATACAACTCCATCTTAAATTGAAACTTTTAGTATTGATTTGATACAACAAGTTTAAAAGCTTTGAGAATAATATCGAGAATATAATATCAAAATAAGAAATTTGTTTATCATAATCAGTAGATTTACATCAACTCAAAAAAATAAACCAGAGTTCAATCTGATGCAACATTTTATGTCAATTTGAGAACTCATATTCTCGTCCATATATTGATATACAAAAATCATCAATTTGATGATTTTTTTATCAATTTTAACCCTTTTTTTCTCTCTGTGTAAGGACAACTTCAAAAATTTATCAAAGACCCTTCAGCAAATAGCTAAGATCGATATTTCGTCGGCCTCGGAGGATGCTGTTGATTGAAATTGCTTTCATTTGAGTTATTTGAAATTCAAAATTTAAAACAAACCCTTAATTCCAAAATTTCTATGATAGTAAGCTTTGACAAAACTTTCAAAAAAAGTTGTAGGTCAGATCAGAAAAAATTATTGAAAAGATGGTTTACCCAGCAGTCAACCAGATAAGACGTTGAATAAAAACTCTTAATTTTTTCTTTTGTATTTCCTCAATTAAAACCCCGTTTTCAATATATATTAATACTTGTTATTTAATTGATCAATATATTTCAGGCTAGGCCCATCTTCAGGATCATTATAAAAATAACAGTTATATCAAAATTGAAATAAAATAATTAAATGACATTTATATAAAACAAAGTTTGATATATTTTTATAATGATCCTGAAGATGGGCCTAGCCTGAAATATATTGATCAATTAAATAACAAGTATTAATATATATTGAAAACGGGGTTTTAATTGAGGAAATACAAAAGAAAAAATTAATAAATATACTCCCGGCGAAACAAACTTACAATATGAAAAACTCTTAAATTGTAATACGTGTTTAAATGAAACAAGTGCAGTCTTTCAGTTTGTGCCAACATTAAGGACTTCGAAGTCATTTCTTTGACCAGTCACAATAACGAAGACTCCGCATTTCTCTCGGTTTGTGCTAACATTAGGAGTTTCGAAGGTATTGTAACGACGGACTATTTCCAATTTTTACTCTGAAAATAATAGTTTTCAAATTCAATAATAATTTTATTAATTTTCTCCAATTGTACTAAACATAGTAGACATTTATGCGTACTACTGTACATTTTTTTGATGATTTAATAAGTTCAAGTAAATTAAAAATACAAGTTTTGATAAATGATGGAAAAAGAAACAGAAGATCGAGGATAATATGATATAAAAACGATCAAATTGTTTGGATCGAGTTAGTTAGTATATAATTTTTAAACGAAGATGTAAAATAAAACATGAAGAAGACAACATTGAAGAAATAAATTAATGTAAGCTTTTTATTGGATTTTAATTTATATAATTTTTGCTTTGTTTTTTTTTTAATAAATTGTTTTTCATGTTAGCCAATTAATAGTTTTGTTAAATTATCCATTCTGTGATTCATAACATAAGAGATTTCCAACTGTAATTCTGTTTGTCTTAGATTCAGTTTTAATATAGTTTTTTTTAGCTTTCCGGCGTAAGTGTAAATATAATATTATTATATTTTGTATAAAGTCCAAATATCGTACCAGTATTTCATTGAAGAAATCACTATAACGAAGACACACTAACTTCACCCATCGAGGACATCTTTATTTCATCAGGACATCATATTTTCTTCTGGTTTGTGCCTACAATACCAAAGTTTTATCAAAATTCCATGCGTTTGCGTTACGCAAATTACCGTTGTTTTTTCCCCTTATAAAACCCAAAAAATAAGATAACAATTGTTTGCACAAATTTCATTATATAAATGGCTGACATAAAGACAAGCAAAATAATGTATCAATAACCCTGAAAGCATTTTTTTTAACATGATATTTACAAAAGATGATTTTCAATTTTTTAGGAACCACTAAAAAACAAATGAACTGATTTCGGCAGAAAGGAACTGGCTCTAAGTTACACCACGATTCACAAATTGTAACCTTTTTGTCGGGATTTGGCCATTTGCTGTTGAGAAAGCCTAAACAGCTTCAGGAAGTCTTGAAACGTAAAGATATCATAAATCGACCCAAAAACAAAAACTTTCCACATCGGGAAGTAATAAAATACTTTATTGCATACACTTACAATTCAGTGATAAAGCTCTTACGATAATCACGTACACAAATTTTTTATAACTAATAATATTCAGTTTTTGGAATGAATCTAAAGTGGTGCAATTGTTTTTAGTTTTCAATAGAGACGACAATAGTCACGACAACGAACAAAACGCCAAACGAAACAGTGAAATTGGAAACATAACTTTTGCCTAATTTTAAGAATAAAAGACAAGCATTTTGTAAAATGTCTAATTTGATCTTTATCGTGAAAATGTTTATGCTTATAATAAATTTTACCTTATCTCTTATTTCTTTTGAATAAAAACAAATCTTCAAAAAGGTTTTTTAACCCTAATTATCTAAAGAGTAATAATAATAATGTTATTGTCTTAAAATAAATAACTGTAATTAATGTCAACAAAAACGAATATTATCAAAATTTCTTAAGACATTTGTCTGGATTCTGTTTAACGTATTCTAACCTGTAATCAGGGTTGTTCCTTTACGCGTAATCTAAAATAGATTACATTACATGTCATCTATGTAAATTTGTCGTAATCTATTAATTTTGATTTAAGAAGAAATACGTGAAAATATTGTATTATCCCTACTGAAAATTTTTTCTTAAAAGACATGATTAATAATATTGTCAAAAACAAGATCTTGCGATCTTGAAAAAAGTTAATTTATAGCTAAAAAATTTTAGAATTCACATATCAATTAAATAGATTACATTATAGTTTACATTATAGATTACACGAAAATATCTCGCGTAATTTACACGTAATCTATGCGTAATCTATACATGTAAAGTAATCTATTTTGTCTACGGCACAACCCTGCCTGTAATGCATATCATTTGCTATTATCTCCTGAACCAGATTTCACTTTACTTTCATAAAAGCGAAACCAAAAAAAAGTTTATATAGAAGACAAATGTTATCAAAATTATGTTCAAAAAGTTCTAAGATAAAGAGAAAGTTAAACCAAACTTATTTTTTTTTTGTTATATGTATTTGTTAATTTATAATTTATAACTAGCAAGTAAAAACCCCTTAGTGATATTCGTTCGTTTTTTTAGTGACCTTGTTGGTGTGTTCTCTGTTGTTATTAAAATAGTTTTTTTCAAACAATATTTTTATATTAAATTAATTTCAACAAACTCATCAAATACGAACTTATTTTTTTTCCGTTGAAATAAAAAAAGGGAAAATGAGAAAAATCTTTAGAAAATTTCTTTGGTTTAAAACAAACAAAAAATGAAAAGTAAAATAAATATTATAAAGAAGACACTAGAAAACGATAAATAACACAAAAATGTAAAAAGTGATGAATAGTGTTTTTTTGTGTAAAATCTTTTAATTTTTTTCTTCATGATTTTTGATTATAATGGAAAAAGGGAAAAGCGTTCGTTAAAATTTTACCAGTTAAATATAGAAATTTGTTTTATAGAGTTGTAAGGTTTATGAGTGGGTGGGATGTCGGATTTAGACTTATCAGACAAACGGTTTTGTATTAATCTTTATCAAATTTGAATCTCTTTAAAAAAACCGTAAAAATATGGAATGGTAAGGTCAAAAGTGTTTTGAATATCTTGATATGAGTGAAAATAACATCTTTTGTAACTGTAACTGCAAGTGTTTAATATAATAACAATTATTGTATCTGTTGGACCACAATAAAATACAATTGTTTAAATTTATGGTACTTTTGATATCTTTTTTTCTATGGATGCCATTTTTGGGAATAGAAAGAAAGTCGAAGTTAAAAAGTACGAAGATTCCTGTCGATGAAATTTTGAATTTCGAAACATGTAGTAAAGATTATTTTTAATAAAATTGATTTAAATTATAATAATTTATTATAATTTAAATAATTTTAATAAAAATAATAATAATTATTATTATTATAATAACTATTATAATATTAATTATTATAATAATTTATTTTAATTTTTATTTATTTATTAAAAACCTTTTAAAATTGGTTTATTAAAAAAATATTTTGAGTGAATTTGGATTTTACAATTAAAAACAAAAAATAAAAAATAAATAATTATGTTTCACTCAAGTCGCTCCGGAGAAAGTTTTATTTTTGGCTAGTCAGTTGTCGGACTAGCGAATAGCGGACACATTTTGGTCGGACAAGCTTACTCTCTTGTTCTAAAACAAATTTCCAACCCCAACAGTTAAAAAAAAGTGGTAGCAAATTTTACAAGATCGCGGGCAATTGGCATTTTTGGAGCTTGCCGAACGCAAAAGCGGACGATTTGAGAAAAATCGCAGAACAAATATTTTCGGGCTCGTCAAGGACAGGCGCCTCACGAAGTATAAAATATGTGGTAATCATCAAATGAAATCGGCGCCAACCCAGGGACTATTAATACTCTTGTAATAATAGTTTAAGACACATATTACCAGTAATGTTTAGGCTCTGTTTAAAAAATTGTAACATTTTTCTTCGAATTCCCGACTGAGTTGACTTAGAATAAATTTATCATTAAAGATAAAATTTTTCACATTTGTTTAAAAAATTGTTTAAAAAATTGAAAATTTGACAAAACAAATATATATTTAGAAATAAGTGAGTTTATTGCAATATTTTAGTTTTACATAAAAATATATAAACAAAAACCATACAACAGCAAAAAAGAACTCAAGACCGCTTTTCTTTGTTTTCTCTTTTTTAGCTGAGAAACAAAATATGTATTGAGATAAATTTTAAATAGACCATACGTCATATTTTTAGTGGCCTATTGAGTTTAATGTCATATTCTACGCTTGGTGTTCTGATTTCTATAGACTTGGACAACAGTTTTACACTCAAAAACAACATTTTTGCTATTGTTTCATTTTAAAATCAAAACATACAACAAGAGTTTCAAGTTTAATCTCAGTGCCAAAATTTCTAATTAGCTGGAGATCGTATAGTCCAGTCATTTTAGCGATTAACCTCGGTATGAGAGATAATAAGCAGAATTTGTGTATGTACTTTCATTTTGAGGTTCTAAAAGTTGTCTCAAAAGTTTCATAAAATCTCGTGTCTACGTCGTAAGTTATTCAAAAACAAAACAGTTTTTCAGGATTATCTCGGTTTCGATTGCTCTAATGATGTTAAAATCCGAAATAAAAATTGATGAGCATAAAATTTACGACAAATTTTATTTGAAAACTTTTTTCATGCGCTCAACCGTTTTTGCGATAGAAGACGGTGAATCACTTTTCCATTTTTCTTGACTTTGCGGCTGCATCAGCTGTTTGACAACAAAGTAAACACAGTTTTTTAAATCAAACACTTCCTTGGAATTTTTACTGATGTACACAATTTGACACTCAAAATGCACATTAACAGAGATTAAAAATATGGAGGGGCTGAAATCTCAAGCTCTGAGATATCAAGACTTCGGTTTTCGGCAAAAAACATTTATGAGGGCATTGTTTTTAGTTTTCGTCGGCGATGTAAATTTAGCGTTTCGAGAAAATATAAAATTACAAATTCATATTTCTTTCAAAATTCCAAAAATATTGTAAAAATTAAATAAATAAATAAATTTAAACTTTTTCCAAAATTCTAAATCTATTTTTTGTTAATAAAATATTTTGTGTTATAGGGTTTACAATATGTGTCACATAAATACCTTTTAAGACCTCGGTCCCACAACAACTGGCATTCTAAGGTCATGATGAACGCTTTTTTTAAACCTCTGCGGGTTGAAGTCACCTGAGACTAAGGACTCCGGCAAACTATTCCATTTGTATGCAGTTCGGACAAAGAAGTCTTTCTGCGATCTGCCAGTATGACAGAGTGGGATCTGGACCGTTTGACTTGACTGGTTGCGGTAGCCGACTGCCGAGTGGAACGAAGGTAAAAATAAGTTAGGGGTATGATGCTGCTGATTTCATCTGAGCACTGTTGATGACGATATTTGTAAAAAACAACGGGGTCAGGTACAGTGCGACGATGTTGTAGGGAATCAAGTTTTGATGTCAAAGTTCGATCACCCACAATTCGTATAGCCCGCTTTTGAACAGAATCCAAGAGGTCCAAGATGGAAACAGAAGCAGCACCCCGAACTTGACAACAGTACTCCATACAGCGATGAGTATAGGACTTATAAACATGGAGCAATTGGTATGGAATGAAAAATTTCTTGCATCTATTTAGGAGGCCGAGTATTTTAGACGCGCTTTTTACCATCGCCATCCATGATCGTTCCAGAGCAGGTCATTTGAAACTGTGATACCCAATAAACGAATGCTTTTACATTCACCTATTGGTTCATCACACATACTGAATAAAATATCTTTGGGGAACTCGGTCTTTGATCTGGAAACAATCAACAGCTGTGTTTTGGTAGAGTTGAAATTGACCGGGTTTTGGTCACCCCAATCGGCGACTTTTTTTAGGTCTTTATTCACGTTTATGACAGCGTCTCTCCGGGCGGGATTAATTCGTTCGTGCATTTTACCTTTTGAAGGAAGGGGCTCGAACGACTTGTGCAGAGTACTATCATCTGGAAAACTATTTATTGGGTTGCTGGTGATTTTCAACAATTCGTTGATATAAATCAAAAATAGGGTTGGGGACAATACTGAGCCTTAAGGTACACCAACGTTAATTAGTTTAGACTCAGAAGAAAATCCGTCTAAGGAAACCGAAATGTATCGGTTGGATAGAAAGTTTTGAATCAGCTTCACAATATTGGGATGAAAACCATACGCAACGAGCTTGTTGGCATGCCAGGCTCGATCGAATGCCTTGCAGATGTCTAAAGCGATAACGTATGTTTCACCGCCTTTATCAAGTTTGCTGTTCCAACAATGCGCTACATAGTTTAATAGATCGGACGTTGATCTTTTGTTTCGAAAACCGTATTGGCTGTCGGCTATTAAATGATTTACTTCCAGAAATTTTAAAATATGTGTATTAATATAATGCTCGTAGACTTTGGATAGGACCGATAGTAAAGCTATTGGCCTATAATTTTTATTGCAAAAATTATAACAATATCAAATAAAAATTTTTTTCAAAATTCCAAAAGTTATAATAAAACCCTAAATTTTAAATTTTTCAAAATTCTAAAAATATTCCAAAAATTCTTACAAAATCAAAAATTGAAACTTTTTTCAAAATTACAAAAATATATGCATAAACAAAAAATTCCATTTTTTCCAAAATTCTAAAAATATTGCAAAACCTATTTTTTTTTTTTTTTTTTAATAAAATGTGATGTGTAGTAGGCATTACAATATGTGTCACAACAACACATAAAAACCTTTTAAGACCAAGGTCCCACAACAACATGCGTTCTAAGGATGTTAATGGACGCAAATCTGTTTTTTTTTGTTTTTTTTTTATTTTTTTTTGTTCAATAATGAATAACTAAACCATAAATCCTATCGCATATAAAATATGACATAGGCCAATATTTCGTGATAGGATAGAGAAAATAAAAATAAAATAAGAGATAAAAAGCAAATTTGTTTTAAAATATTGCAGGAACAAAACTAAAATTGGTTTGCCAATAGTAATCCAGCTAATGGCATAATCCTTGATTATAGGACGCAGTATATTTTTCAATGATTAAAGCTCAGATATATAGTTATATGAAGGCTCGTTTCTTCGAGCAAGCTACAGCGTTCCAGCATCAAGGAATATTTATTAGCTACGACTGAGAGTGCTACCGTTGACTAAATACAGTTCATCCGCCAGCACCCCTAAATACAGTTCATCCGCCAGCACCCCTAAGATATCACCTTGGCTAGTGATATCTCACTGCTATTGCCAGTGGTATGTGATATCTCACGTTAACTCATATACCAGGGACTGGAGTACGCGGGATTGTCACACCCGTGGATCAAAAAATAGAAAAAAATTAACAAATTAATAAAAACTGATCCCTCCATGCGTACGATAACAAAATCAAACATTAAAACTTTTTCCAAAATTCTAAAAATTTTGCAAAAATTATTACAAAATCAAAAATACAAACTTTTTTCAAAATTTAAAAACTCTTTCAAAAACCATAACAAATTTAAAAATTTCCATGTTCAATTGCATTTACGTAATATTCCAGAAATTAGAATAAAATCAATTATTTAAACTTTTTATAAATTCGTATAACATTCTAAAAGTTCTTAAATTTCATAAATTCAAACTTTTTTCAATATTCCAAAAATTATAATAAAATCAAAGATTTTTTATTTTTTTAATTCTAAAAATATTCCAAAAATTCTTACAAAATAAAAATTGAAACTTTTTTCAAAATTCTAAAAATACAAATAAATTCTATTTTTTTTGCAAAATTCTAAAACTATTGCAAAAACTCTTACAAAATCAAAAATTAAAAGTTATTCCAAAATTCAAAAAATATTGCAAAAATTATTACAAAATCAAAAATACAAACTTTTTCAAAATTCCAAAAATAATTCAAAAACTATAACAAATTCAAAAATGTCCATGTCCAATTTCAATTTCAATTACATTTACGTCATAAAAACAGCTAAATTTTTTTTTCCAAAAAATTGACTAAAAAAATAAATGAATTAGTTTTTTGACGCACTTGACATTATTTTTTTGACAAACTTATAATGCCATAATTCTCTATGATAATTTTAAAATTTCATGTCATACAAATTATTAATTTTATTTTGTTTCAAAAAATTGGGTAAGAAAATAAATAAAAATCTTTCTTTTTTTTGACAACATTTTTTGACAAACTAATAATGTCATAATTCTCTATAATAATAATAAAATTTCATTTCAAACAAATAATTAATTTTAAAAATCTAAATAAAAATCTTTCTTTTGACACACTTGACAACATTTTTTTGACAAACTTATAATGCAATAATCTAGATTTTGGTCTTACATACCAATTTCGACTATCAAGGTTTCTCCAAATTCAATGTTCCTACTCGTAATCACTTAAAATGAAAGTTTTATAAGCAAAAAATATGCAAATTTCCTTTTATGACACACTTGACGATTTTTTTGACATACTTCCGGTACAGTTATTCAACACATCTTCCTTTTGGATCTTTCCATTGAGTAAACCTATTTTTAGAAAAAAAATTTTTGAAATCCGTCCAGTGGTTTTCTAGATTTCGTAGGTTGTGACGGACGGCCGACAGACAGACATCCATTTTTTTTCTTTTTTAGAATCAGTAGGTCCTAAAACATCGAGAAATGCCAAAAAAGTGGAGGTAGGAATATTTTTTAGCTCATGAATGTAATACTTAGGTCTTTCAGACCAAAGTAAAATTTAAGAAGTCTATGTGACGGTCATTTCTTTCTATACAGCCAGTTTTTAAGTTTTAAAGCCACGCACTACATTAACAAAATTAACTTCTTAAAGTGGCTTCTCACAAGTAAAACACAAATAAGTCATAATTTTCAAAATTTTACGTCCGTCGTTGCCGAGATCGGAAACGAGAATTGTTAAAAATTAAAGGTAATATTCACAGATATTCACAGTGACCTTGCTTTACAGTACGTATAGCTGATAGCTGCGCGCTCACCGCCCTCTATCACAAAAATGGTTGAGACCATAGAAAAATGTTCCATATAAAATTTGTCGCATATTTTATGCTCTACAATTTCTAATTAATTTTGTAGCGTCAACAAAAATTTAGTACAATCGACCATACGTTTTTAACATTTGACAATGCTTTGTCAAACGTTTAAAACGTATGGTTAATTGTACTAAATTTTAGTTGATACTACAAAATTATTTTGGTTGAATCCGTTTTGTAGAATACACCAAATTATTTTTTTCAGTGAACCGAGATAATCGCCAAAAACTGTTTTTTTACCCCTGACCTTAAATAACTTACGACGCAGACACGAAATTTTATGATAGTTTTGAGACAATTTTTAGAACGCCAAAATGCAGGTACATACAAAAATTCAGCTTATTATCTCGCATTCCGAGGTTGACCTCTTTTTATGCCAAAATGACTGGACTAGTACAGGTTTTCGGTTTAAATGGTTTCATTATATATGTTTTGAAAGAGATTATGGTCTGCACTTTTATCAACATTTTTTCTAGGATGATTTTTTCTTCCTCTCATAAGGGATGATTTACACACTTTCTTATACAAAGAGAGGGTTGGAGTCAAATTTATCGCCCTTAATTAATATAAACTACAAAACTTGTGGAAATCAATCTTACGTTTACTTAAATATTTTTTCTATTTTGCGTATAAAATAAAGTCATTTCGTCATAAAGTCATTTCGTCATAAAGTCATAAATAAAGTCATACCCAAATGCGTATCGAAATAGCCTTCATTTCGATACGCAAAGTTTTGTCTTTCAAGGCTGGTCACATTGGTCATACAAACGTCAGTGAACATTAAAACGAATAGATATGTAAATAAAATTAATAAGAATATCTAAATTAGTGTTAAATACTTTAATTAATTAAAATAATTAGTAATAATAACAAAATTTCAAATTGACTATTTTTTAATAAAATACACATTTTTTTAAATTTCAAGACAAAAAATGCGAAATAGAAAAAATAGTATAAAACTCGTTTCATAAGACGTTTTATCGCACTGCGTTTTATCGCTGCGCGGGTCGTTTTCTAAACAGATTGCGTGCGATAAAACCGTCGATTATGAAACTAGTTTCTTAATATACTATTAACTTATCAGTTTTATCACAAACTGATTTACGCACTGTCTTACGAAACGGTGAGCTCTAAAACAATTGCCAGCATCAGCGTTGAGGTAAATACTTTAAAATGATTTTAGTGATCCTATGCTATCGATGTAAACTGATATTATTCGTTCTACTCTTTATTAGAACAATAAGTTCATTATTTAGTTAGTTATTTTCTTTATAGGCAGCGTTGCATTTTTTTAGTGTTCTCATGAGGTGTGGCTGTTGGGTAATTGTAAATCGGTAAGAAAAACGAATTCTAAAAGTAATTTGTACAACTTCAAAGTTTATATAATGCATGTTTTCATCATAAAAGCTGAAAAAAAGTGATCAGCTGATTGGCTGATGAGGGGATTATTGGTCAACGTATAAATAATAATAATAATAATAATAAAATACAAACAAATAAAAAGCAGTTTCCAATGAGCTAGATTTTATTTTCTTATTTTTCGACCTCTGATATTTTAATTCTAATTCACGGTAGATTTTATTTTTTTTATATTATTTCGCTCAAAAGAAAAAAGGAATAAAATCTAGTTTTTTCTAACAATTCGTTATACATATTTTTTTTTGTTTTGCTTTATTTTAGTTACTTTTCGTCCTCTGTCGTTGTTTAATAAGAAAGATTTTAGAACTTTGTTTGATAGATTGAGTCATAATTTTAAATAATAATTTCATGTTTTTATAATTTATTATTTTTACTTAATTTATTACAAACAATTTTTAAGTTGTTGTTAAAGTATTTAGTTATGAAGTTAAAAAAATTATTTATTGTCATTATTTACATAGAAATAATTATCTACCAACAAAAACTTTTCTTGAAATTTTTTATTTTGCTCATAAAAAGTTTTTTCGTAAATTTTTTTATTTTATCTTAAGTTCAGAGCACGGACAAAAAAAAAACGAAAAACAGATCAAGCATGATTTTATTTTTAAAATAAGTGCGGGTGCCGTTAAAAAATCAAAAATAAAAATAATCACTGGTTCAATACATTTGAAAAAATTCACAGAGACAGGAATGTTAGTAAATTTTTTACGGAAACTATAGCGAAGGGTCATATGATTATGTTTCTGCATATGAGAGTGAAGAAGGGTAAAAAAAGCTTTTTGACTCAAATGAGTGGGATGGGGTGTCATTTGCTTAGCTTTTAATCAATAAAAATTTGATGTTAGGGTGATAATTTTGAATTTTTTAATTTCTTTCGGAAACTTAGCAAGAATAGAAAAAGTGGATTAGTGTTATGATTAAATTTTTTTTTATGGATTTTTTTATTTCAAGATAATGCTAGTTGTTTTATTTTTTTGTATGTTCCAAAATGGCGCTTTAGGTTCACTATTTTTCTGTTGTTGAAAAAAATGTCAAGCTTTAAATAAAGAGGTTTCAACCCCACCTTTTAAAGATTTTTTAGAAAAAGAAATCAAATTTCTTTTAAAACAGATACACAGTACACACTACGATACCATTTCCTCAGACATCTTTCTTTAAAAACAATGCAAGGACTAATTATCAATTTATATATAAGTAATAGAGTTTTTTTTGTGAAAAAGATGCAGCTTCCCAAACTTATGTAAACACAGTTGAACAAATCATTCGATTTTTCTTTATTTTTGTGTGAATATAAATAAAAAAAAATAAGCCAATTAGTTTGATCGGAGTTCACACATTTACGATCGTACTCCCGATAAACCTGAAGCGGATTGTTGCTTTTCAATTTTTAGTGGTATTGTAAATCATTTGTTTGAGTTTCATCTGGCAACTAAATGACTTGACCATATTACATTTCGATAGAGATATATACAAGTAGCTGACCTAAAGCCTTCCATCGATCATTGAACTGATTACTTTTTTTTTCCAATTGCTATGGTGTAAATATGTAACACTCCTTACTTAATCATCAGCTGCAGGTGATTAACCATAATTAACAATAGCAGTTATGGTAATTTTGTTGCAAACAATAGTAATTTGTATTTGAAATCATTTACGAAATTATCCACAATTGGTGCAACAATTCATATATTCACATAATTTATTTAACAATCACCTCTTTAATTTGCTGCAACATTGAATTTATTTATAGAATTTATTCAACAACCAGCGTTTAATTTTCTGCATCCATCGTCGTATTTACTCAATTGTTCAAAACTCTCCTGCTTGTTTTTCCTTATTGTTCAATAATCACCTGGTGATTTTTGGTGTAACAATTCAGTTACAAAGAATAGTAGTTTTAATTTAAATTATTTGCAACAGCAGCAGCCACAATAACAACAATATAATATTGATAAATATAACTTTGATAATTTGATTAGACAACAAATTGATTAAGTAAAATATCGTTTTTAAAAAAATAAATTTATGCATCGAGCAAGTATTTCAATTGATGTGCCGTAATTTAGTTCCTTGTTTTATTAATCATTTAAATAATCTTCATTGATTTTTTTTGTTCTGAGCTACTGATATGAATTGTTAACTTTTTGGACATTGTAGGGCGCTAAGATGACCATAAATTACGGGAGAGGTGAATTTATTTGTTAACTTTTATCTGGGTTACACAGATACCCATGGATTTAAAAACATTTCAAATTACAGAAGACGGTAGATTTCCAACCATGCTTAGTTTTAGTACACACAAAATTTTTCTTTGTAACTCTTTTGTTAGCAAACACTTGCGAATTCCTTCTACATTTAATTACGCTGTTCTAATGCACAAACTTGTTTTGAGAAATTTATCTGATGTGAAACTAAATTTGAGCAAAGATTGCGACTAGAACATTCAATATCGAATTTTTTTACTCTATAAAAATATCGACAATACCGTATTTTCACTGCCAATAAATTAGTATTGAATAAACTGACATGCTGCTATAACAAGTTCAAAAACCGCATTCACTGTTGGGAGTGAAAATTCACATATTAGCAAAAAACGTCTGCACAAATCTCACCAATTTTTGTAGCAACCCCATTGACTTTAAAATTAATAGTTCAATGAAGTGAATCCGTTTGCTGGTTTTAACCCACACGCCAAATAATGGATTGCTTTTTTTATCCATCTTGCTAGTTCACTGTAATAATTGGTTTAAATAAATGTTACACATCATTATATGTCGGATATCAGTCGATTTTTCCAAAGTTGTACATAAATATTTATCTAAACTTGTTTTGTTACACTTTAAAATTAAACAAAGTTAAAATAATAGTTTTCATCATAATTCAGCAAATTTAACTCAAGGTTTTTCTCTATCTAGACGCTATGGCTCGAAAGACCAAGCCTGTAAAATGCAATAATTTTAAATCGGCCCCTCGTCCAATTTCGGCCACAAGTATGAAATTTTAAATGGTTTTTTATGTTAATTATTAACTGCCAACCTGATTAGAATTATCTAACTTTTAGGCAACCATTTCGTTCTAAATAAATCTATCTTCTATTTAGATGTTAATTCGGTTTCACGTTTAAAGTGTCTCCCCTATAATTTTTAATTTTTTTTTAATTTTATTCGTTTTAATCATTGAATATTTTAACATCAATTTGTTATACGAATTCTATACAAATTTTTTAAGTTATTATTTTATTTTAAAAAGTCATAGAGTAAACAAAATATGTTTCTTTCATTTAATTATTTTAATTATAGCACAACTAGTTTCGATGTTAAGCATATCATCTACAGGTAAGTATTGCAACTAAAAATTTTGAAAAGTTGAAATAAAAAATATTTCTATTTCATTGAATATTTTATCGGCAATTTATTATTCAATGACTATTCCTACATTTTTGGTTATAACTTTGCACTGAACTTCTATTCTACAAATGATTAAAGCTCATTAGTACCTACATAGTGGGTTTATTTATTTAATTTTTTAAAACTGTTAATACTGCATCAATTAACTAATAGAACAACTTCAATTTTTTCGTTTAAATTATTTGTATTTAAAATAAATTGTTCGACGTACAAATACCAAAAACGTACATTGTGTCTTTGGTCTTGAGCTATTGAAAATGGCTTTTAATGTTATAAATGGTGGGAGGTTTGGATAAACGAGTTCAAGTCCTGGCCTGAACAAAAATATTTTCAAGTCTTTTTTATAAATCTTTAAAACCAAACGAACTCTGGTCTGCAAATAAGTCTCAACCAATACAACTAAATGAATTGATGAGTAGTACCCAAGCTTGGCATAATGGAACAAGACATTTGATGAAAAACATCCAGCTTTAAAAAATCCAAACTAAATAAACATTTAAACAAATACGGGCGATCTCCCGAAATAATTTCAATATATTTATTTTATTAGCTGATAGTGAAACCCGAACTACATCACAATTGCTTTTAGTTATTTTGTTGAAATGATGTTATCCATAAAATTTAATTTAATTCAAAAATCATGACATCAATTTTTTCACCATCAAAATAAACTTTTAGAGCTTTCTCGTTCTTCAAAAATTTAAATTTATTTTAAATTATGTTTGAAAATTTGGTGTTAAAGTGACAAAGTTTTTAGTAAACAGCGATAAAACGTCACCGGAAATAAAAGAAAATTTTGAACATTTTTTTCAACGTCACAACTTATTATGAGTCGTTGTGATGCACCATTTATTTTATGCAGCAACATAAACTTCATTGCTAAAATATGTTACATTTTTTCCAATTAAAACTTTATGCTTCATATTGTTTTTTTACGATCTATTTGTTTTATATAGAAATTGATATTTTAAACATGAACGAAGTTCAACGAATTAAATTTTGAGCGATATAATAAGAGATAAAAGTTGATAAGATTATTGTTACATAAAAGTTGTGCGTGATGATGGTTCTAAACATAAGTTTGAAGCTAGAACTATTAAAACTTATAGGAAATTAAAAACAATAACATAACGAATAAGATTTTGTAAAATAAATTTAGATGATATCTGAATGAAGAAGATTTTTTGTTGATGTGAATCTCACAAGTCCTGCTATTTATTGTTGTATGAAATAACTTGAGATATGCCATACTGCACCACTGTTAATAGCAATGAAATTTTACTAGAGATTTATACAAACGGGCGGGTACATTTTACTTTTCCTCATCCTAAGTGCACTAATAATGAAGGAGTTAGTGTTGAATTCAAAATACTAGTATTGAATATTGTTTTTCAGTATCTACTTTTTTCGCCATTATCTTTATAAAGGATGTCCCAAAATTAATGTAAGATCTAAATTTACCGCAATGTGCAGCAAATTATTTTTGGTAACTCTGTATGAAAACAATGAATGAATGATCATGGAAAATTTCGTCATCGACGGCGTATGTGCCGTGCCACCAAATCCGTGGATGCCATTTGCCCGATGTGTTATTTCATGAATAACCTTATCCTATGTACTTTATAATTTAATAAAAACTTAAAAATCTAAAGACTAATAAAGTTTTCTGTTTAATTCATATCTTGCGTAAATTTTGGCACACCCTTTATTTTCAGTGAGCTAAATAAAATTGTAGTAATGAAATATTGTGGAATATTGAAGAGTAATGAAATATTGTGAATAAAATCAAAGAAATAACGATAGATGCCGTAGATTGCAATGATATTTATAAATAAGCTTCTGTTAAAAATTATATACAAATCAGATATATGTCAATTAAAAATTCGAACCATCTGAAGGCAATATTCTAGCTTTTTAATGTTGTCCTAAGGAACTATCATTTTAATGTTAAACCGCCTAAGGCGGACTTGCAAATCTGACATTCACACCAACAAATTAGCCTATGATTAAAAAAGTTTGCCGATAAATCACCCAAGGGAATTGTTTCACTGTATAAACATATCTTATGCTCTAGATTCGACGAAAATAATTATAATTTTTGTTATTTTGGCTGTGGAATATTCCTTGATAGTGAGACGCTGTTGCTTCCTCAAGGAAGCGAACTTAAATATAACTGTGTGTGGGATCTAATCATCAAGAAAAACGGTGGTCACAGGATAAAAGAATATGCCACCAGCTGGATTATTGGCAACGACATTTTCGTTTTGTATCAGCAAATTTTTGTAAAAAATTTGCTATTATTTCGGTCTGAAAGATCTAAGTATTACATTCATGAGCCTAAAGTGAAATTCTTACCCCCACTTTTTGGCATTTCTCGACATTTTAGGACCTACTGATTCTAAAAAAACCAAAAAAAATGTATGTCTGTCTGCCGGCCGTCATTACCTAAGAAATCTAGAAAACCACTGGAGGGATATCAAATTTTTTTTTCTAAGAATAGGTATACCCAAGGAACAGGTCCGAAAGGACGCTGTGTGCGATAACTGTACCGGAAGTGTGACAAAAAATCAGTAAGTGTGTCAAAAATAGCAAATTTTTACATTTTTGGCTTAAAAAACGTTCATTTTAAGTGATTACGAGTAGGATCATTAAATTTGGAAAAATCTTGATGGTAGGGATTGGTATGTGAGATCAAAAACTAGATTATTGCATTAGAACTTTGTCAAAAAAATATTGTCAAGTGTGTCAAAAGAAAGATCTTAATTTAAAAAAATTTGTATATTTGATTTTGTAATAATTTTTGCAATCTTTGTAGAATTTTGTGAAAAGTTTTAATTTTTGATTTTGTTATAATTTTTGCAATATTTTTAGAAATTTTGGAAAAAATAGAGTTTTTGAATTTTATATATATATTTTAAGAATTTTGAAAAAAGTTCCAATTTTTGATTTTGTAAGAATTTTTGGAATATTTTTAGGATTTAAAAAGGGAAATATTTTAAATTTTTGATTTTGTTTTAGTTTTTGGAATTTTGAAAAAAGTTTCAATTTTTGATATTGTTATAATTTTTGCAATATATTTTGATAAAAGTTTGAATTTTAAAGAATTTTCGGAATATTATTAGAATTTAGAAAAAGTTTAAATAATTGATTTTTTTCTAATTTTTGGAATTTTGAAAAAAGTTTTAATTTTTAATTTTGTTATAATTTTTGAAGTAGTCTTATAATTTCTGATTAATTTTTGATTTGTTAATTTTTGATTTGTTATAATTTTTGCAATATTTTTAGAATTTTGAAATAAGAAATAGAATTTTTTTATGTATACTTTTAGAATTTTGAAAAAAGTTTCAATATGTGATTTTGTAAGATTTTTTGGAATATGTTTAAAATTTTGAAAAATTTAAAATTTTTGCTTTTATTGTAATTTTTGGAATTTTGAAAAAAGTTTCAATTTTTGATATTTTTGCAATATTTTTAGAATTTTGGAAAAAGTTTGAATTTTTGGAATATTATTGGAATTTATAAAAAGTTTAAATATTTGATTTTATTCTAATTTTTGAATATTTTTGGAATTTGGAAAAAAGTTTCAATTTTTGATTTTGTTATAATTTTTGCAATATTTTCAGAATTTTTGAAAAAAGTTTTATTCTTTGATTTTGTAATAACTTTTGGAATTTTTTTTAGGATTTTGAAAAAAGTTTGATTTTATTTAATTTTTACAATATTTTTGGAATTTTGAAAGAAATATGAATTTTTAATTGTGTAATATTTTCTCGAAACGCTAAATGGAGAGGTTTTTGAGTAGTTTACTGATTGTATCATCTTTTCACTAAATTATGTTAATTTATGATCTGTTATGATTTTCCGGTAACGTATTGATGTTTCGTGTTAGTTTTCTAATAAATTTCTAAACAGAGATAAAAAATACATGTAGTTTAACAAAGTTATGTTTGATATACATCGCTGCCCAAAACTAAAAACAATGTCTTCATAAAAAATTTATGCCGAAAACTATATCAAAATCCTTAACCAAAACCGAAGTCTTGATATCTCAGAGCTTGAGATTTCAGCCCCTCCATATTTTATTTTTTATTTTACTTTAATTTTCTCTATTCTATCATAAAATTTTGGACTATGTCATATTTTGTCAGTGATAGGATTTATTTTTAACTATCCATTCATTAACAAAAAAATATAAAAAAAAAGATTTACGTCCATCAACACTTTTGGACGTATGTCAACAACATACCCTGGTCTTTAAAAGTTTTTTTATTCGCCTACATATTAAAGTGTTAGTTTATTACTGTGATTTGCGGCTTTAAAGTATCACTTTTCAACTATTTATTTTGTTGTCATAGCTACGTCCAAAAAAGTAAAAAGCATTTGTATTTGTTTAAATTCTATGAAAAATAAAATTTTTTATCAAAGCAACCATCAAATTCAAAATTTCATTATCCAATTAAAATAGTTGTTATCATTTGTTGTCATAGCTACACAATAATTTGGAAAAAAATAAATATTTTGTCAAAGGTTACTTGTTCCACATATTTTTATTTTAAAATTTATGAATATTTATAATTTTAATTTAGAATAAACAAATTTTCTTAAAATATTTTGCTTGCGGCGAATAAAAAATAGTATATGATGCACGGACGTAAGCTATTTTGGACTTAATGTAGGTGCAAATCTCGGCTAGCGCCTCGATTTGCAAACTCCACATCCGTCCAAAATCTTTAGCTTTACGTCCTAGCATCATAATGTACTATTATGTGTTGTTGTGACACATATTGTAATTCCTGCTACACGACACATTTTATTAAAAAAAAATATTCGTTAAAAGTCACACTAAAAATACAAGATATTTACATAAAAATATGTGATGTGATGTTATTTTATACAGGGTTTGGCAAACGAAGTACGACCCAAAAATAAATGATATTTCCTTTTTCATTAAACCAACAAAACGTTTCATTGACCCAACGAAATGTTTCATTTACCATTAATCAATCTAAAATAAAAAAACGGGTTTGTTCTATTTTTTGTTTTTAAATTATTATACTAAAAAGTGCATATTTATATCAATAAACCGTATTTTATTGAATCAACGATCATTTTATTCAGAAATAAAAATAAATAGTTTTGAGAGATCAGTTTATTGTGCCAACCTGGAGCACCTTCTGAACGAATATTATGCAGCTGTAGCAATTTTTATAAAACTCCTTGTTAAAAATGTGAAATTAGATCATAATTGCGTCAGTCTTACAAATTTTTGTTGGAATATTTTCAACTTATTTCCCTACAAGCTCAAATGTAATTCTTCATGAAAATAAAGGTTGAGTATTTACCTTTATTTTCATGAAGAATTACATTTGAGCTTGTAGGGAAATAAGTTGAAAATATTCCAACAAAAATTTGTAAGACTGACGCAATTATGGTTGTAACGACGGACTATTTCAAATTTTGCTCTAAAATAAGAATATTCATATTGAAAGAAATTCCTTAATGATTTTCTGATTTGTTTCGGTTCCGGTCTTTAAATTAAAACAAACATAAAAGCATTTATGTGTGCTACAGATCAACCAATATTTGACATTTTATAAGATAATTCCTTTATTGCGTCACCACACAATATCAATGAGAAATGGTTTATTGAGAAAGTAGAGAAATGGTTTATTGAGATGATGTATGGAAATGGGTTAACTTGCATTTTTTATTGAGAGATATGGAGAAATTATAAATGTCTGTGCAATGAAGAGTATAATTAAAGAAACACAAGATATGGAGAATCTTACTATTTATAATCGACTAAATGTTCAAATTGATCGAATTGATTAGGTAAATTATAATCAAACAAAGAAGATCTTGTAAATTTAAATCAAGTTATAAAATTGTACTAGTTTTTGTGATTTAATTGAGTAAAATTATATCTGTAAATATAGCTTACAACAAAAGTTTATCTACTATTATGTGTTATTAAAATGATTATATCGTGCAAGTGTTTGAGTGTTACTATCAAAACGTTAAAAGACAATTTTTTAAGAAACATTGTTAATGATGAAAAGTTTCAATATTTTTAATCAGTTCTCCGATGATGAAACTAATAAGAAGATATGGAATCTAACTTATGATGGCGACTTTCAAATAAAATATGCATAGATTTAATTAGTAGAAGTCAAAAGTGTACAAGAAGATAATAAATATGAACCTACCTTATAACACGAAGATGAAGAACGTAATAGTGGTAAGGTTACTGCACAAGCAACCGAACGAACAAAGGCTGATAATTTTGAATATGTAGTGCTAGGGAAAAAATACATATTAAAAGCAGCATTCCGTTGGTTAATTGCAAATATTTCATGTGTTTGATTGTTTTTGGGACTGCTGGACATTTTTTTTAATAAAATGTGCTGTGTAGTAGGAATTACAATATGTGTCACAACAACACATAAAAACCTTTTAAGACCAAGGTCCCACACAAACATGCGTTCTAAGGTGTTGATGGACGCAATTTTTTTTATGTTTTTTATACTTATTACAGAAGGGATAACTAAACAATAAATCCTATTATATTATTTGAAATATGACATAGCGTAGGGCAATATGTCATGATAGGATAGAAAAAATAAAAATAAAATAAACGGTAAACTGCAAATTTGTATTAACAATTTGCAGGAACAAAACTAAAAGGTTGTTGTCAATATACCAGCTAGTGACATATTCCTTGATCATGCGAAGCACTTCCTTCCTCAATTATTAAAGCCCATACATAGAGTTATATGAAGGCTCAATTCTTCGAGAAAGCAATAACGTAACATCATCATGGAATACTTCATAGCTAAGACTGAGGGTGCTACCGTTGACTGAATAGAGCTCATCCGCCAGCACCCCTAAGATATCACCTTGACTAGTGATACCTCACTGCTATTGTCAGTGGCATGTAATATCTTACGTTAGATCGTATGTCAATAGCAGGGACTGGAGTACGCAGGATTGTCACACCCGTAGATCAAAAATAAAAAAAACGTTTTTCAACGTGATCATTATTCTGTCTTTTTTTAAAAATGCTGCTGGCTCATGCCATTGAGAACATTTTTTTGATATGCGAAGAGTCTTCTGAATTTACTCAGCCAAGTGTGATTGTGTGTGTCAACAGATGTTGAGTTACTTTATTTTTTTCATATCACTGATTTTTTACTTGAGTTAAGTCGTTAAGTTAAAAAATCGTCAAAATTCAAAAAAAAATAGTTTTTTGCACTTCTACTCCTCAAAACCTTTCCAACGATATACATTTATACGATATAAACTTTTGATGGGACAAATCTTTTAAAATAGTACCACAAAAATATTGCTTACGTATATATAGATATTAAAAAATCTTAAAAAAAATGATTATGTGTTTGTGACGTGAATGATTAAATTAAATAAACATACGAGTAACAATTTGGACTTGATTTGCGTAAGTGAAATTGCCTACATAGTATCCATTTTTTAGTGTTATTTGATGAGCATTACATCTTTTATTCCAATTAGTTTCAATTAGGAAACTCATTGAAAAAAATTTTTGTGTTTAAATTAACTAGTAATAAAACTTTTTTAGATTAGTATGTGTAGGTTGGAACAGAAAATAAAAGAAGAAATTATTAGAGAAAAAAAGTTTATTGTTTGTTCGTGTTGTCAAGGAAATATGTGTGTTATTATGGTTTTCCATATTTTTCACTGTTTGTGTGCTCACTTTTGAATTAAAATGCAATAATTAAAAACATACTTTTTATATGTTTATTTTTAATTTTTTATTTTATTAATAATAATATTACTTCCTTATAGTAACAATTGTATTTGATTTGTTTTTATTGCAAATCGATTTCGACTACCGTCATCATTAGTTCTTAGATTATATTATTCTCGTATAAAATAAAAATTTAAGAACTGATGATGACGGTAGTTGAAATTGATTTTCAAAAAATAAAAAATGAAATACAATTGTTACTAAGGAAGTAATATTATTTGCATAAAATAAAAAATTAAAAATAAACATAAAAAAGTATATTTTTAATTATTGCATTTTAATTTAAAGGAAATATAACTGGAAAAGAAAATCAAATTAAAGGGTTATAATTTGAATGAGAACATAAAAAACTTAAAACTATCTAAATGTAAAAATTAGTAACCTGTAATTATGGAATATTGATAACGGTCATCTATTGTATGTATTGTGGTTTGTAGCTGACGTTAGAAAATGAAAATTAAGTAAAATAATTTATTATTTTCGTATATCGATGTGGTGTATGTTGTTGCAGTTAAGTTATTCAATACATAAAGCCTTAGTAACATTACCGATCATCAAAAGTAACGCGTTAATTAAAATTTACGGAAACAACAATAACGTGAATAATTCTGTCGTTTTAGTATCGCGGTTGTTTCTTCATTTGTTTTTTTTGCATAAAATATAACACAAAACTCTGATTTATGGCTTTTGAATATTAATTAGTAAATAAGTAAAGTTTTTAGTAAATTGGTAAAAAGAATTTTATCATGAAATGTTTGGACCATCGTGTCACATAATGACTTTAGTCAATAGTATCATTAGTGTGTGTTATTCTTGGGAATAATTATGCTAGTCACAATTTGACAAGGACATTTTGCTCCTATTTGATTTAATCTTTTGTTATAACACGAGGATGGAATCTTGAATACTGTTTTTTTATTCACGACCACGCTGAATTAATATTATTTTTACGATTGATGTTCAAGCATCGCTTTTACATTTAGCGCAACGAGTTGCATTGATTTGGATTTATTTGTATGATTATTGTTCAACTATTGCCTTTGAATTCGGTGCAACAATTAGATTGAATTAAGGCCGGTTTATGATTGTTGCTAAGCAATCGCCGTTACAATTGGCGCAACCAACACATTTAATTTTACTATTATAAGATACGCGTTAGGATAGGCTAGGTGTGAAGAAGGTGGAGAGGAGTTGGATCCGCTTCAAGCATGGGATGAGTGACTCATATTATTGCTAAGTATTTTTTATGTAAACGTAGTACTAGCATTGGTTTTGGATATGATGATCTTGACTTCTTCGTCATTTTGGGGTCGTCTCTTTTACTCAATTTAATTGTGCTGAATTGGGAGACACTCATTATCGTATCCACATGGCTGTCGCTCGTCGGAATATAACCTCACTAGGCGCACAGTCCTTCGATTGCTTCCAGTTGGTATTCACACTAACCGGATCAGTGTCCATTACAACATGTTAACAATTTACATTGAGATCAAGATATTGAAGAAGCTTAATATATATATTTATAATGTAAGCATCGTGCTTTTGATTTTAATTTATATAATTTTTGTTAGTTTTTAGGGTTCCGTTTTTTATACGGAACACTATTGGTGAGAGTAAAACGAGTTTTCCACATTATATCGATTATCTCGTAAACTATAAATGCTATGGACTTTAAATTTGAGGTGCGTATAAAACTAATCTGCTCACATGAAATGATGGATACAAATAAAACTAAAGTGGTTTTCGTTTGGTTTACAGGGGTTCGATGTGAGACCTTTGAGAAAATAATTTTTTTTATAGATTCAAGTATTGTATCATATGAAAGGGCTTCATTTCAGTATACCTTAAAAATTTATTTTGGAATTTTACACCTCACCATTTTTTGTATAATAATAACCTCGATTAGCTCCGAACCTAACTGATCGAAAATTTTCAAATGCATTTGGAATGATAGAAAAATTAGTACGTTTTTAATTAATAATATAAAAAAGTGTCATATTCTCATACTAAGGGGGTGGAAATGAGGGGGTGGGGGTGGAAATGAGGGGGTGGAATTAAGGGGGTGGAAATGAGGAGGGGTAAAATCACTATTTAAAATGGGGTCAAGTGGGGTGTCATTTGAAAGAGCACTTTATTTAAAAAACATGGCAATTTCTTATAGAATTTTGCGATGCACAGTTTTTGAGTTATTTTCAAAAAAGTGCAACTTTCATACCGTTCCTCCGCCCTACGTTTCGACACTGATTGACAGAAAAATTTGAAAAAATTCATAGAGTTAGGAAATTTGGTAAATTTTGTATGAAAATTATAGCAAGGTCTCAAATAATTATATTTCTGTGTGTTTAGGGGACCGGTGTAAGGAGGGTAAAAAAAATTTTTTTGACCCAAGCGAGTGGGGTGTCATTTGAAAGAACACTTAATTAAAAATTTGTTTCAATTTTTTTTAGAATTTTGCGGTGCACAGTTTTTGAGTTATTTTCAAAAAAGTGCAAAATTCAGACCGTTCCCCCCCCCCCTACGATTCGACACTGATTGACAGAACAATTTGAAAAAATTCACAGAGCTAGGAAATTCGGTAAATTTTGTATGAAAATTATAGAGAGGTCTCAAATAATTATATTTCTGGGTGTTTAGGGGACCGGGGTAAAGAGGGTAAAAGAAAATCTTTTTGGATCCTAGCGAGTGAGATGTCATTTAAAAGAGCACCTAATTTATAAATCATTGCAATGTTTTTTAGAATTTTGTGATGTAAAGTTTTTGAGTTATTATCAAAAAAGTGCAAAATTCAGATCGTTTCGCTCCCTACGTTTCGACGATGATTGACAGAAAAATTTGAAAAAATTCGCAGAAACAAGAAAATTTGTAAATTTTGAATGAAAATCATAGCAAAGTCTCAAATAACTATATTTCTGTGTGTTTAGGGGATGGGTGTGGGGAGAGTAAAAAACCACTTTTGACCCAAGCGAATGGGTCATATGAAGGAGCACTTAATTTAAGAAACATTACAATTTTTTTAGAACTTGGCGGTGCACAGTTTTTGTGTTATTGAAAAAAAATATTTTTAGTATGTAGCCTCTCCACCCCCCTAAATTTCAACACTTGATTGACCGAAAAAATATTCAAATTTAAACCATTTACAAGCTGGTGAATCTTTCTTGAGTTACCATAAACGTCTATGGATGAGATTTAACCTAATGTAACATTTTTTGAGTTATTTTTGATCAATGTGGATTTGATTGTAATTTACTATTGACATTTACGATTAAACATTAATTATTTTGTTATGCGTCTATGGCCTGGAAATATAAGGACATTACAACACAACTTTTTGTCAATAGTTTTTGATATTGTGTTCTTTTACATTCACGGAACCCTTGACGAGCGAATTTTATTCGCACTTGTCTGACTTTTGTTTTTATTATAATTAATTTTTTTGTATTCAACGTTTGACTTTTGTTTAGATATAAATTTTTGGTTATAAATAAAAGATTCCCTAGTCAGGATTCCCGTTTGATTTTATAATAGAGTCCAATGGTTTCATGATTTCTATTATGGAACTATGCATCAAAATAAGAAATCGTAAAATTGTCATCGTCTTCACCCCAATAAAACTCAACCATTTTCCATTCCATGTTTAGAATAATAAACAAATATTAGCTGCGATGGGCTGTAATGAGCCAGTATCTTGGACTAATCTTTGTTTGGTTACGCAGGATATCATCACATGAGCATGTGAGAGGCATGACGAAAGAAATTTCGACACATACAGTTTGTGTGCCAGAAATGTTGTAAAAATTTATTAGAAGAAGGAATACAGACTGTCACAAGAACTACTTAGGCCTGGAGTATAATCAAAAGAGAGCAATAATTTGCTAAAGACTTAAGTGGCAGAACCTAAGAAAACTAAAAGGTGCCTTTACAGGACACTGTAAATTGAGGAAACAGCTCAAGAATATGATAGTTGAGTAAACGGAAGAATGTAGTTGGAGTAAGAATCGCCAAGTCACCTTTTCAAAGAGTGGATCGTATGACCAGCATGAAAAGGTTTCATTTAGGAAGGTTTCATTTACCCATAAAAAAATGGGACTATGAGAAAATGCACTAAAGGTTTGTATATCGAGTGTCATCAAACACACAAAATGTATGAGGGTTTTAAATAAACATTCGGAAATATTTGTTTAAAGCAGTGATCAGATTTTATTTTTTAAGGGCGCTCTTACTTATTTTAAAAATAAAACCATGCGGGCTTTATTTTTATAATTTATTTTTCGCTCTTGCACTTAGGATAATATTAAAAAATTTACAAAAAAGCTCTTTATAGGCAAAATAAAAATTTACGAGAAAAGATTTTGTTGGCAGATAGTTATTTGAAAAAAATAAATATAATGCTCTCAGAGATTTTTTTTATAATAATTTTTTTGTTTTTCTTTTCTTATGGTTTAGTTTGGTTAATACAATGAAAATAAGCGAGGTCGATATGAATATAAAATAGCTTAGTTTACAAAAAAACAACTACAAAGCAATAGTTTTTTCAGATAATACAGTTACTTCAGGCAAATCGAAGTCGACTTATGTTTTTTTACTGTTTTAATAAAAAAAAGAAAAACGTGCATTTGCCCTTATCAGTCGGAATGGATAGAAATAAAATTTATATAAAATTAATTAATAAAATAATAGTCGAAAAAAAAAATTAATTAATTTATAACTATAAATTAATTAATTTTTTTTCGACTATTATTTATTTTAATTTTAACGAACCCGTTCAATAAATCATTTTAAATAAATAATAATAAATAATGTTATTTACTTCATAATTTAATTCATGCATATCAAATTAAAAATTTTTTTTTTTTTTTTTTTTTTTTTTTTTTATTTGTAGCAAACAGTTTCCCAATTACATGCTACAATAATTCATACTAAAAACTAGGAGGTACACTGCATTAAAGAATACATAAAAATAAAAACCAAAAATAAAAACAACAAAAATAATAATAAATAACAATAATAAAATTAAACATTTAGAAATTAATTTTTTTTTGTCAATAACACACGAGACTCAAAATTTGCATCAAAACGAAACATCTAGACTTAACTAAAAATATTAATACAATAATTGATGAATTATGTTATGCAGAATTTATCAGCATGTGAAACTACATAATCATTTAAGATGGTACGACAATTCGATCTGAATACACTTAACGACACATGAAAAAAATCAACACTTGAAAAAATCTCATTATGATAAATCTGAAGTCTTGATATTGGCGAGGAGACACCTATATTTGTTCGAGAAGCCGATGGCAGAAAGAGCTGGTTTAATCGAGTTCTATAGGACGATGCGTAAAAATTAATATTGAATAGAACCTCAGTATCGATAAGAGAATTAACAATTTTATATAAGAGAACTTCATCAAGTATATACCTTCGCGACTCCAAAGTAGTCATACTTAACTTATCAAGCCTGGTATGGTATGAGAGCTTCCCAGTGCATGGTATAGCATTAAAACACACAATTCTCGTAAATCTTCTTTGCGTTCTTTCAATTAACTTAGCGTATGTGTCATAATAAGGATGCCAAATATGACAACCATATTCAAGAATACTCCGAACTAGGCTATTGAATAATGCTACTCATTGCTTTTAAATTAGTATAATTAATATGCTCATCAAAACGGAGTTTAGAGTCGAAAATGACTCCTAAGTCCTTAACACTGTTAACATGATCAAGCAAAGTTCCATTAATGTTATAATCAAAAACAATATTCTGATTTTTACGTGAAAAAGTTATAAACTTGCACTTATTAATATTTAATTGCAAATCATTGATTACACACCAGTTATGAACTTCATTTAAATCTCGTTGAAGTTTAAGACAATCTTGCACACTTTTAATTGATTGAAAGATTTTTAGATCATCTGCATAGAAAAGATGAACACACTGAAGTATCTTCGATAAGTCATCAATGAAAAGTAAGAATAGCAGGGGACCGAGAATGGAGCCTGGGGTACCCCAGACGAAGGAATAAGTCCTTTTGATAAGTTTCCATTGAATTTGACATACTGCATGCGATTCGTTAGGTATGAAGCAAACCACTGAATAAGATTATAAGGTAAACCAAAAAAATCAAGTTTAGAAACCATGATTTCATGTTTAACTTTGTCAAAGGCCTTTGAAAAATCTGTATGAATACAATCCACTTGAATATTCTTATCAATTGAGTTAAACGCATAGGTAGAAAATTCAAGAAGATTAGTAGTCGTGGAGCGACCAGAAATAAAACCGTGTTGTTGAGGGCTGATTTTCTACTTGACCAGTTGAAAGACTCTAGAATGTACAAGTTTCTCTAGAATTTTCGCAAAAGCATTCATAATAGAGATTGGTCTATAATTAGCAACGTTCGCCGTGTCCCCTGATTTGAAAATCGGAATGATGAAAGATTCCTTCCATTTATCCGGAAATGTCGATTGTTGAAGAGATAAATTAAATAGCATTGTTAAAGGTTCAACTAAACCAGAAGCAATATTTTTTATAAATAAATTAGAAATCAGATCTGGACCAGGGCCCTTATCACTCTCAAGTTTGGTTATCATTAGAGACACATCATCTTCTGTTATTAAGTGAGAAGAATCTATATGATGAACGGAATAAGATCTTAATGGGGAAAAGAAACTATTGGTATAAACCGAATTAAAATTTTCTGCAAACAAGTTACAAATCACTTCAGGCTGATTAGACTCTTTATTACCAAGGAACATTACAGAGGGGAATTCAGATTTAGACCTTAACGCCTTATTATAGTCCCAGAACTTCTTAGGTTTCTCTACCAAAGATCTCTCCATTAAGAGAGTATATGCTTCAAAACAACAGACTATTTCTTTTTTAATATTGGTTCTAAGAGAAGAATATAAGATTAAATCAGAAGGGTTTTTGAATTTTTTACATTTTGATCTAATTTTTTCCTTTTTCTTAATAAGGGATATCAAGGACTGAGAATACCAACAGGGATATTTTTTAATTGATGGTTTAACTGTTGCAATATAAGGTTTAACGATTGCCATAAGCTTGTCATAGAACAAGTCAACTGCAATATTAACCGGTGAACCATCAAAATATGTTTCCCAATCCACTAGATTCAAGCTAGATGTAACCAGCTCATAGTCCACTTTACTTAGGTTAATTGAAGGAAATGAGAAGAATGATTGAGTTTTAGGTTTAATTGAATTAATGCGAACACTCAACGGAGGATGATATCGATCGATTTTAGAAAGAGCTGTAATACTTCTGCTGACATCATAATTTAAGATAGGAAGATTGGTAAAAATTAGATCTAACAATTTATTTTGAAAATTTTTTACATGATTGATTTGAGAAAGCATTGACAATTCCATTGTCTCAATTAAATACTCAGACAATCGACCTTCAAAACGTCCTGCAGTTATATATTTAGGATCATTCATTAACCAGTCGATGCATGATAAGTTAATATCACCAAGTACTAGAAACTGTGAATTTTCACCAGAGGTATATCTTAAGTTTGACAAATGGTCCAAAAACCGCTTGAATTCATCAAAGGCGTACCACAACTAAGATAAATATTACAAATGAATAAATAAGACCCATTTAACAGACTGATTTTGATCCAAACATCATCAAAGGCAAAAGAATCCAGAGAAGGTAGTGCAGAAAATTCAATATTTTTGTTCAATGCAATAAGTGCTCCTCCACCATCAGTTTTGTTAGTCAATTGCAGGTTTCTATCCTTTCTCACAACCACATATCTTTCATCGAATGCCTCATTTGAATTAATAGTATCATTTAACCATGTTTCAGTTAAGCAAACCAGATCGAAATTACTTAGTCGAACCGCTAATTTAAATTCGCTTAATTTAGTTTTCAAGCCTCTTGAGTTTTGATAATATAATTTGATGAAAGTTGACTTAACATTAAAATTATTAGAATTTATAGATGACATATATGACATATAAAAATAGATGACATATAAAAATTATTCCTTATTAAATTATTTACCTAAATGGAGATCATTATCTAAAATTACGATTCAATCACACAAATAACGAAATAGTACGAAAACTAACCAGAATAAAACAAAACAAACAAAAATATGTATGTAACCGGATAGTTTAAAAAAAATAGATTTTATTTTATTCCTCTTTTCTTTGAACGAAATAAAAGAAAAAAAAAGAAAATCTATAACGTACAAAAATTTATTTCTAAAGTAAAATTAAAATATCTGAGGGCGAAAAATAAGAAAGTAAAATTTAGCTCTTTGAGTGCAGATTTTAATTTATATGTATTTTATTTTGGAAGACAAAAACTTTTTAAGGGCAAAATAAAATAAAATCGGAACACTGGTTTAAAGAGACCCCTCCCCTTTGGTTAAATTTTTCCAAAGTGCTTTCAAAACTGTGGCAAACCGCACAAAAAGCTATGCACCAAAATTCATCAATGCTATCACTTAATGTTATTGAAATAAATAGTTGCGGGGATCTGGAAAGCTTTTTGTCCCGATTGTTATATTGCAAATGGGTCAAAAATCGTTTTCCATTTTATTATAGCTTGCAGTATATGACCACGTTGATGGTCTACACCTATATGTAGGCCCATCATGAGCAATAATTTGTTTAATATTAATATATTTACAAGTTTCTCTATAATCTAGCTTAAGACTTTAATTTTCGTTCCATACATTTTTAATACTTCTGTATTAGTATACAAGAATAATGCTTTTACATTTTTTACACGTAATTTGAGTAATAATTGGTTTAGCATTGAATGTATGGTCATGCTAATCTTATTCAACTGCAGTATAAAAATATTGTAATATTTACAGATTAAAACCAAACGATAAATAAAATCGATTACAGAAATTCTTATTAAAACAAGACTTAAGTTAAACCATAAACATAATACCGCTACGTGCAAGTTGAATTACTCTCAAGTACTATCACAAATATCTGGTCCTCTGGAGACCCGCTTGAAAGCTCCACAATAACCTTTTTTTTATAATTTTAGCAAAACTATTTAACAATAACTCTCTTTCTATATAATCGATATTAGCTTCCCATTGGAAAACAAAACATGATTCATTCTAATCATAAATTTCCTACATTCCTATCCCCCGGGGGCTTAGATAATATTGGTTGAAGTTGACAGTAAGACTGACAATAAATTTTTTTATCTAAAGAAAACCTGTGTCATATAAAGATTAATAATGCTACCATTTTCCCCAATGAAATTTAAACGTTCGCAAATCTGTAGAGCACAAAAAATAAAATGCAATTAAAATATTCGTTACCGAATTCAATTTGTTTCTGAGTAACGACGAAAAAAGTTTATTCATAAAAGAAATATAAAATAATTTTATATATTTCATTTCAATCAATAAAATTATAAAAAAATATAAATCATTAAAAAGTTTTGTAACAGAATCTTCGTTATCAAAACTAGAAAATATCCCGATCACCTTGTATAGAGAAAAAATCGTTCAGGAATATATTTAATTTAATGATAAAAAAATGTTTGCTTTTTATTTCGATCTGTTTGTATATGAACGAGTCGTTATATTGTTTGTATTTACAAATCTATTTTGTAAGATTTTCTTTTGGTTCGCTTCTTATTTATTTCCTTATCCCATTTATATTTTGTGTTAGCTTTATAGGTTTTGGAAATACACATATAACGGTGACATTAAAATATGTTAAAAAAATGTCCCTTTACATTACAAAACAAGTAATTCCTTTTTCTATATTTATTGTTTTTTGGAAAGCTCAAGATGGAGTAAATTAAATTGGTGGAAAATGTCTTCAATTTTGGTTTTAAAATATTACTAAATTATACACATATTAGTGGTAAAGTTTTTATATTTCCTAAACAATTATATTTATTTTTATTTTATGTTTATAAAATTACGTAAATATTTCGACTTTGCGGGTCATCTTCACGGACTAAAACAAAATTTTAAAATAAATACAAATAGAAACGGTGAAAGCGTATGTAGATTTCGATTATTTTTGCATTCACAGCAAAATTAAACACAGATGAATAAATAAATGTTTAAAAAAAACAAAAGGTGTACAAAATTATAATAAGGAGTTTAAGCTGTAACAATTGGTGTTGTAGCGGGATCTGGAAATAATATTAGTGAAAGAGATTGTTATGAATTTTTTTGTTGACATTTTTTTATAGACTGTTACGATGGTATTACTGATATAAGAATAAGGAAGCTCCACTTTTAGGATCTAATACTAGTAGCTGAAATCGTAGAAGAAGTCATTTTATACATACAATTTATCATCTAAAGGGTTCGTATAGTACACCTCAGAAATCAGGTACTAAAGTATGTGAAGGAGAAATTTATTCTCCAGAGTATTGGTTCAGAACCTATTGTGTGACAAATTACTTAATACCAAACCAACTGCCTGGAGAAGATTGGGGAGGGGTTCTGGGTCACCAAACTTGTGTGCTGGGTAAGCTTAGAAAATGATCAGCATCATCAACAGATCATCATTCGGAAAACATTTACTTAGGAAGATGCTTATTTGAAAGTCGAAGGCTAGGTAAAGGTTATTATATGAGTTGTAACGGCGCACAATTCCTATTCTTAATTATTATTTCTAAAATACACACGAAGAATTTTTTGAAGCACTAACACATCACGTAAATTAAATGAGGGTTATCAACACAAAGACTACACTGAGACGATAACTTAAGTCCAAATGTCACCTAAAGATTTTCCTTTGGTGAAACATGTGGATGCCAGCTCTACATCCGTGTCGAACCAATATTTGATGCAATTCCATATGATTTACCCATGTGGAAGCTCTGGTACCATAACCTTGAACACTGGAAATGATCAAGAGACATCATGATGATATTACTGCTGCACATGGAGGTGTAAAGAAGACGTTAGAGATACTTCGACGTCTATAGTATTGGCCTGGCATGGCATCACAAAATCACAATTATACTGTTTCTTGTGATACCTGTAAACAAACAAAGACCACAAACAATATTTTCCGTCCACTGCCCGCAATTACAGTTCGTACTGAACGTCCATGGCGGAGAGTCTACATAGATTTTTTGGGATCGTATCCCCGCTCTACGCTTGGTAGCACGGTAATATGGATTGCCATTGATCATTTAACTAAATTTGTGTTACTCAAACCTCTTCAGAACGCAACCTTGAATGCCTTCCAGAGGGATGATGTATTTTTTACCTATAGGGTACCAGAGTTTCTACACAGCGACAATGGTAAATAGTGGATAAGCAAAACGGATTATTGGGGCCTATTCAGTAAAATCTTCTATCGAAAATTTCTGCTGTTCTTTTATTTTTTGTATGAAATTTTATTTTCCCGTTATAAAATTTCATACAAAAAATAAAAGAATAACATAAACTTTCGATAGAAGATTTTACTGAATAGGCCCCATTATCAGATTTCAAGTTCAACGTATTAGAACTGAAGTCTATAGTCTCTAGAGTAATGGATTCAAGAGGTTAAATATGTCGATCCTTGCTACATAGGATTCTAATCTGGGGAAGATATATCTTATGCTTTTCAAGCCGCGGTTCACGGTTACACAAAATATTGACCGCATTATTTGTTGTTTAGACAACATGCAGTTTCAGATGGGAAAAACTATCATCTTATGAAATCCTTTCATATTATCAACGAGACTACAAACAAAAAATTGGATCGCTCGGACCATCTGAAAAAACTTGTCGTATGCAAACAAATCTTATATCATTGTTTTGAAAGTCGCAACACCACTTGTACAGCAAAACATCATTTGAGTAACGCAGATCTTTCCATTCCATTTCGTTATTTGACCACTGAAGTTCACACTACTATTATTCCCTCTTGGTATTGTATCATGGGTCTAACGGTACCAATGAGGATTATGACTGTGAAATACAATGTTCCGTGAGAATCTTTTATAGATTTGGCGTGCATGAGATTTACTTTCTCTCTGGTTGTTGGTTCTTGTTCGATTCCTGATTCCAGGTAATTACGTTGTTTAGAGCTGATTCAGTGGTCTCGTAATTCCTTTTTGTCACGTCGTTTTTTTTCTGGTTTGAATTACCAGGAATAAAAGTTTTGCTTTGTTACTGCTATTAAATTCAGATGGTGTAACGGCACACTATTGAAAATCTTAATCCAGAAACAAAAATAACAAACAATTTAAAGTCCTACCCTATGTTATTATCAAAACCAATAAATAAAACAAAAAATCTCATAAAAACCATCTCCACCGAGTTTAATGTTGGTAATGGGCTATGGTAGTAGTAGTGCAATTTTGGTAATTGTGATGGTTTAATTTACGAGGAATATGTAAAAGGAACAGAATACTGTACAACAAATTAGCGCTTCCATATTCCATACCAAATTTTAAATTTTTTTTAAACCCATTGCCCCTTGTATAGCAGATGGTATAGCACTATCATTGTCTTTGGAAATTAATAGCCAAATAAGAGTAATTATATACTAAATCAAGGTTCTTCTCAAACCAAATTAAAATTATTGTTTATCTTATAAAAACCTATTAACTTTGGAGCCTATTGACATACCACAACCGTCAAGAAATATCAGAAACTGACAAAATAGGTCCTGTAGTCTTAAAAACGAAGATATGAAACCAAAAGTGGGACTAAATTGTGAAATATATAAAGGACACGTAACTAAGCTACACAGGACAGTGGTAGCAGATACGATCAATATATTTATGAAAAAACAGTGTTTGATAACACTGTGCGACAGCCAAAATCCGCTGGGGTTCTGACTACCGGGAAAAGTTATATCGGTAAAAAAAAGTTATACGTGTCCCAGCGTTTCGCTGGGTCACGTCTAGGAATCGAGATATATCGGTTTGAAGTTAGTAAGTATCATATAGGAGAAATTGTCACGTTTGGGGTTCTTTTTTGACATAACTCGAGAACGACTAGTCCGATTTTGCTGAAACAAATTTAGAAATTAAGAATTACAATTCCTTTAATCTACTGATATACTATACTGAAAAAGTAACGAAAAAATAAAAAAATTAAAATGAAATAAATAAGAAATACAAAAAAAATAAGATAAATAAATAAATGAAATAAAAAAAATAAGGTAAAATAAAAAAAAAATAAAAATAATAAAATAAAACTATAATAAAAATATAAAAACATAAAATAAAAAAAATTAAATAAATAAATAAAATAAATAATAAATAATAATAATAAATAATAATAAAATAGTAATAAATAATAATAAATAATAATAATAAATAATAATAATAATAAATAATAATAATAATAATAATAAACAATAATAATAATAATATAATATAATAAAAATATAAAAATATAAAATAAAATTATACTAAAAATAATAAAATAAAATAATAAAATAAATAAATAAAAAATAAAAAAATGAAAAATAGAAAATAATAAATATAAAAGTAAAAAAAAAATAAAATTAATACACAATGACACATGGACACATGTCCAAATACATTTAAAACAATAAATTTTGGAGTTTATTCCAGTAAAAATATTAAAAAAAATTTCTATAAAAAATCAATATTCTTGTCAAAATGAGATACCTTTACTTAATTATAAATAAAAGCGAAATGCGTTCATCGATTTTCATGACCTATGTATCGTTTTGTGCACAGATTATGTGACTTTACGTCAAAGTAATAAGACTTGACACTTTTTCCCGTTTTGAATTTTTCATGATTTTTTAAAATACATTTTTTTTATTTTTTAGGCAAAAAAATATTTTTTTTCTTCATAAATTTATTTATAACTGCGAAACTGTTGATTGTGTAAAGAAATAGTGTATTAGTAGATTAAAGGAATTGTTATTCTTAATTTTTCTAAATTTGTTTCAGTAAAATAGGACCAGTCGTTCTGGAGTTATGTCCCCAAAACGTGACTATTTCCATTATATGATGCATACTAACTTCAAATCGATATATCTCGATTCCTAGACGTGACTCAGCGAAACGCCGGGACACGTAAAACTTTTTTTACCGATATAACTTTTCCCGGTTGTCAGAACCCCAGCGGATCACTGACCCCTACCATTTGTCGCACAGTGTAATCAGCCACCACCAATGAACCCATCGGCAACACTTTTACCTAGATCCTATATCGAAAAAAAGATTTTAATTATACTCAGGGTCGGGAAAATGCCGTTTAATAAAACGCTGTTTAAGTAAAATAGACAACAATATCATCGTTGTTTGTGCTGGCTGTAGTTTTGGACCAGATGACACAGGATATTTGTTTAAATGCCCTATAAAATTATTTAATTTTGAAAGTCCTATCATTACGGGCTAATCCTATAGAGATGGGGATATTTTTTTGACTTAAAGACGTCGAAGGAGGAATGAAGTGTTACATTAAAACAACAACAACCAAATTTCTTATCCTGTTGTTGTATGGGCTAATAGAAACACTTAGCACTGGTATTGGTAAATCAATAAAATATGGGAAGAACTACGTAACTGATGTATTGATAAATGCACTAAAGAGGAAAAGGAGTTTTGGTTGCAGCTATAAGAAGGACTTAAACAGCATTTAGTTTGCCAGGGTTTTAACGATGATCTGCTTTTATTCTTGCCATAAAAAAAAACACAATTGTTGACAAAACGACATCATAAAACCAATTTATTATCGTATAATCCATGCTATAATCCAAACATTTATGTCTGCTGCAGGTCAATCAACCAACTTTTAACATTTTCTCAGTTAATTTCTTTGTTGCGTCTCATAAGCAGTAATACATATCTACATAAATAATAAAAATTTGGTTATCTAAAGCTTTTGTCATATTATATGTAGATATATTACGGTTTTGCGAAATTATAAAATGTAGAATGGTTTGTAGTTGTAGGGGGAACGTTTTGTCGTTTGACTGGAATTGTTGTTTTTATGGAAATGGGGTATGATAAAATTTTAAATTAAATGATTTGCCCGTGATGAAAGCATAATTAGAAAGAAACAATAGATAGAGAATCTAGCTATAAATTTGATCAAATTGCGTGATTAGGACATTATGTAAATTTTAATCAAACCGAGTTGTTATTGTGCCTAACAGTAATTTATTGGACCACAAGTGTTTTTAATTGTTTAATTTTTTTTTGTGGAATTATTTAAAATTTTCTTTTATGTGAAAGTGTTGGCTACAACAGTTTTTAAAAATAAATTTGTATTTTTTTACGTGTGAGTGTGTTTTAGAAAATGACTTCGAGGAGAGCGAAACTGTTTTTTACTTTGCCGGTTATTGGAAAAGAATTTCATTTATGGGGGCTGAAAAAATTAGAAATAAAGGATGATCATGAATTATAACTAGAAGTTGAATAAAAATAATACATTGAGCTTAATTTGTAATCTGGCGCATACTTAAATGTGACAGACTTACGAATTTTTATTTTGGAGCATCAAGCGAAGCTTTACTTTAAAATATGTGCTTTGGAATGATTTAATACAATGGATTATTATATGTATGATTGTATTGCTTTTGATCATATTCATTTCATCCTTGGTGTGTTATAACTTAATTTAAGGCGTTACATGACACAACGTCAATGGACCATGGTTCGCATGCCTGGTTTTGTAAAAACATATTTATGTAAGCTTTTTTGATTTTATTTCTATAATGTTTGTTTAAATTTTTCAATCAACCTTGATTTGATTTTGGTTTATATGTATGTAGTTTTTTTCATAAGAGATCTCCTTGGTTTAGATTGGGGATTGCAATCCGGGATTAATGAAGTTCAGTTTTTCCTGCAGTTCAGGTAGAAATGTATGTTGAACTCAACCGCATGTTGGAACTTGGCGTGATTAAAGAAAACGTTAGCGCATAGAGCTCACCAAGTAAGGAAGAAAAATGGAAAGACCCGTCTTTGTTTAGGTGTACGACGTTTGAATTCGGTCACTCATAAGGATGCTAACCCTTTTCCAATTATTGATGGCTTACTAAGTAGACTTGGTGAAACTACCTATATATCCAGCTTAGATCTTAAGGACCAATTTCGGAAAATCCCTTTAGAACCAAAATCAAGGGATAACACTGCGGTTACCATCCCTGGACATCCGTTATATTAGTTAACAGTAATGCCTTTTCGGTTGTGCAACGCTCCTCAAACACTATGCCATTTGATGCATAAGGTAATCCATCATCAAAACCATGACCGTGTCTTTGTTTACCTTGACGATTTATGATATGAACTTCTTGAACATCATGTAGAATTGTTGACTGAAGTTGCAACTCGACTTAAAGCCACTGGACCTACCATCAATATTGAAAAGAGTCACTTTGTCTTCGAAAAATAGAATATCTAGGTTTCATAGTAGGTAACGGCTGCTTGCGTGTCAGTAGTAATAAAGTTCAAGCAATTGCTAGTTTTCCAACTCCTAAGAACGTAAGGCAAATTCGAAGATTTCTAGTTTTGACCAGTTGGTACCACAGGTTCATCTCAAACCTATTCAACCATAGCTGGACCACTCATGCAGCTCTTGAAGAAGCCTAAAAAAATTGTCAGATCTGAAAAGACTCAAAATTCATTCGATCAATTGAAGAACTTTTTGATTACTGCACCAGTACTTGTCAATCCAGATTTCAAACGAAGATTTCACATACAGTGCGATGCTAGCAGTACTAGTGTAGGAAGTGTACTATTTCAGGTGGCAGATTTTAATAGTGGAAAACCAATAGCACACATGTGTCAAAAGCTCAATGCCTCGCAACGCAGTTACAATCTGTCTGAATTTGAATGTTTAGATGCAGTCTCAGCTGTAAAAAAATTTAGAGCATATATTGAAGGCTTACCACTCACGATAATTACCGACCATAGTAGTCTCAAGTGGCTCATGGGCCAGAAAGATCTTCCTGGAAGACTTGCGCGTTGGAGTTTAAAGCTCCAATGTTCTAATTTTGAAATTGAGTATCAGATGCACTTTCGCGTATGTATGGAGAGCACACTGTTGATAAAGTTAAAATTCTGGATGATATAGATGTGCGCCCATTGCACGTAGCTCTGGATGATAAAGCATTTCAGAACGATTAATATTCGACCTTAATTACCTCTTTAACTGACAAAGTGTTAAATATGAAACTTGTCGATGGAAAATTTTACATTAACACTGAGTTGACTGACATCCCCGAATGGAAGCTTCTCATCCCTAAAGATCTTTAAACTATTCTCATTCACGAGCTTACAATTCACCGTTCTCAGCGCATGCTGGAGCTGCTAAAACTTTGCGATGCCTATGAAGGCAGTATTATTGGTCTAAGATGAGGACGATGTCAGAAAATATGTTCCTGACTGAGATACCTGCAAGAGTAGTAAAGTCAATAATATCCACTTTACAATCACCTATGGGTGATCCATCATATATTTACTTCCCATTTCAAAAACTATATGTGGATTTCCTTGGACCATATTCACGCTCAAAATAAGGAAATTTGTATATATTAATTGTCCTCGATCATTTTTCAAGATACGTTTTAGTTGAACCTCTTCGCAACTCAACTGCTGAGCTTGCAATAAAGTTTTTGGAAAATCGAGTTATAGTGTTTATATGCTGTACCTGAATATTTGGCTTCAGATAACGGCTATTCTTTTAAATCTAACAAGTTTAAGGAATTTTTAGCAAATTACGGTGTTCATCATACATTTACCCCAGTATACTTGCCGCAATGCAACGCATCAGAGCAAGTAAATCGGTCCATTCTTTCAACGATTCGTTCTTTTTTAAAAGATTAGAAGACAACGCATAAGTTACTTCGTCCTGTTCCTGATTTCCAATTTGATCCATTTATTTATTCATTTATTCTTCAGATAGTTCTTCTTTGTTCAAGAGAAAGTTTTAAGGAAATTAAAAGAAGCATATCATAAGAGCGCTGCTCGTTATAATCTGCCCTCCCGCGTCCAAAAACTGGAACCAATGCAGACAGTTTTTGTTCGATATTTTCCTCAAAGCAGACGAAAAGATTTTCAGCCAAGTTGTCCCCTAAATTCTTAGGTAGGCAACGTTGTTTACAAGGGAAGAACGTTTGGCGTCTTTCATGCAAAAGACATAAAATCTCAGTAACGCATACATAGAATGGAGAAAGTGTCCATTTCGCGTTCTCCCTCAAATAAACTCCAGAGTCCGGTTGAGAGCCATCTTCATTTGATTCGATTTGTGGCGGTGAAAAAGAAATCTTTCTCTTTTTCTTCGTCACAAGAGATTGAAATTTGAACCTTCTTAATAATTAATCACCTTAAACTTCATTCGGAACAATTTCCTAAGTTATTCTAAATTCCTTAATCTTCAATTCCTTTCTACAATATCCCATATATTTAATTTATTGGATTTGCTGCTTGTAAGATCAAAGCGAGGTTTATGTAATATAATTTATTCACTTCAATTTTGAAAAATTAATGGTTTATAATTACATTTTCTGTAAAACAATATTTTCTGCTTGGGTTTTGAATACAAACAAGTACATTTTCTAAATGATATGTGATACCAAGCCTGATGTGATGATTATGATTGGCTAGATAATCATCACATGATTTTCTTGATTAATTAAACGGACGGGTGAAAGCACCTCTGCAGTTAGAGGTTTTTGACTTGTCGGCTTCAACAAAAATGTTTGCAACAATCCCCAACAACAACAATTTTCAAAAACCTTATAACAGTCAATGAAAAAAAAATAAAAAGATTTGAATAGAAGAAATTCATTTTTTTTCTTAGAAATAAACTATTTTGATATTTTGCAGTAATTGCACGACATATGATATAGAGTAGGATTTCCATGTGTTTTTCATATATAGTGTCATAAATTGTCACACACATTATCTGTGGTAGATTTGATATTTGTTTGTTGCAAAATTGAATAGATGTAGTTTTGCTTATATGTAGCTATTTTTCTTTTTAAAATTTGTTCGATATCTGTTTGTAATTAGTTTAATTTGTTTAAACTAATCTGATACATCAGATTCTACTTGTACACAAAACTGTCTTATCTCGAAATCTATCTATTTCTAGCAGACATCTTGCCAGTTGGACTTTTTTTGTGTGTATTAAGTGTGAATTCAACATCAAGCTCATCCAAGTCACAATATCAGTAGGAGTAACTTGAAGGACATTTGTAATGTAAACAAGAAAAACTGCAATCGATAATCCTACCAATCCGTTCACTTCGTAATCAAGGGAAGAAAAGGTTAAAAACTCGGAAAATGGTAGAAATGTTGCATTTCCCAACTTTTGTTTTTTCAATTTAAAATTGTTCCCAAGCAAGTTAGTGAAAAAAAACTTATTTAAATGATTGTTTTAGTTTACATATCCGACAACTAAAAACCATATTCATTTAATCTTTTTTTATTCTTGTTCTTCATATTTGACATTAAAATTCATCGCTCAAATTTTTTATCTTCATCTAAACAAAAACTTACATCATCATACCCATATTATAATGCAACACTCGTATAATATTTCATAAATTTATTTACGCCCTCAGCATAACATAGTAAATATTATGTCTTCTTTATAATCTTTCAATCAATCTCACGTTATATGGAAACAATAACAATAATTGCAGAAAAACATATTCATAAAAATAAGTTGTACATATTCACACCCTAAAAATAGTCAACCCTACGAACAAAATAAAAACGAACAAAATCTCTAGGAGAATATAATATTTTGATAAATTAGAATTGAAACCATTAATTGAGATGAATCTTAATTAATTTAAGAAGTTCCTTCGTTATTTTATTATATCGTTATAGTAAATATTAGTATTTTCTTGGAATAACCTTAATTTTTCAAGTTAACCTTTTAAATACGAGTAAAAAGAAAATACACGGAAAAATAAATTTATTCACAGCACGATTTTTCACATAAACTTTATTTGTTTTATGTGTGTCTTACTTTTTGTGTTTACTTTGGGAGATAGTAAAACCCAAAAACAAACCAAATAATAGAGAAAAAACAAAATAAATTTATTTTTGTTATTATTATTTGTTTTTTTTTTTTTGGAAATTCCATTCGCAAGACGTAAAATTGTAATAAGATTATCAAAAGTAATATTAATAAAAAAATAAGAAAATGTCTATTTCTGAAATATATTTATTAAATATATATTCAGATAAAAGTTTTTCCTTTATCACAGTGATTAAAGTTCTATTAAAATATTAACTTTCCATTTAATTGGCTTTAAATGTCATTTCATATAAAAACAGTTAAATTAAAACGTTTTTGTTTTTTTAAACGTAAATAGAAGGAAGAAGAAAGTTTCAAATTTCTTTAAAAGGAAATTATTGTTATTTGTGTTATTTAATTGGGCAGTTACAATTTTTTGCGTTTCTTTTCCTTTAATTGGATGAAATGAAATGTATTAACCCAATATTGTACTCATAATTAAAGTTGGTTTTGATTTGTAACTTGATATTTATTTGGATATAAGTTTCATTTTAAAAGATTGGAAAGAAGGGAATTGAAGAATAAAAAAGGATATGAAAGTAGTTGATGACGAGAGATTCACGATAATTATAGTATTCCGTTTGCACAACGCGTCCCCAAATATGGGTAACAGATTTATAAAACGGTTTTTTTTAAGCCTTTTAAATGGAAAACCGAGTCGGAAAATATGGAGGGGATGAAATCTCACAGCTCTGAGATATCAAGACTTCGGTCTGAGTTAAGGATTTTGATATAGTTTTCGGCAAACAACTTTTATGAGGACATTGTTTTTAGTATTGGGCAGCGATGTATATCAAACATAAAGCTCTTTGTTAAAGTACATGTATTTTTCATCTCTGTTTAGATATGCATTCCAAAACTAACACGAAATATTAATACATTGCCGGAAAATTATAACAGATCATAAATTAATACAACTAAGTGAAAAGATGATGCACCCAACAAACTACTCAAAAGCCTCTCCATTTATCATTTCAAGAAAATATTACAAAATCACAAATTCATATTTCTTTCAAAATTCCAAAAATATTGTAAAAATCAAATTAAATCAAACTTTTTTCAAAATTCTGAAAAAAATCCAAAAATTATTACAAAATCAAAGATTAAAACTTTTTTAAAAAATTCTAAAAATATTGCAAAAATTATAACAAAATCAACAATACAAATTTTTTTCAAAATCACAAGAATTATAATAAAATCAAAGTACAAACTTTTTAAAAAATTCCAAAAATTATAATAAAATCAAAAATTTAAATTTTTTCAAAATTCTAAAATTATTGCAAAATTTCTTAATTCACAAACTCAAAAATTCAAACTTTTCCCAAAATTCTAAAAATATTGCAAAAATTATAATAAAATCAAAAATTGAAACTTTTTTAAAATTTTAAAAATATTGCAAAAATTATAACTAAATCAAAAATACAATTTTTTTTTCAAAATTCCAAAAATTATAATAAAATCAAAAATATAATTTTTTCAAAAATTAAAAATATTGCAAAAATTCATAATTCCAAAATTCAAACTTTTTTCAAAATTCTTAAACTATTGTAAAAATCAAAACAAAATCAAATGTAAACTTTTTTCAAAATTTCAAAAATTATAATAAAATCAAACATTTAAACTTTTTCAAAATTCTAAAAATATTCCGAAAATTCTTACAATATCAAAAATTGAAACTTTTTTCAAAATTCTAAAATTATTGCAAAATTTTTTATTTCAAAAAATTAAAAAATTCAAACTTTTTCCAAAATTCTAAAAATATGACAAAAATTATAATGAAATCAAAAATTGAAACTTTTTGAAAATTCTGAAAATATTGCAAAAATTATAACAAAATCAAATATACAATTTTTTTTCAAAACTCAAAAAAATATTACAAAATCAAAAATTGAAACTATTTCCAAATCAAAAATTCGAAAAAACTTTTACTTTTACTTTTTCCAAAATTCTTAAAATATCGCCACAATTATAACAAAACTATAAATACAAGTTTTCCTCAAAATTCCAAAAATTATAACAAAATTTTCAAGTCCAATTTCATGCTCGATCAGATTTCATGCCATGCAAATAATTAATTTCATTTTTTCCCAAAAAATTGGGTAAAAAAATGAAAATTATTCTTTTGACACACTTGACAACAAATTTTGAACAAACTTATAACGGAATAATCTAAATTTTGGGCTCACATACCAATCCCGACCATCAAGATTTCTCCAATTTCAGTGTTCCTGCTCGTTTTTTAAGCCAAAATATGCAAATTTTCTTGTTTTGACACACTTGACGAATTTTTTGACACACTTCCAGGACAGCTATTGAACACATCGTTCTTTCGGCTCTTACCATTGAATATACCTATTTTTAGAAACAAACATTTTTGAAATCCCTCCAGCGGTTTTCTAGATTTCGTCGGTTGTGAATGACGGCCAGACGGCTGGCCGGCAGACAGACATACATTTGTTTTGTTGCCTTTTTTAGAATCAGTATGTCCTAAAACGTCGAGAAATGCCAACAAATTGGGGGTAAGAATTTTACTTTTGGCTCGAGAATGTAATACATACTTAGGTCTTTTAGACCGAGGTAATTGTTCTTTAAACTAAATTCAACAAAATATTTTGTAATGGTAAAATCATAAAGAAATTTGTTACATGAAACTGGTATCTGTTTAAAATTTAACAAAATGGTCTTCAGCTAAACAGTTTAATGCCAGGGGCCCTATTCCTGAACACATATTTGTCGATCGAAAATATTGTGAATTTCACCAAAATGCTTAACAACTTTTTTAAAAATGGTATTCTGTAACTCATATTTGTGTCAAACAAATTTTTACAAAATTATAACAGATTTTTGGTACTAGATTCGTACTTTTGACAACTAACTTTTTTAATCTTAAAAGATGCAAAATAAAATAAAAATATATTTAGTAAATAAATATGTTTTAATGATATCTTCTTATATATTAATACGCTAGATTAAAACTTTGTGGAGCATAAGGCTTTTTTATTCGCAGATGGATTCAATTCAAATTTTCACAGCTAACTGATATTAGTGTAACCTATATTGGGATCCGGATTCAAACAAATCGGATCATAAATAAAAAAGTTATTATATACGGAAAACTTTTTCTATACATATGCATTATAAGTTTACATACATATAAAAATATATTTGCTATCGAACAACGAACAACAAAAACGAAACTTAAAACTTTATTTTGTTATTCTTTTTTATATTTAATTTTTTCTCAGCTGTTAGTATATTTATTTCTTTGAATGTGAATAAACGTACATATTGTTTTTCTATGTTTTAAATTTCATTTCGAATTTTTTCTTATGCGTAAGATAGGTTTTGAGTTAGATCGTGTGAATCCTTTTGTTCGTTCTTTTAAATCAATGCATGAATTTTGTGAAAGACCTGAGAATGTTACTGCTGATGTGTCAATGGTTATAAAAGTTAACAGAGAATGTGATATTCATCGTTTTAATGATGCTGTTCAAACTGATGTGGTTGCTATTTTTAAAAATGATGAATTTTGTTCTTCAGATGAAGATAGAATTGATGGAAATGAAATGATTAATAAATTTGTATGTAATGAAATCCCTGATCCCATTCTTTTTCCTAAATTACATGAATATGTGAAACGTCATATGATGCATGAACCATGTGGTGCTCTAAATCCCAATTCTGTTTGTATGAGAGTGGTAAATGTAGTAATAATTTTCCAAAACCTTTTTCTGAAAATATTAAAGAATATGTGAATGGTTATCCTTTGTACCGACGACGTCATAATGGTATGAGTGTTGATGTACGTGGTGCATCTCTTGATAATAGATATGTTGTTCCGTATAATATTTATCTTCTTGCAAAATTCAATTGTCATATTAACGTGGAAATATGTACGACTGTTAAAAGTGTGAAATATGTTTACAAGTATGTATATAAAGAGTATGATTCTGCCAATGTTGAATTGAGAGTGAATGGAGAGAATGCAGTGAATAATGATGATGCGATTGTGGGAAATGAAATTCAAGATTTTTTGAATGGACGGTATGTTGGTTCGACTGAAGCTGCTTGGCGCATATTTGAATTTCCAATGCATTTTCAATCTCATACAATTATTCGACTTGATTGTCATTTGCCTAATAGACAAAATGTTTATATCAGGAATGGTAATGTGGCTGGCACAGTCGCAAATGTATCAAGAACAAAATTGTTAGCATTTTTCCATTTGAATTCCATTGATAATTTAGCTAATGAGTTTTTGTATACAGAATTAATTATGTTTGGTATGACCAAAGTAAATCGTGGAAAAGAAGACAACGTGGGGCTGATAAAGTTGTTGCTCGATTATATATGGTTACTCCAAAAGATATAGAATTGTTTCATATGCGTTTACTTCTGTTGCATGTTCGTGGTCCAAAATCTTTTTTTGATCTACGTATGTATGAAGGTGTACCCTACCCTACTTTTGTTGCAGCATGTGAAGCTCGAGGTATTGCAACAAATGATAATGAATAGCGTGAATGTTTACTTGAAGCTTCAGAAATTCAATCACCAAAACAGTTTCGTCAATTATTTGCATTTATCTGTGGTTTGAATGTTCCTCCGAATGCTTTAGCTTTTTTTCTTGACAGCTCATGCAGGTTGTGGCAAAACTTTTGTTCAAACGGCAATCATTCATAAATTTAATTCACTAAATCTTTCGTGTATTGTAACTGCCTTCAGTGGTATTGCATCAACTCTTTTGATTGGGGGGCGAACTTTGCATAATGTTTTCAAATTACCAATTCCATTATTAGAGAATTCAATGCCAAATATAACTCCAAACAGTGTACATGGCACATATATTAATAATGCATCAATCATTATTATAGATGAAATTTCAATGTGTTCTATTCATGCTTTAAAATTAACTAGGAAGGCCCGGCGTGCTTCGCTACGCTTATAAATAAAGTTTTTGCGTAGACATTTTGTTGACGTAGAAGCAATGATTTCAAAAAGTGGTAACGAGAAATGCTAGCATATAATTTTTAATTTTTCTTTTTAAATATATGAATGAAAAATAATCAGAACTCTAGCTGATCAGTTCGGATATACGAAAAATTAGCGATCAAATAAGTTAGAGATAAAATAAGCTTACTTGAAAACTTATTTGATCGCTAATTTTTCATATATCCGAACTGATCAGCTAGAGTTCTGATTATTTTTCATTCATATATTTAAAAAGAAAAATTAAAAATTATATGCTAGCATTTCTCATTACCACTTTTTGAAATCATTGCTTCTACGTCAACAAAATGTCTACGCAAAAACTTTATTTATAAGCGTAGCGAAGCACGCCGGGCCTTCCTAGTTTATATAAAAATATGATTATTTAATATTATTAAAGACTTAATTTTGCTTTATAAATTATTTTTTACGCCAATCGATGAAATTTGTATAAAAAAGTCAACACACAAAACATAAAGCAAAATTGTGATTTTGACAGTAAGTATATTGTTCTTGTCAGATTCACAATATTGTGTTGAACTTTCACCAAATTAGTGTTACATAATACGAAATTCACAATATTGTGTGAATTTACAATATTGTGATGACATTTATGTGTTCGGGAATAAGGCCCCAGTTCTTCAATAAACGATCAATAAACGAAAACAAGTAAGTTTTTATGGTGACAATTAAAACATGATTGAACATGATTGATTTGTTGTGATTTACCTGTATACGAACGTGTTTTATTTCGCTTTGATTTAAAATTTAATTTCATATAAAAGTTAAACAAAAAACAATTAATTATATACTTAAGTGCTTCAATTTTATTGATTACGTTTTATTTTAACAAAAGAGTGATTTGTAGGTAGATTTTATTGACAAATCTACCTATTGAAATGTGCGTCATCTCAGAATAAGTATTGGTGCGAAGCGACTATATATGAAAAGTTCAGACTTTTTTTCTCTAAACTTTGAGGATTGACAGTATTCCATCAGAAAATCATTTTTGAATTTTTTTAACCAGCCCCCTTGCCGTCAGTGACAACAAAATTTTAAATTTTTTCCTTCGACGACAAACATCTTTGAATTGGGTAGTTTTGAGGGTAGTTTTCATGCTTATCTTGGGGTTTTAAATTTATAATCAATTTTTCGAAATGACACGTTTCTTTTAATTCTGTTTTTAAAGTTAGTATAAAAATTTCACTTTCAAATAATGCTTTTCGCGTGATGGAAGTAGTATTGATGTGAGCACAAGAAATGTTAAAACAAGAGTTTATACGTATTTCTAAATCATTATGACTTTTTCCTACGCATGATACCTTTTTGACTTTTTAATTTGAATTTAACGTAGATTACGAATATATTTTTCAACTTGCAAAACTCGTTATTTCAAAAATGTTGGTCGCCATTTTGGATACGCCATTTTAAATTTTTTGAATTTGACACCGGATTTGGATTCAGTGACCACGATTCTGTATTTAACCACGATAATACATTATTTAAAATTTTATTGCCGTTTTACAGAACAAGATATAATGTGAATATTTAAGTTTTCAGTTATCGTTTTTGCTTCACCCCAATTTTAAATTGTGTGATGTAATGTAATCTATCGAGAAAAAAAAATCTTACATACCCCAAATTTTGTTTTTTCTTTTGTTTTGGATCATTCTCTATCTGAATAGCCAATAAAATTTTGGTGTACGTCTGTGTGTGGGGTTGGTGGGTGGTTGGTTGACATTCCTGCATAGGATCTTGATGAAACTTTGGCCAGTGATCCAAGTTCACTTGAAAATGGAAGATCTGGGATAATTTTAAATTTGGACAAAATGGCGGGGTCTCCCGAACACATCTAAGTTTAAATCTAAAATAACTTGTAATCCCGGATTATGATCTTATGAAAACTTGGTATATAAGGTTTTAGTGCTGTTTCCAATTTTTCTGCATACCAACTTCCGGTTTGTCACTTCCGACTAAAAAGTTTTTTTTCAGTTGATTATCTCTACTGTAGTCTAAAATTATCGATCGATTTTCATGAAACATTGGTAAAAGCTTTCAAGTAACATGAGAAAAATCAGTTTTGGAGTACATTGGATAAAAGATTGAGTGGTCCACCATACAACAGGTGTTGTTTTCCACAATGTTTTTTATGTTTGTTGGGAGCATACAACATTCGTTCGTGAATGAATTTTGGTGACATTTTTGAAAAAGATGCAAACATGTTTGGCAAGGAACTGATAAGTTTTTAAGCGATAGTGAACAAAGTGGTGTGGGGTCCCCCGAGCACCTGTTTTTTGAAAGCTCAACAACATCTGTATCTGATAATTGAATTGGATGAAACTTGGTACATAAACATTTAGTACGGTTCACAACAGTTTGGCATCCGGTTCATCCAACTTCCGGTTTGTCACTTCCGGTTAAAATTTTTTTACTTTTTCTCGTACAACAGAATTTATGTTTGTTGGAACTACTGCTTTCTTTAATAGTTTTAAAATTAGAGCTACGCGAAATCTTTAACATTGGTTAGCCTTTAATTAAAGTATTTGATGGATATTAGCTCTCTTTATATCCGGAACTATGTTTCCAGAGCAGTGGTGAAGTCAGCCTATGCATTAACGTCGCAATATTTTTTTAAGATTAACAACGCCTATTCCGTTTTTATTGAAGATCAGTTTTAAAGATTTTGAAAAGATGAATTTAAAGACTTAAGACCACTACACGGATACATAAAAAATAACTAACAAAAACAGATAGATAACTATATATATTGACAGTAGGAGTAACATGAAGGAAATCAACAAGATATAGAAAAAGAAACCAAGAAAGTTTGAAAAGCAAATAAGATGAACTACATTGTTGCCGACTTCTACCCCTCAAAATGTTAAGCATGAGTATGAGAACTCAGAAAGTGCCCAAGTTTAAATAGCAAAAAGGAATAGTAAATCATAACCAATATATCTTATTGCTTTGCATCTTGAGGTTTTTATGTCATCTTTATCATCTTTATCTTTCCAAACATAGTAATTTTTAAAAAACACACTTCGGTTTTCGGTTATGATTTAAGCCTCGTTGAAACTAAGATAGTTTACAATCTACTATCCAGCGAGTTTACTAGCAGCTTATAAGCTCGCCTAGTGTAATCATGTTTACAACCTAACTAGCAGATCTACCAAAAAAGTTGATTGGTTGGCTACTTTACAATCTACTCACCAGCTTTTAAACTCGCCAACTAGCAGCTTGTAAACAATCTTAGTGTCAACGAGGCTTTATACACATTTTCGCATTATTTTTCGAAACACAAAACAAAATAAAATATTCAATTTTTTTATTTTCAGAAAACCTTTAGTTCAACTATTTTTTCGGCCTCTCGATAATTATTTATTCGATTGTTTTATCTACTAATTTCAAAACGAATGATTTTCTCGAATAAAAACCTAGTTTTGTTTTTATCCGAATAAAAAAACTAGTTGCGCTTTTCTTTATTCGAAAAAAGTAGTTATGTTTTATTCGAATGAATTTTTTGTTCCAGTGATTCGGTGTCTTGTCTGTTATGAACAATCGCATATTCCGAAATGTAAAATATAGAGGGGCTGAAATCTCAAGCTCTGAGATATCAAGACTTCGGTCTGATTTAAGGATTTTGATATAGTTTTCGGCAAAAAACTTTTATGAGGACATGGTTTTTAGTTTTGGGCAACAATGTATATCAAACAAAAAACTGTTTGTTAAAGCACTAGTATTTTTTATCTCTGTTTAGAAATTTATTACAAAACTAACACGAAACGTCAATACGTTGCCAGAAAATCATAACAGATCATAAATTAACACAATTTAGTGAAAAGATGATACAATCAGCAAACTACTAAAAAACCTCTCCATTTAGCGTTTCGTGAACATATTACAAAATCACAAATTCATATTTCTTTCAAAATTCCAAAAATATTGTAAAAATTAAATAAAATTTGCTATTTTTGACACACTTAATGATTTTTTGACACACTCCTGGTACAGTTCTCAAATACAGCGTCCTTTCGGACCTGTCCTTTGAGTATACTCATTTTTAGAAAAAAAAATTTTAAGACAGACATACATTTTTTTTGTTGCTTTTTTAGAATCAGTAGGTCATGTCCTAAAACGTCGTGAAATGCCAATAAAGTGGGGCTAAGAATTTCACTTATGGCTCATTAATGTTATACTTAGGCCTTTCAGACCGAAGTGATTAGGGCTTTCAAACCGAAGTAACAATCAAATAGACTCGATTGCTTGCTTTCGATTGTGCATATCACTAGATTTAATATTTTATGCCTGACTTTAACCAAATTCCAAAAGTTCCGTGTGTATAATATTTGAGAAAACAACACTTTTTGTTAACATAGTTTCACAGCTTATAAATTATTTACATTGGAATAGTATATTCTTGTATAAGCTAGAATGAAGGCAATTCTTCACGAGGATGAAGTTTCCCGGAACGAGCGTAGCGAGTGGAGGGAATCATCCGAGTGAAGAATTGCCTTCATCCTAAGCGAATACAAGATACTATTTTATCTACGACTACAAATATTTCAAATAATTTCATTCATTTTTTCCTGTAAACGTTTATATCGCCATATTGCTATTTCTATGAAAATAAAAACAAAATAAAACTTGTTTGTTTATTTTATATGTATTGTTCGTGTTTTATCTCGTTTATATTACTATACCAACAAATCAAGTTTTTAATTTGTTAGGGGAATTTTGAATAAATAAAGCGTAATGAAATAAATAAAAAGAATTTGATATATAAAAAAGGAATTAATACAATTACAATGAAAGATATACGCATGGAAAGTAAATATTCTTTAGTAGTCGTGGATAAAATATATTATCAATTGTAGCTTCAACTGTTGTTGATTCATGAATTTTTCTTTGTAAATTTTTTTGTAGAAAATAGTTTGAGAGCCAATTTTGATGATTTTTATTGTAATCAACATTAAAGTCACCTATTACAATAGTTGGAGGAAAAAGTGTCGTCAAATTATTGACAACGAGTGCATTGTTAACACAGTCGTGATCAACCTCACAGAAGACACTTGCAACGCAACCATATTGAATGATAATCTATCGGTTAGCAAACAGGTATGTTATCGCATAATTTTTCAACCTAACGCCTTTCGCCCGAGGTCGAGCTCATCTGACATGTTAAACTTGTTTGATCTAATCTGATATTGTTTGTTTCTTTCTATATTTCGTTTGACTCAATATTTTACTATAATACACATTTCCTTTAAAGTAGAAAAATCTATACTCTTCTACGATTCAACGTGAATAGTCTTTCATAAAAACACAATTTTAATCAAATGAATCAAAAGCGGTGTTGACAAAGTCAAAAATCTCACTCTCAACCCTCTCAAAATTACATTTGAAATAATGAGCTGGCCGCTATAGTTTTCACTCAATTTTTACAACATTGTCCATAACCATGAATTTTTTCTTGTGTAATGTTCGAAGTTTGTTTTGGACTAGAAAAAAATTAACCTTTCATATGACACCATATGACACTCAACAAGGTCAAAAGTAATTTTTTTTTCAAAATTTCTACCCTCAACCCTAGAGTATTCAAATTAATCGAAGTAAGTACCCGGGTAGTCGAGTATTTAATTTCTGAAATACCTGGGTTACCCGGGTACCCGGGTAGTTGAAAAACTAGTAAAATAAATCTATAAAAGTAAGGGTATGGTGGGGGTGCAGTCGTGTAGGGTTTATATATTTACGTTTCTTTTGTTGATTAGCTCCTACGAAGCCACTTTAAATAAATTGAACACTGAAAGAAAAAACTCGTTCACCACAACCTCAATTTGTGCCAACCGAATATTTCTGTCACATTGACTTCAAAATTCAGTTGTCCTACCCGCTTCTATTGGTTAATAAATTGGTATGAAAACTTTAAAAATTAGTTGCTTCAACCGAACTAAAAATGCTTTACAGTTGTTGGAACAGAATATTTCGTTCAAGTTTAGTATAGTATAACTTTACTTATAATTTAATTTCGATCAACTGTTTGGAGTTTCTATTGTCAAAAATAGGATGATAAGACAAAAAAGTTACAACAAAACTTAAAAAATGTAATTATTTTGGTTTGTCACTTATTCGTGTATAAATAAATTTCACTTATTTATACACAAATATTTGTGTTGTAGGAGTTTGAGTTTCATTTTAAATTATATATTAATTAATCTAATGAGGAAATTGGCACATATTTTTAGTTTTTTAGCAGTATTTACATTCTTTTCATTCTTTACATTCTTTACTTTCTTTACAATGATATTTGGACATGTAAAGAATGAATTCTTTACATGTAAATAATTACGTAAATTACGTAAATTTGCACAACACTGTCTGAAAGACGTAAGCATGAATGTCATGCGCCAAAAATTAAATTCTTAGCCCCACTTTGTAAATGTGACATGGAAATTTTTGATTTTGTTATAGTTTTTGAAATATTTTTGGAATTTTGAAAAAAGTTTTTATTTTTGATTTTGTAATAACTTTTGCAAGATTTTTAGAATTATGGAATAAGTTTGAATTTTTAAGAATTTTCGGAATATTATTAGAATTTAAAAAATGTTTAATTATTTGATTTTATTCTAATTTTATGATTATTTTTGGAATTATAAAAAAAGTTTTAATTTTCAGAATTTTTGAAAAAGGTTTAATCTTTGATTTTGTAATAATTTTTGGAATATTTTTAGAATTTTGAAAAAAAAACCCAATTTTTCATTTTATTATAATTTTTAGAATTTTGAAAGAAATATGAATTTTTGATTTTGTAATATTTTCTCGAAACGCTAAATGGTGAGTTTTTTGAGTAGTTTGCTGATTGTATCATATTCATTAATTACTTCAGTCTGAAACTCCTGTAATACTATTCATGAGCCAAAAGTGAAATACATGGAAATTTTTGAATTTGTTATAGTTTTTGAAATATTTTTGGAACTTTTAAAAAAGTTTGTATTTTTGATTTTGTAATAATTTTTAGAATATTTTTTGAATTTTGAAAAATTTAAAATTTTTGATTTTATTCTAATTTTTGAAATTTTGAAAAAAGTTTAAATTTTTGATATTGTTATAATTTTTGCAATATTTTTAGAATTTGAAAAGTTTGAATTTGAAAAATTTCTAATAAAGTTGAAAATGATCGATGAAATCTAGTCCTGTGACGGTTTTTGCAACCGCTAGGCTTAACGGTTAGAAATTGTGTGTTGGGACGTGTTGCAAATTTAACGTCCCAAAAGTCTCACGAGTTAGAAATAAATTTAATATAAAACGACGTTCATTCTCTAAGAAATAAACACTAACAAACATCAACCTCAAATTGGTATTCGATTCTTGAGTCTTTGTAAGTTATAGAAAATTTATAAAATATTTTTGCTAAAAATACTAATGCCAATATTGATAATTCGGTATTGATTTTGAAAAATTACATGATATGCCAACATGTCGTTTTTTTTGTTATTGGTTTTTGTGTCCTCTTCTCAAGTTGGTATCAAAAAGAGTAGCTGGGCTTGACAAAGTTACAATACCGTAGAGGAAAATGTACCTAGATGCAAATGATAAAAATTATCGGCAGCCAATGATCACTAACGCGGCATAAACTACTCTGATATCGTAAAGGGATTTCGATTTCCCAACCTGTACTAGCAGCCTAGTGCTTTAAACCCAATCTTTTAACTACAATACATTTTAATTCTATCCACGAGTTTATGGAATATGCATTTTTGTCTAGTAGAAAATGTAACTATATAACAAAAATAACGAATTTCTTTTGCATACCAGAAAATTTTAATTTTGAATGTCGGTGACATAATGTTAAAATAAAGTTTTCAAAACATGAACTCGAAAAAACTTCACTTGATTTTTTTTTGCTTATCAACCAGCCTGCATAACTGTCTTCAAGAAATAATTAATCTTTTAGCCTCAAAATCCATGATGAAAACACAATGGTTTTAAGAATGATCAATTATTACAATATAGTATTTATTGAGGCTGGCTTAGCTCAACAAGGGTTTTATTATTATAATAAATATATAGGTTGTTACAACTTTACTATATAATTTTCCTATTTGGTATAGCTTCAATTCATGCACCAATGTATTAATATCTTGCAACAAACATTTAGTTATATGACGCAAGAACTCAGTCAAGCGATTACTCTTATTTTGTCCCATCTTTCCTATGTTGTGGGGCTTGTCTCGTCTAAAAAAAAGGAGAGGAATTGTATACGTTTTTGTATCATGAAATCTATTAGACAATTGTGTCAAATGAATAAGAACAACAAGAATTTTCTGTAAAATCTAGCACCAGTTGACAAAAATTAAATTTCGTTCAACCTACCATAAATTTTTTCAGGATCCCAATTTAATTTCGTTCATATAAATTTGGTTGATGTTTCTCTATGGTGTGTCAAGGATTTAGCTATATGTTAGCAATAATTTACAGTTTTACCCGTTGGCGTTTGTATCACCAAACGTGTTACTGGTGGTCCACTTAACATAACGAGTGAATAAGGAACACAGCTCCTTATTCACTCATTATGTTAAGTGGATCATTCTTCTCGTGTGTGTTATGGGGGTCACATGTACAAGAATCTACTTTGTTTTCGATCAATTGAATAAATTAAAATTAATTAAGTTTATAGAAAAATTATTTTATAAAAAACTAGTAAGAAAAGTAATCATATATAATATCACGAGTCGTCCAATAATAGTCGATTATTTTTCATAATCATTATTACGAATGTCATTTGAGGTCCCGAGTGCGCGTAGCGCATGAGGGAAATTTTTAACCTCAAATGGCATGAGTGGTAATGTTGAAAAATAATCGACTAAAAATTTGGTGTCGAGTTGTATTTAGCAGACAATTTAACGAACAGAAATAGTAACATTATTTCATACAACAATCGTACGTAATAAAATATTATTTCATCTTAGTAGGCGCATAAATGTATGTGAATTTTTGTTTTAAATTAATATATTAAGTAGGCCGAAAACATTCGAAAATATTCGCTGTTCCTTCCCACCAGAAAAAAATATTCGAAACAATTCGTTTTGATTTGTAAAAAAATAGTATATGAAGCGTTTTTATTGGACCTTATCGAAACTTTATTTAGTGTGTTGAATTGCCACATTTATTTTTAATTTGCTTATAAAATAATTATTTGTGAGATTCTCTCGTTCTGTGAAGTTCTTATCAAAATAAGAGTGTTTTAGTTGCTTTTTATTTTAAATATGGCTGTTTGTGCGCTATGCCATATCAAAGTGTACATAAATTCTTTAGGATTAACAGTGAATTGTGAATCTTGCAATTCTGTGTTTCATACCACATGTGCTAAGCTGAAATCTGAAGACGTGTTATACATGAACAAAGATAAGGTAAACTGGAAATGTGATAAATGTGCACAAAATACGCCATCAATAACAGAACCAATTACTGTTTTATCTACTATCTCTATTCAAAGTGATATTAATCGTAACGGTGAATTTATTGCAACTTCAAAAAACAGTTTATTAAATGAATTTACTGAAATGAAAAATGCTATAGAACAACGTTCTAAATTGATAATTAATGGTCTCGAAATTTTGGAATCATCATTAACAAGCTTTAAAAAATAAGATGAAAATAAAAAACTTCGCAAAAAAAACTGGCATTGAGATAACTGGCTTACCAGATGATATAAATGAGAATTTAATAGGAATAGCTATATTGATGTAATTAGCAATGGTGTTGAAGTTATCGTAAATTTAAAAAACGGCTTCAAAAATCAGCTGTCAATAAAACTCAAAACTTGCGTGATTAAAGTTTTAACAATTTGTAATTAGCAAGATATTACGTGTGAGTTATGCTTCCATTTCCGTCCTCTTTAGCTATAGTAATATACTATAGAGTACAGAGATCTTCGAAGTCACTATGCTTCTCAACTCAATTTTGTGTAAGAACACAATTATTTCAAGTATTTCTAAAATTTGACACTTTCGGAAGCTCGTTTCCACTCATGTTTTTTTTCTATTTTCCATGCATAATTTTTTTACACAATTATGAAAGTTAAAAGAAAATTTATGCTGACCACGGAGTTTTTTTGTTTTCATGGTTCGTGCTATGAGAAATAAATTGCATTTTATCAGTTGGGGTTTGGTAGTCGAGTGGTTTTAATGGTGGAAGATTGTAATTGAGTTGGTTTGCTGGAGTCAAGATTGAGTTGTGTGGTGTTGTGCAGTGTAATACGGTCGAAGGTTTAGAGTGAAACAAAACCAAAATGTATTTAAGTGACTAGTAGTTTAAATTTTAAAAATACAAATAGCAGTTTGAGTTCATCATTCTTTTTATTGCCACTAAGTAAACTCCGAAAAAATTAAATATATATGACTTTAATGTATAAAATCTCGATTATAAATTATTAGGTTTAAAAGTTTGATTTTAATGTGAAAAATTTAATCTTGATTAAAAAGAAAAAAAATTTTGGATTTTTTAATTTGAATATTTGGTGTTTGTTTTTTACTGTACGAATCAATGTTATAAAACGTTACAATGTTCTAAAATCAGGAGTGATAACAAGAAAAATGGGCAGATTGTATATGCATTATGCATATACAGTGATTAGAGTAGTGCAATGAAGAAATCACCAATTGAAGTGAAGTTTGAGGATTATTAATTATTAACAAGCCATGTGGATGAACTTCATTTGATTATGATGTAGTTCCTGATATGTAAGAACTCACAGTAACCCCTGAAGAGGAAGTATAGGCTTGACTTCATCGGCGCTGTTTTCAGGGAAGTTTGTTATATTTTTACGTAGTAATAAATTTTAATGTATATAACTAGTGCTTTTATTCTATTAGTCATTAATGTATTAATGATTTGCTAAGTGGTGTAATGTGAGAAGAGTTGTGGGTCCTGCGGGTTAGCTCTCTTGAGAACTAGAGTAGGAAATGAGGCACGCATTAGCTTGGATTTTGTTATTTAGGCAGGTCGCAGAATTCACCCCCGAATGAGCTAGCGACGGGTGAAGAAAGTGTGGCGTGCATGACTAACTGGTAGACTTTCACGGTCTACCAGACCTCCTATTACAAATTTTGATGTGATTGTAGTAAAATTCTTATCACGATTTATAAAAACAACTATAATGGAAACTAAATTTTCGTCAAAAATCAAAATTTATAAAAGGAGATTTTGTAGTGGAGCTAAAGATGATGAACTGATCTATTTTAACGATAGTTTGACTGCTTTTAAAAGAAAATTTTTTTATGGCTGCCAGAGAAGTTAAGAAGTCGAAGAACTATAAGGATTAGACTTATGGATAAGAAATGGTGTAATTTGGATGCGTAAAGGAGAAAAACAAAATTTAATCGTGATTTGTAATTTTGATGACATAAATTATTTTATATAATCTATAAGCTCGGTATAAATATGTCTAATAGGCTACAAACCTCTACAAATTTAAATTCGAATAATTCTTATAAATATTCTAACAATTTTTCATTCTATTTCCATTAGACTTTGACAAATTTATTGTGCAGTTAGAATCTTTTAATGAACTGCCAAATTTAATATGTTTAACGCCAATCTGAATTTTTGATCACGAAATATTAAACTATGAAATTGATGGCTATACATATTTTGTGAATTGTAATTCAAATTATAGATCTGGTGGTGTATTTTTGTACGTTAAAAATTCTCTTGAATGCTTTTCTGAAAAAATCGAAGCTATCTCTGCAGATATTTTGAGATTGGATGTTGTAATCAGTGGTAATTCATTCTCATTTTTATGATTGTATCGTCTACTGAATCTTGCAAGTATTAATGTATTTTTGGAAGAGTTAAGTCAGATTTCTGGTATGATAAAAACAAAAAATCTGTTTATTTTAGGTGATATGAATTTAAATTTGTTACAAGAATCTAATGACCTAGATAATATTTATTCTTGATGTCATCGTAAATCGTTGATTATGAACCTCCTCGTTTAAACTCCTGTCTAGATCATGTTTTTTATAGAATAAATCAAAGTTTTCAATTTTCTGTTACTTTTGTCACATTTGAATTTACAGCAGATACTAAATCCAACTCAAATATGTTTAAGAAACAGAATAAAGCAAAAGCTGACACTTACAGTATTGATTTTGACAAACTAAAGCAGTCGCTTACGTATGAATTCTGGGATTCAGTGTATCCACAAACCGATCCAAACGCCGCTTTTAATTAATTTTCTGAGACAATACAAGCGCATCTCACTAATTCATTATGCAGGAAAAAACGTAAATGAACTTTAAATAAGTTGAAACCGTGGATTTCCATAACCCTAGTAGTTAGAGCTAAACACTCAAATTTTCTATTACTTGAATCTAAAAAGCACCCGGAGAATAGAAGCTGAAAGAACTTACTGAGAATACTGCAAAAAAATTGAAACATGATATTAAATCCACTAAAGATGAATTTTATCTCAAAGAATTTCAAAATGCAAATGGAAACACTAAAAGGAATGGGATATTGTTAATGAAATATTAAATAACAAAAACGAAACAATTACCGTCAATGCAATCTTATCCAATATGAGAATAAAATTTTATGGTCTGAAGTAGATATGCTCAATTATTTTAATGAATATTTTTGTAGCATTACGCAAAGCTTGAAACAGTCACTACCACGTGTAGATAAATATATTTCAAATAACCTTAGAAAAGAATTGATTGGAGCTAGCTTCTCTCAAAATAGTTTTGTATTTTGGCCTATATCAACTTCAGAGTCATATAAAACTATAAATGGATTAGAGTCCAAAATGTTATGGAGATGCATGAGACCAGCCGCAACGATGAAAAATCGATGTTTTCGATGTTATTAAAAACCTATAAATACGTGAATCCTCTTACGCACATTCTCTTAATTGTTGAGTTGTCAGATTAAAATTGCGGAGTTAACATTTCATCAGTAAATTAGTTGGTATTAATTAATTAAATGTGTTGTAATTAATTTATTAAAATTCGGAGTAAATGGTGAGTGGTTGGAAAATTTCCAGTTGTTCGAATAAAAGAATAAGAAACAAGCTTAAAATAAAACAACTAACCACCCAAAAAAAATATATATATATGTGCTTTGTGTTGTTACTAGTCAACTAGTGCCACAATGTAATATAGAAACATTTTTATTGGTGTCATTTATTTGTGCCGTTTTAGTGGCTTTATATGATTTTGATGTTTCTAATAGCTGATGGGAAACCTTGGAGTTGTCCTAAGAGGCTAGAGCAAATATTTTTATCCAATTCATGTTCGTAGCCACCTAGTATATTTAGAAAATATTTATTGGAAAATTGTGTGGCTTTTATCCATGATGGCGACTGATGAATTATAATTCGATGTGTGGACCAAATTGGTTTAGGAGCTATAACTGTTATAATCCGTTATTACGGTAGCCGTAGTCCATAATATGCGGCTTAGTTTTTTTTTTTGATGTTGTGTCGTAATTAAATTTGAATTGCTAGACGCTACAGGACATGGATCGCAACACAATCAACTAAATTATATTTTTTTTAAATGTATCCAAGAGCTTAAGGAGCTTAATTTAATTTTATGTTTGGAATCCGGGTTATATATTCCAGCCTACAATATATTACTAATCGTCAAAGCCATCCTTTATGGTTAATCAAACTATAAACTTTTCTCCAGTTCCCGTGTAAAATTAGCATGTTAAACCTCGCATTCGTTTAAAATATAGCGTAATTGCACGAATAATATTTTTTTTGGCAAACGGCTGTAAAGTTTAACTTTACTGCCGCTGGGGAGTTAGCTAAAGTCTTACTTTTTAGCCTGACAGCAAAAGTAACGTCTAGCGACAGCAAAAGTAACGCCATTTTTATTTTATATTACGGAGGCTGTAAAGAAGCATTTGTTGTTTGTTAGTTTGTTGTTTTTTTCAAACATATTGTATAACCATGACAACAAAAAATAAGTTGATTCTCATATTATGAAATTTTGAAAAGGCTGCTTTGATAAAAAAATTTTATTCATACATATTTAAATGTTTTTTTCTCTTTTTTGGAAGTAATTATGACGATACAAATTCATATTTATAAAAAGTTTGGTGTATTAATTTCATAATTATAAAAAATTTAAACATTTGCCGAAAAAATAGTGTATTTAATTCGGAGCTAAAGTGACTTTTTGTGTTTCGTCTATAATTGTCGGCCTCCCTGCGGTCGGCCGTCAAACTGTGGACTCAACACAAAAAGTATCACTTTAGCTCCTAATTAAATAATGTACTATTTTGTAATAAATACTTCTCAAATAAAAGAATAGTTAGATCAAAAATGTCATAGGATCTATCAATTTTAGTGGAATGATGAACTGTAATTTATTAAATCTTAAGGAGTTAGAACAGTATATAAATATGTTTAGAATAATATACGTAGTTCTTTTTAATTATCTAATAATGATATAAACTATTAATATTTTTGTGTGAACTATTAACTACACTTTTTACCGCTGTTATTCATCTAATCCCCATAGTTATTCGTTAAAACCCACTGTTATTCGTATTATCACCAAGTTATTCGTTTATACCCACTGTTATTCGTATATTCCCCACTGTTATTCGTATATACCCAAAGTTATTTATATAATCCCCACTGTTATTTGTTTATTCTCCAAAGTTATTCGTTTTATCACCACTGTTATTCGTTTTATCACCACTGTTATTCGTTTATACCCAAAATTATTCGTATATATATGGAGATTGGGTGTATTACAGTGTATGTATATATACAAAATAAAATAGTAGTTATTTATGCACATACATAGTGGTGAAAGTTGATCTTTTACTTAACGAGGTGCATGTTGACCTCCGAATACATAAATTTGAGCTTTTGTGTCTCATTTTCACGTTTGAAATATGCACAATACAATTTTTATATAATCGAAAGTTAAAATCGTAATCAAGCAACCTAAGTTTTTAGTCTGATGTTTTTTTCCATTTGTGCCAATTAACATTCAGAAGTAATTGTAATGTTTGCATTCGTTCGATGAGATATGGAGATGTCATAAAGCTGATCACGTGCTCCCATTTACTACACAAGAAGTGTGCAGAAGAATTAAACCACAGAACAGCCAATGACGGATGTTCTCTTTGCCGTTTATGTTGCGGTGCTGTAACGGGCCAGCAGCTGCAATTAGGAAAGGTTTATTGAACACATTCAATGGCTGATAGAGAGCGAATAATAGCTTGTACGGAGAGTTGGAAGGACTTGCTATCTCTAGTCAAAACGATCAACATCCCATTTGCCACCGTTAAAAGCTGGATTGACTGAGGAACTGCTGTAGTACGGCCAAGAAGTGGACCCCGTCCGAGGGTTCTCAACGATAAACAAATCAAGTTCCTAGTCGAACTAATCGAACGTGACTATACCATTACTTTGAAGCACATGCAGGAGAAAATTGTTGAAAAATTCCACATTCAAGTCGGCGCCACAACGATGTCACGCTATCTTGAAGGAAGAAGTTTTACTCTAAAGTCTATTCACTCCAAACCGGCAACAATGGATTCAAACCAGAACAAAGAAAAGGGGGCCTTATATGTCCAAAAACATACAGAATTTATACGAAATGGTAAATTAAATGAAAACACTTTAATTTTAAAAATCATAAATTTAATTTCAATTGACAGAAAAACAAATTGTGTATGTATACATAGATGAAACGAATTTTAATCTTTTCTGCCGCCACAACAAAAGGCAGTTATGCAGTCTCCAGCGTCCAAAGGCTCCAAGATCCACTCACTTGGGGCCATTTCTGCTGAGAGGGTTTTAACAATCGTAAAAAAGAGGGGAGCGTTCAAAACAAAAGATGCGCATAAGTCGATGCTACGGCTTCTTCAAATTTGGCAAACGCGAGATAATCAGGTGACTGACCTGGTTATTGTTTGCGATAACGCTACGTGCCACAGAGGATTTGCGTCGGCACTCGAGAGTGTTGCGAACAAGGGTAGGAGAGCAACACTCTTGCCACTGGGGCAAGATGTCTGGTGTCATGTCTGGTCGATAGTAAAGAGCTATGTCAAATGGCGTCTCAGACTACCTACCGTGAGGGCCCCTAGAGTAGGGGAGCAACGGCTCCAATATATGGAACAAGTGGTGGAAGAAGCCAAAACTACAATAACAGGAGGGCACTGCACCAAGGCTGTCCAGAATTCGTCGGTTATCTATCAAGCGGCTTTAAACTTAGAGAATATGAGTGTTGGCTCGTAATTTTTATTTTTTTGTATTTATTCGATAGCTTTTTTAATTAAACGTGTTTTTCTTCATTTACAATGATGCGTGTTCCTTTCCCTCTCCTTTTTGTTCATTTAAAAAGATACGTATGCACTTCCAATAATTTTTTGTTCATTTTTGTTCTGAAGAGCGTTTTATGCAATTGCAAAAATTTACGATTGCAGTGCAAATTATAAGCAAAAATAAAGAGGAACGCACGTGACACGAATACCTGGAAAATGGTAGCGAAAAAGGCTGACCCTGCTCCAAAGCGGGAATGAGAAAGGAAGAAGGTGATAAAACGAATAACTTTGGAGAATATACGAATGACTTTGGGTATAAACGAATAACTGTGGTGATAAAACGAATAACTTTGGAGAATATACGAATAACTTTGGGTATAAACGAATAACAGTGGTGATTAAACGAATTTTTTGGGGTTATACGAAAAACTTTGGGTATATACGAATAGCTGTGGGGAATATACGAATAACAGTGGGTATAAACGAATAACTTGGGTAATAACACGAATAACTATGGGGATTAGATGAATAACAGTGGTTAAAGGTGAAGATAAATAAATATAGTTTTTTAACGACTGTCATGGAAAATAATGTTTTCTACCTGTCAAGTTAAAAGAAAAAGTTGGCTTTGGCTGTTTAGTGGGCATTTATTGAAATTTTTTTTGTTGCTAAGCAGAAAGTAAAAACACAAGTAAAACAAAAGACATAATGGACAAAGACATATTATTAAAATTTATTAATTTCTTCTCTCCAAACACTTTTGCTTTTTTGGCTCTATCACCCGAGGACTTTTTTTTTTTAAAAAAAGGCATTAATCTTTAATATTTACTAATGTCCAAATTTTCTTTAACGATGAATGTTGATTTTAACATTGAATAATTTGACCACATTGTTGAAGAATTTTTTGTCTGCGATAGTTCACCAAAAACACATCTTCAAATAAAAATATCCTGTTCAATTGATAAATAATAGGTAAGCTTTTTTATACCGGACTTTAGATTTTTCAGGCAACAGATCTAAAGTTAAATTGTTGGCTGCTTCTTTTATATGAGGTGAAGTGCTAATTATATCACTTTCATCACTAAACTACTCATTTTAAATTATTTTTATTTAAAACTAGATATAAACTCTGTACAAATTTTAAATTTATTAATTTAATATTTTAACTTGGCGTCCGATACGTCTTTTAAACAACAAATAAATGAAAAAAAATAAATGCCTTTTTGGCACTTTTAATCGTATTTATCGGCAGTCGTTAAAAAAATAGTATGTATCCTTTTAGCAGAAAGTAACATTGCTGCTCTGACATGACTGCTGGATTCGGTTGCGCCTCAACCATTAATTTTCATGCACGAGCAGCAATGTGGTACTTTCTGCTCTTAATATACAATATGCTATTTGATGTGTAATTAATTCTCACAAAGATTGAAGCAAAAGATTTTTTTTCTGTATGTTGGATGAAGGACAACTAGAATCAAAAAAAAGTAAAACGTCTTCTTCACTGTTGCTATCGGTGTTACGGCTGGGTTAATATTTTTTTTGTGTGAAAATTACGTTATCTTGGTTTATCGAATTAACTCAGTATTGTACTACATATATAACGTCAAACAACATTTAAGGAAAACACAGGATCCGATCATCTTTAATGGTCTGTATTTATCGGTCATTATTACTGTCATCCTTTTTGGTTATAAATCATACATACTGTACTGATTCGAAGTTGTGAATGTCTGATGTGTCTGAAACCAATGTTAACCAATAAAGGCTGATTATATCGAATTATAGAAGAAATAAACTGGAACTGGATAATTGCATGAATACAACTTGCTGGGTGTTGTGTGAAACAAACAATGATAGGCGAAAAATGTTGAAATGGTAGGCTAAGGCCGATACAGGTTGCAAGGAGGGGAATCCAGAACAGCTATGGGGTGAGTTAACCTTATGATATTTTGGTTTGCAGGTATTTCAAATCGTTCCCACAGGTTGAAACTGGTTTAGGGCTTACAATCTCACAAGGTGCGCGGCCTGCCTCTACTGTTACTTCAGAAGTTCCGATGTATCAAGTTCTCCATTGCAAAAAACTCATGTGGCTATGACAAATTAATAAAAAAATTAACTTATACATTGTTGACGTAATGGTATTTATTTTTAACCTAAGTGTTTAAGTAGAATTCTTTTTAGAAAATTCAAAAAGAGCGCTTGTCATTCCTCTATACAAAAAAGGTGAAAAATTACAGACCTATCTCATTTCTGCCAGTATTTTCCAAATTATTTAAAAAATGTATGAAAACTAGAATTTTAAGCTTTCTGGATAGGGCTGGTTTTTTCCATAGTTTGCAATACGGATTTCGTGTAGGACGTAGTGCAGAGGATACGTTGGTAAATGTTTGTAATAACATATTTGAGAGTTTAAACGCCAAAAATTGTACTGCAGGACTCTTTGTTGACATTACCAAAGGTAATCTGGTAGGTAGTCATATCTAAGTCGTAGGGCTCAACAAGTTCAACAAATAAAAATTAATGATTCACTTAGCAATCCAAAATATGTCAATGTTGGGGTTCCACAACGGTCTGTACTGGGCCCAATTTTATTTTTAAATGATATGGGATTTAGTTTTTTCATAAAAATATTTTTTTAACTTGTTGAACAAATTAATAAGGATTTGCTTCTTCTAAAGCAATGGTTCCTAGTTCATTCTATGGTTTAAGGTAACAAAACTAAATTGATGTATTTTAGCTTAACTGATTGCCATCTTCAAAACTTACTAGTTAGCTGTTAGAACCTACTCGCCATCGTGTGCAAATGATTGTTTTATTATTGAGAATGTTAAATTATTTAAATGCCTGGGCCTTACTCCAGACAATCGTCTGAACTGGAAACCACATGTCGATTATCTTAACAAATATTTCTCAATGCTAAACAGTAAATTTAATCTCTTAAAATCTTTGTGTCCAGCGTCCATGTTAAAAAATATACACTACGGATTATTCAACAAAAAATTACGATATGGTATTTGTTGTTTTGGTGGATCTTATGTAAATACGTTAAAGCTATTATTGATAACTCAACCCAAAAACATATAATTAGAATTATTGTAAATACGTTAAAGCCATTATTGATAACTCAACCCAAAAACATGTAATTAGAATTATTTTTAATAGGAAAAGAATGTCCCATACTTGGCCTATATTCTGTTTAAATCGTATTTCGACACTATGACATTAATATGGGTACAAGATTCTGAAAGCGTTTTACATCATGAGCGATAATCGTATGATACGGTATCATACAATATCAAATCGAATATTTCGTTCCCAAAATTTAGTTATGCTACCGCGATTTAGAACAACGCACTTTAGAAATTACTTTTTACCTGTATTTTGTGATCATTCTCCTACTCTGTCGATTTTCTTAGAATTCTTAAAAGCATGGCTTTTCGGATCTACCCCCACATCACATTTTTATTTAGCACTGGAAAACAATTTTTTTTTATATATCTTCATAGATGCTAAAACTACGTTTTTTTTTCTTTTTTGAAGGGGGGCATAAGACAATAGTAGCTCTGCTACTAAAATGTATTCCTAAATTTTTCTAATCATAAATAATTTATTTGAATGATTCCATAGACACATATGACATATTACAATATAAAAACATAGAACTAATTTTGTTCAGTTTTTATATATAAATAGAATAAAAGCATATTGTAGTTCAATTTGTAGAATAAATAATGAAAACAATAATAACTAAACTTATAATAACTAACTATTGTATGAGGATAAGAGAAAAAAAAAAAGAAGCTCAAAAACTAAAACCCGAATACTGAAAAATCTCGCTCTAAAAAAATATAAAACAACAAAATACTCCCATCTGAAATTGTTATGTACAATATAAACTATTCAATATTTATTGTCTATTGAATAAACAACTTACATTTAAATAATGTTAATAAATTTAATACATATGCATAGTGACTTTCAGAGGATAGCCGTAGTTGTATGCCACCTACCCTAACAAAACATTACATTCTAATAGAAGTAAGCGATCATTGGCTTTAGGGCAAAGTACATCACGCTATACATCTAAAGAGTGCTCAAGAGAGATGTATAGCATGATGCCCTACAGCGGATGATCACTTACTATACTGTTGGAATGTATTGTTTTGTTAGGGTAGGTGGCATACGACTACGGCTATCCTCTGAAAATAACTATGAATATGTATTAAATTTATTAAAATTATTTATGTGTAAGTTGTTTATTCAAAAGACAATAAATATTGAATAGTTTATATTGTACGTAACAATTTCAGATAGGAGTATTTTCTGGTTTTATTTTTTTATAGCGTGATTTTTCAGTAGTCAGATTTTAGTTTTTGAACTTCTTTTTTTTATTTAATTCATTTTTAGGTAATGACCTTATGTCCTCTAGGCATCGCCATATTCAATTTATTGTATCATCATTAAACCTATAACCAGTAGAAGATAAAAACGCTTCATACGTTTGTCAAATTGTGATTAGTAGTTTAGAAATTATGAGGGAACAGACGAACATACAAAAATCAACCAACCACATAACCCACCGTCGTCGGGTAACTATAAGGACACTTTGATATCTGTGGTAGCTCGCCTACGTTATCGTGTACACAACGATTCAACAGTATTTATTATTGCAATAAACAAAACGGTCACGGTCATTCAATAAGCGTGTTAGCCATTATGAAATTATTCCCAATTACCGGGTGTAGCCAAGCAACGTCGCTAGTTAAAGGTAACAACTTGTATATTTTTGAAATGTGCTAGTTAAGTCCTTTCATTTGAAACAAAACATGGCATCATTAAATAAAATTTTTTTTAGGTCATAACCTTATGTCCTCTAGGCACGACCATTTTCAACTTATTGTATCATCTTTAAGCCTATAACCAGCAGCAAATCAAAACGCTTCATACGATACCTCATTTGTCAAATTGTGATTAGTAATTTAGAAGTTATGAGGGAATAGATGAACATACATACATACATACATACATCCCGACCAACCACATAACCCGTCTTTTGTTTGTAGTCAGGTAATGAATAAATAATAATAATGAAATAATAATAGTTTAAATAATTTTTGTTTTATGAGTTAAAAACTAAAATGAGTTCAAAATTTACATCATATTCACACAGCAAGCTTCCACCCACAAAGTAATGATATCACTCTCAAATTTACCTGAGTGTTTCTTGTGAGCTTTTATTAACCGACAACCCCTCTTCTTAGACCACAAGAATCAACATCAATTATATAAAATTAGCCTTCGTAGAAGCAAATAAGTCGATATTTTTAAAAAAAAGTGAAAACAAACCACATCAATCAACAAAAATTAAATAAAAATTATTTAAAATTAAGAAACAATTTGTTATGGTAAAATTGTTTTTAACTTGAAATTTTATTCAACAAAGCACAGATGTTTAATTCCGTAAAACGCCAAAATTAAAATCCATTTTTTGAAGATGATGAATTTACATATTAATGCAGTATCAAATTTTAGCATAATATTTAAAATATCTGCTTCTGAACTATTTTGTAATTCATCTTATGACAATAAAGAATGAAGATTAAAAATAGGACAACCTCACACTTGGCCAACATCTGTGTATATAAATTACAAATAAAATATTTGAAAAAAAGGATTTTCTTAAAAATTTATGTTTGGCAAAGATCCAATGTAAAATAATCTTTTAACATTTAAATACAACAAAAAAAGGAAAATATGAAAAATGTTTATCGGATATTCAAATCCTTTGAACTGAAAAATCTGCATCCGATTTTATAAAATGATTTATGTTTGTATTGTTTTTTATATATTTAGTTCAAGATATTTGCTATTTACCTTTCTAAGAAATCGTTCATTACACTCCTTTGCGGTTCCACGCCAATGTCGATGGCGGTACCTTGAGTTTCCTAATTTAAGTGATCCCGTCAATGAAGCAGCTTCGGTAACAACACGACGAATCGTTTGAAACCGAGCACGATTACAACGATGCATTGGTTTTAAAATTGCACCACGTTCTGGTTCGGAATCAGGTCCTGATTTTATTTGCTCCTCATCATCATCTTCGTCAACCCAGGCACTCAAAACTCCTTCAACAAAATTGTATAACATTTGTATATTTGGTTGTAATTCAGCTGGTTGTTCGGACGGAGTCGTTTCATTTGATACTGTTGCTACTGTTGTTTGGGATTTTAACGGTTTTATTAGTTTACGATTTTGACAAACTTCACGTAGTAAGTTTTCACCAAAATGCACAGTTTTATGTCGTCGACGTCGTGAATTCAGTGATACAGCTGAAACGGATTTGATTAATTTTCCGTTTCCATTAGTTGTGCGATGCTGGTGCGGTCGTTTTGATTTTGCTGTTGATTTTGTTTTACGTAGCAACGATGTATACGATTCACAACGTAACATTTCTGATTTGTTTGAACTATATTCGGCACTTCGTGGTAATGAGTTACATTTAATTGTAGTTTTAGAACATGTGGGAAAGTCTGTATAACATTTTGTGTCCATACATCGTGGTAACGAGCTGCAACGATATTCGTAGCACAATGATGAACATTTTGGATCTTTACAATTTTTGTTGTCATGAAGTTGTGTGGAAGTAGATGGATATCTTGACATATTACAATCATCAAAACAAGAATAACAACAGTTTGGATCGTTGCATATTGGAAGTAGTGGACATTTTGGATCTGTGCAACGTAGTTGGGATGTACTTCTGTCAACCGATAACGATTTACGTTGTTGTGGAACGAGAAGTTTAGCTTCAACCATATCTGCAACCGTAGCTGATCTTTGAGTTTGATGTCTAATACTTTTTTCCGAACGAATTGGTTTTGAAGATGTTGATTGCAGTGTTAACGGTTGTGATTTGTTAGCGGGCAACGTTGATGCTATACTCCCAGATGAAACCCGATGAGAAGGATAGTTTGGTTGTTGTTCTTTTCTTAAGGGTTTCATAAATTGTCGTTCTGGTTTCGGTGGAGCATGTTTATCAACTATTGGAGTTACAACTTCACTAGCTGAGTGTCTTAACTTTCTTTCATGTCGATGATGTCGATCCGATTTTTCTGAATGTTCTCGAGATTTTTTAGTTAGGTCGACACAGCTACTTTGTATGGAAGTATGCTGGTCACGTGTAAGTGAAGGCAGTTTTTGAAGGGGATACTGTATCCAGTCAGTAATTGTTTGTTTAATACTTGCTCCATCACTTGCACCTAGGGAGTGTCGTTTTTTAGGCTGAGGCGGTTGAGGTTCTTGTAACGATTGCTGATATTGATGTCGAGATGTTTTTATTTTTCCACTTAATTCTTCTTTGTGCTTGTGTGATATGTTTGACTGGGTCGTGATAATAGATTTTCCTTGATTTTGTTGTCTAGATAACCATTCAACGATATCACTTTTAAGAACGGAAATTTCACTGGGTCCAGAAGATTGCCTGTGTAACGGTTTCTTAAAAAATTCGGTTAGCTCGTTTTTGACAAGGTGTCTAGTGCTTCCGGATGTTCCTTCAGCTTTTAGTGTTGTCATATTACTATCCTCATTGCCCTTTCGTGTTAGCGATAGTAACCAATTTGCTATGTTATCATCTTTTACAAAAGTTAGCTCACTTGGTCCCGATGAGTGTCTTTGGTGCATCTTTTGTTGATCCAACCATTCATCAGACTCATCCCGAGGTGCTGCTTCAACGGATCGAGATGAATGTCTTTGTTGTTGTGATCGATTAAAATATTCATTTTGAGTTTCGGATCTTGATGTTCGAACGTTATATTCAGTATCAGCACTTTTGTGTTTTGTCAATTGACGGGGTTGTGGCACTGGTTTCGTTAACTTTTCTAAAATCTCAACTACATTTTCGTTTCCGAATAGTTTGGGAATTTGTTGTAGTTGGTTTGTCGGTTGGGGTGGTTGTTTTGGTGATTGATGACATGTTCGACCACTAGACGATCGTCGAATCGATTGATGATGATGATGAAATTGAGATGGAGTTTGAGCTTGTAGTATTGGATGAGGTTTTTCAACTTTTTTTGGTATCGAATACATATCTAAGTCTTTTGATGTTGATTGAGTTTTTGTAATTTTGTGTGGTTTTCCAGTCCATTCTATAATATCACCATTTATTTGTTGATAAAACTTTTGAATTTCACCTTTGCCAAGCTTTTGAGTGGCCGATAATTGAGCATCTTGTTGGTATTGCAATCGATTTTCGGAACCAACATGAGCGATTTGTAATTTTTGTGATTCGGCATCGGATGGAAGTTTGTCAAGTGATTTGTGGTGTTGTTTCTTTAACGTTGCATAAGCTATATTTGACTGTACTTTTTCACTATTTTGTAACTTATATTTCGCATTACAAACACAAACTGCCTTTCGTGGTTTACCATCTGCTCCTATTATTATGGTTTCTCCACCAGCTCCAGCACCACCCCCAACCCCACCATCGCTAGCTAAGTCTTTTGCCGAGGCCGTCGTTGTCACGTGATTTTTCCCCGTTGTCACGGGCGTTATTTGAACTATCACACAACAACAATGTAGCGATAGTGTATTCTTATCGGTTGAATTATTTTCGTTTTGTTGATTTTCGGCTGGTAGTGGTAGGTTGGCCAGAATGAGCCAAATTTATAAAATATATTTAAATTTAAAAATTTTATAGCACTGTTTATAATATATGCTATTATAATTTCACTAAAAATAATAACTTTACACTTATACATGCCACTAACATTGATTTGTAATCAATTTCACTGTGTTTCAATAATTTTAAATTTTTAAAGCTTAATTTTTTTTTCTTCTTACTACAATTATGATTTGCTTCAAAGCATTATTTTATATTTTTCTTCTTCTTTAATTTCACAAAAAATTAATATTCAACAGAAAATTCACAAATAGAAAAATAAAAATCTTTTTCTTTAATCAACAATTCAAAGTTTTGAGTAAAAAAAAATATAAACTAATTTTTATATAAATACATGTACGAGTGTTATATATATTAAAAGTTGTAAAAAAAAAAATCACAAAGCTCCCTTTTCTGTGTTCTTATTTTGTAGAAGAAAAATAAAAAATTGTTTTCGTAGTTTATTTTTTTTTTAGTTTTCTTTTCTCAACGATTTATAACGTATGAAGACAATATGATGAATTTTTTTTCCAACATCAACAACAACAACAACAACAACGATATATTAATTAAAAATTTTTAAAAATGATTTTTTTTATTTACATTATTTAAAAAAAAGCTTTTAATAAACTTCTATTTAGTAATTCACATCACAAGTGCTTTATTTGAAAAATTTCTTTTTAAAGCTCAAAACCATTTATATCTGTAACATAAATAGACTTTTTTTTTCTAGATACTGAATTTTGAGTTTTATCTGAAATTTTTTTCGAAATTTGTCCACAACACAATATTTTAAAGGGAACTCATAAGAATTTTATACTATTATTAGCTCTATTTACACGATAACTATTTTATAACATCAAAAAACTATTTTGTTATATTATTTTAACTTTGCACCAAACGATTTTTTTTATAAATAACGAAATTTTTTACACTAAAATTATAATATAATTTAAAATCATAATACAAAATATAAATTAATAAAATAATCTTTTAATTTTATTTTTCTAGTTGGACCGAAGTCCATCTATCGAGCTAAACGAACATAAATAATTTTCTTTATTCTGTTATAATTTTAGTTAGTAAAAATTTGTATTAAATACGTAATATAACCACACGATACGAGGAATTTTCTTTAACTGTTTTTCAAAAGAGAAAAGATGGTATTTTCTTTTTTTGAAGCATAAACGCCCAATCTGTGTATATTTTCAGTAAACATTTTCTATCTTTTTCATTCGATACAGGCGCAAAATCCCCATAGAAAAAAGCTCTGCTTTAATACAGAAAAATTGAATTCATGTATTCACACAAACGCAAAAGTTCATCAAACACAACAGCAGGAAAAAAAAGGAAACGAAAAAAGTACAAGGACTTTATAACGAAATATATCGAGAGAAATAAAAAAAAGCTTTTCTCTCCACAAAAGTTTTGTTGTAGTTTTATTTTCCATATTATGAAAAGTTAAGAGCAAAGTGAGGGATAAAAATAGAAAATGTGTATGGTAAAACTGTAAAATAAGGATTACTTGTATAGTTGACTGTTCTTTCCTTTTTTTTTAAGGTGTAATAAAAAAACAAATTTGTTCTACTTTTTGGAACAAAAAAGCTGGAGGCTATTGCAAGAATAGTTTGAATAAATATAAAAAAAATAATTATTTAATTTGAATTTCTCGGTACATTTTTTTTTTAATTTATGACGTAAGCATACCATAGTTCCATAAGGGCGCCAGTTATGTTAAACTTAAGAAACAAATATTTTATTTGCATCAAAAATTTGTTTGGTGTACAGGGATTGTTGATGATGGTGTATGTTGTAAGATTCATGATCGATCGAAAGTTTATATATAAACCTATTGCTAGGATACAGTAATAAGAGAAACTCTAATAATTTCAGAAAAAAAAAATAAAAATAGAAAAAGCTCTCTGGATTTCTCGTTATGATTTTTTTCCGAATAACATAGTTTGTATGTTTTTTTTTTCTTAAATTGGGGAAGCCTGTTGTGTAATTTTTATATACATATTTATGTTTTTTTTATAAAATAAATTTATAACAACATTCATATTTATAATATACAGAGAGAAAATAGTAGACAAACAGAAGAACGGCAAAAAAAATTGTGATGATGATGGTTGTATTAATACGATCTAGATTGACGTTTGATAAATATCTTGGAATATGTTAATAGTATTCTGTTTGTATTAGTTTAACTTTATGAAGTTTTATAGTTTTTCATCTTCTACAATATTTTCATATTTTTTGTCGAATTACAATTCGACCTGTTTTTTTTTGTTGAATTTATGAAAATTGTCATTTCGAAAGGAAACTATTTTTATTATATGCTTTTTGTTGTTTTAAATTTATATATTTATTTTGAATTTTAAAAAATCGATTTTGAAACAGATTTGCTTTGAGCATTTAGATAGAAACTGGATTAAAATAGTTTATTTTATTTCTTTTTGGTTCACCACGAATACAATGAATATTGTGGTATTTTTATATGTACATAATAATAGTTTATTGTTAGAGATTAGAATGAAAATTTTTATGTTTTTGAAAATTTTGGGATTTATTGAAATAAGTGTTGGTTTTAATAAAATTAGTGGAGACTAATACTACCAAATACAAGCATTCTTTAATAAAAGTTAGATAAATTGTAGATTTTATTATATCGAGACCTAAATATACCAGAGCCTTAACTAAATTTGAACTAGGAGAACTAGGGATCGACTTCGAGTCAGGTAGATGTACTTGAAACAACTCGGATATTTGAAATATTACTTGAAATATTTTTTGAAAAGTTCGAATTAAGAAAGCATTTTTCTTCTCTAACTACCAATAGTTGTGTTGCATCAGTACCCCACTAAAATAGTTTCTTTGAATAAAAGTGTGACAGGGAAAACAGCTGTTACAGTTTTATGAGATGGGTCCTTTTCGAAATTCATCCAATGACTTAGATATTTTTAGTAATAAAGCGGCATTATAAAAGAATATGTATTATTAGAAAAAACTTTTTTATTATTTTATTATAGGTTTCTTTTTAATTTTAAATTTAATTTAATGACTGCTCTACCCTTTACAACGTCTCCATCGATAATAATGTCATTTGCAATTGATTCTGAGTTCTTACAGTGTCAATACTAAAGATTTGTCTTATTCTAATCTTTGGCAAAACTTTGAACATCAGTTAAATAAAAAGTATCGAACAATAAGTAAATTACTATTTTAGAATTTGGTTTTTGCTTAACAGATTGTTAAAACGCCATTTCAACGTCATAATCTTTTTTCAACTATAAAAACCAGATATGAGACCTTCTCGCTCATAAAACATCGGTCTACATGTGTACATAGAACAAATCAAAAACGTCCACTTTGAAAAAAATCCGAGATGAGCCCTTTGCGAAATTTGCTATTCAACTAATTCACCAACTAAGCAAAAACCAATCATTATGGAAGATAGATTTGCAAACCCCTCTTTTGGTTGATCAATCATATAAAAATAATCAATTGAATTAGATCTTTGAATAATTAAATAAAATTCGATTGAATTTTTTTTGAATTTTAAGATGAAAAAATATAGATCAGAAACACTTGTTGACAATCTCCACTTCTCTATGGAAAAGAAAAAAAAATTAATTCTTACGGGTAAAAGTGAACCAATCTATGGTTTAAAAATAAAATAATAAATTATTTAAACTAGAACAGTAAATACATAGTGAAAAAAAATTATACTGTAAAAAATTGGTACTAAACAATTTATTTTGTGCCAACCGAATGTTCTCTGTGACATTGTCATCAAATTCGATTATGTTACCTTTCATAAATACATATTACGATCACTCGCATTCTACCAGACTTTGTACTACAAGATGGCGTCCAACAGAACATTCATAGTAAAAAGATTTAAGTCCTTTTGACCTGAACACGATTGCTCTGGTGACTACAACTTTGGTTGGTTTTGATAGAAAAGTTTTTTGTAAATATATGACAACACGAGTGAGTTTTCCATCTTAGACCTTCTAAATAATGCTTATCGGAACTTATATTCTCACGGACTCCGTGAAGGCGTAAGGTTTTTCTTTGGTTGAGGAGGTTAGGGTGACAAAACAACTAGTGATGGATCTTGTGGATTATTTGTAGATTCCGTCGGTACCAGTCTGTGATTTTTCGTCAGTCCCAGAGTTTTTTTGTAGTTTTAAATAACTTTTGTACTTTTTGAATAATTTTTCAATAACTTTTGAAAATTTTGAATTGTTTAAAAAAGTTTGTGTTTTAATTCTTTTGATTTTTTTCAAATTTAGAATTCGACGGCTCGACGCATAACTCTCCAGATCCAACTCATTTGGTTTTTAGGTATTTTAAATTTTTTGAAGTGAAAACTTCTTTAGGCGCGTTGTGCGATTTTGTGTGTGGATAAATTTATATATTCAAATTATCGTCACGCTAAATAAATATATTAAATATATGTCCGGTCATAACGTTTCAAATTCAATATGGATATCGCTGTCGATTGAGGTTCTATAAGTTGAGAGTTCAATTCCTTACGACAGTTTTTATTCTTTTTTTTTTAATTTTTATTCAATACCATTAAAATTATGGTTTTTATTCATGAATTCATAAAAATTTCTTTTTACGAATTTTAAATTGATCAATAATGCAGTTTTTAAAGCTATTGCTACTGTATTTTTTATTTCGTTCAAATTATTATCATTTCAATATAAACATGAAAATTAACTATTTTTTGGCAGGAAGTGCTTAAAATAACAAAATATTGGTTTTCCCATCATTATTTTCCATAATTTCATTCCCGTGAAATAAAATAAGGAAAATAAAAACTATTATTTGAGTATGTATTTCTCTTTCAATATGAGTTGACATTGTCATCACAAAATATTGATTTAAACACAGTTTAAGGCTGCGGACAATTTAAATTTATCGATAGTGTAGTTTTTTAGGGTTATTTCTTTTGTCTTTTAGCACAGTTTGACGTCAATGCGAAGTAAAATTTAGAATGCATCCAGGGGATTTTTACGATATCTCAATATTTTCATCAGTTTTTAAAAGAAATGTTTTTTGTGGCTATCCTATTTTTTATACTTTTTATTTGCATTCTTTTTTCATTTTTTTTTCTATTCTCTGTTGGTGATTGTTGTTTGAAGTGAAAACATTTTTAGGCGCGTTGTGCAATTTTGTATTAAGGAAAAATTAATATATTTGAGTCATCGTCACGCTAAATAAACATTACATATAAAATAAATATTAAAAGAGAGTGATATAAATTGTAATCATTTGTTATTTTTTATTTCTTATTCTCATTTTCTTGTTTTATAATTTGTTTTTTCTTCTTTTTTATTGAGTTTAATTTTTTTTCGATTTATAACAGTGTGTAAGTGTAGTATATTAAGGGAAGAGTTTTCTGCATTTTTAGCAAAAAATTAATATTTTGGTTTTTTCTTTTTTATTGAATCTGATGTTTTTCTCAGTTAATAACAGTGTGGAAGTGTGGTAAAGTAAATAAATATTTTGTTGTATTTAGACGATAAAAACACGGCTATTTCACAGTTTTAAGTTTTCACTTTTGTCGGTAGTCCTCAAGACTGTCCTCTTTTTTTATAATTCTTCCTCAAATTTGTTTTTTTGTTTTTAATGTTATTTTTTGGTAATATTTTGTTTTGTTTTTTAAGCTCTGATTTTTGTTCTAAAAATTTAGTTTTGGTGTCTGTGTGTCTTATATTTTGGCATTTGTTCTCCAGAATCGGTTTTTTAAGAGGCGTATTTTTATTTGTAATTTGTTTGTTTTTATTTGTTTTATATTTTAGTTTTGGAAAATTTTGAAATTCTGAATTTCTTTATTGCGTAATTTTTAATAGGATTTTAAAACATACTTTTTTCTCTCACCAATTTTTTTATTTATTAGTCTTTTCTTCAATCGTTGGCGTGATCAATGTAATATCAGTAAGCAAGCTTCTGTTTTTCTACTATTATTGAGGTCACTGCCTACATATTCCACCTAAAAAAATAACAAGATGAAGATGTCCATAATGTCACCTGTTGCCAGAGGTGAATTGGTTAGAGCTCGTGATCATTAAAAAAAAATACAGCAGTGCAGGAGTCAAGCGCTTAGACGTGGCGTCTGCACTCCCAAAGACGTGCGTCATTATTATTGATGTACGTCTATTCGTCTTAATTGTTCCCTAATCCCTACTGTTTGGTCGATTGTCTTTTGTTTTTGGGGAACTTTGTTTGTGAAACTTTAATATTTTTGTAGGTCTTTGATGACTAAGAATTTTTGATTTTATTTTATTTAGCAAAAACTTATAATATTTGTTTTTGAAAATTTTTGTTTTGGCTTATTAAATGCTTTTTTAAAGAAAATTTTGAAAATTTATTTTGGATGTTTTTTTTAGAAAATTTTGAATTTTTGATTTTGAATTTTTGAAAATTATTTTTCGGGCTGAGATTTTTTTTATGTGTGAATTTTACTTTGTTTAGTTCTGTGGGCAAAAGGCAAGATTCTTGTAAGGCCTTTATGCACAGTCATATTTTTTGTTGCAAGACAGCAAGATTCTTGTAAACCCTTCATACGGGGACAATTTCTTTGGTTTATATATTTTTATTTTAAATTCCAGTCCTTAACACACAAACAACATTTTTGTTTGATGGAATATTTTTTGTCCTTTTGTGTCTATAATTTAATAACCACAATAATGGGTTTTAATACGAATTCCTAAAGGAGTTTACGATCTCGCGTACCTTAGTTGGGTTGAAAATCTTGATTGCAGCGAGGGAGTTGGAAGTGATACTAGACGGATCTGGTTGAGCCTGATGGCTTTTCATCTAGGTCATTCCTGTATGGATATTATTTTACCAGGTTCACCGGTTTTCAATGAGGTCTGGACATCCACGTGTAACGCTCAAATAAACTAATTGCCATGGTTTTCGTAACTCCTATTCATTGGAGCGTAGTTTGTTGGAGGGTAGGAAGAACGCAAACTAGTGGACGATAGCAGAGAAAAGGATCGATTTCGATCAGAAATATTAGCTCTTTACTTACTAAGCCATAGACATAGCTACTTTAAGCTGTGCCATAGCTACTTTGTCCTCTTGTCTTCCAGACCTCATTTATTTATTAAGTTTAGTTTGCTTTGCGTTTATTTTATCCTTGATATTTGGTATTTACAAATTCGCTTTTAAACTTTTTTTTTTGTTTTAATTCTATTATTTTGAGCATTTGGATTTAGTCGTTTAATTGAGATATGATCTTACGTTATGTTTAGTTATGAATTTTAATTTTTATCTATGTAATTTGATTGGTCTAGATCGCAGTTTACAACTTGCAATTTATTTTAAGCTCTTGTTTCTTTTTGATTTTTCACTCTCTGATTTTTCACTCCTTTTAAACGAGTTTTTGTTTTTTGAACCATTTTTTTTTTGTAATTTAAAGCTGCTGATCTTCCATTTCTCTATAGAAACGCCCTTGAAATTGAACCACTTCTATCATTATACTTTTTTCCGATAATGTTCTCATGCATAGTTTTCACGAATATAGAGCATACCTTTGGGTAAATTTACTCCTTGTAGAGGAAAATGCTAGCTCTTGTTAAGATTTAACGGCCTTTATTTGGCACAGTTAGTAGAGAAGGAGACTATGTATCTCTAGGTTTGGGTTCGAGCCCGATTTTAAATTTATTAATATAATTTTCAGGAAGAGACCTACGTAATACCAATGATTCTCCTACCTCCTTTTGTCCTGTCCTGTAATAGCCAAGACTATAATAGCCTGTCCTGTAATAGCCAGAGAATGCTCGTTTTTTTTGTTAATCTGCTCCACTTTTCCACCACATCACATAGATGACATAGAGCATCCTCCGGTAAAGAAACTTTAATCTTTTCCTGGAAAATGTGATATAAATAGTGAACACATTCCAAAATCAGATTACATATTAAAAAATAATCTGAAAATGTGTTTTCGCTGTTATTTGTTTTCTCTTGCTACAAAGATATCATCTCCATACACGAAGTCTAAATTTAAACCTTGAACCACGGTATTCAAAAAGCGTTGGAATGTTTAACTCGTATTTCTTAGGTCAAAAGTCGGGTGAACAAAACAAACTCAAACGAACCGAAAGGCGTAGTAAGAGCAATCTTGTGTATGTCCTCTATTGCAACACTTTATAGGCTCGCACAAAGTAGATTTTCGAGAATATATGGCAACCATTTAATCTTAGAACAAATTTTTGGATATGGTTACCATAAGCACACCAGTCTCCATTTTATTTTTTTTGAAACCATGACTAATAATGACAAACTTGATGTTGTTTGAATCTAGTAAACCACATTAGGCTTTACCAGAAGCTTTTAAGTCGGCAACATTTTAACAAGGGATGGAACGCTCTTAAAATAAAAATAAAATCATTTTTATCGCTTCTCAATCATTTCTAATTTGAATTAATTTTATTCCATAAACCATATGGATTTATCACAAAACTTTAAAATAATAATTCGAATACGATATTTTTTTAGAACTAGTGAATCGAACTAGAGACAAATAGTAGTTTATGTAACAAGTACGCAAAATATGGTTTTAGCGGACCAATCGTAATGTTTCCGGACGAGGCGCAAGCCGAGTCTGTAATATGAAGATGAGTCTGCTAAAGCCATTTGCGTACGTGTTGCATACAACGTTTTTTTGTATTAGCTCTTAGGATTTTTTTTCTAATTTATTGCTTGATTCGTATTCATGCGTACCTAAAAATTTAATTTTTGAACAAAACTTATCAAAGCAATTGGGATTATAATTTGAAAATATTTATAATATTAAATGAAAACAAATTTTGAATCCGCTAAAATGTTGTCATAACGACTTTAAGTACTAGGCCGCTAAAATACAATTTTGCGGACTCTAAACAGTTCTAAAAGTGATAATTTTTCGGAGTTAATACTAAAAAAATTGTACGGAATTTTAAATTTTTAAATTTGAATAAAAATTAAAACATGTTTTGTTTAAGTTATAAAGGAAACTTGCTTTTTAACAAAAAGTTATTCTTAAGTAAAATTTTTAGAACAAACACGTGAGCATTGGGAATTTCATTTATCTTTATTGTTAAAGCTCCAGTGTATAACAGTTGTTTTTGCTGCATGTAAAAAGTGAAAATGTTTTGATTGCAATCTGGGAGTAAATACTTTCAATTCTTTTAAGTATTTTAAATAAATAAAAAATCAAAGAAGTATTTACAAATAGAAAATTTTACATAAAGTTATAAATTCTTTGTCCCAAAAATTATTACAAAAGGTTTTGCTTAGCTTAGAACCCTGCACAACAGTAATAGACTAAGAGCCCGCGACGGCCAGACCTTCGTTATTTTATAAAAGATGAAAGTTTCTCTGCGCATACCCCCCACTCAGGTAGAAACAATTAACGACATATGAAGTTTGGATCATAGTGGCTTTAGCAGGGAGCAGGTTCCATAGGGGCCTCCAAAGTTTCGTGAAAGTATAAAAGCTAATTTTTTTATATATTACTCGGGATAGTATTAGAAGTCACGTCACCCAATGCCAGACACTTACTACCGTGGAAACCCCCTGCTAGACACCCTTAAACTTTAAAGTTTAAGGGTATCTGGCAGGGGGTTTCCACGATAGTAAGTGCCTGGTATTGGGTGACGTGACTTCTAATACTATCCCGAATAATATATAAAAAAATTAGCTTTTATACTTTCACGAAACTTTAAAGGCCCCTATGGAACCTGCTCCCTGCCAAAGCCACTATGATCCAAACTTCATATGTCGCTTATCGTTCCTACCTGAGTAGGGGGTATGCGCAGAGAAACTTTCAGCTTTTATAAAATAACGAAGGTCTGGCCGTCGCGGGCTCTCAGTCTATAAAGAACCTTTAGAACACCAGAACATAGCATTGAAAACAATAACGAAAATAAAATAAAAAAGAAACTTGAACAACGAAATTAAAATGCATCTATCCATCGACTCTGTGGTGTAGTTGATAAACATGTCTGCCAAAGGATTGTCTGCCAATGGCATTGATAATGTTATAAGGAGTTCTAATCCCAACCGAAACATGTATAAAGAGAAAGTGTGTTTTAATGTAATAAACCGAAAGGTTTGTTCAAAGAAACACAAAACTGATTTTGAATTCCAAAAATTCAAGGGATTTACAAAGTTACTTGAGTTTGATTGCTCACATACTCGAACAAAAAAATAAGGCCGACTCTTTGTTAAAATATTTATTTCACATCTATTGGAAATAATCAATAATAACAACAAGTCACTTAAGATATTAGCTAACGCTTCGGGCAACAATTTCACTCTCAAGCAGAAAAGACCTACTTTATGCCCTTAATACATAAATGGCTATTAATAAACCGTTTTATTAAATAAAAAACTAAATATGAAACCCCTGAAGGATTATACAAAGTTACGTTTGACGTTTAGTTGACCTTATATTTTTTCGACTTTTAGTTTGTAATACATTTTCATACTGGTATTCCAGAACATGAGGAAAGGAGTCTCAAAGAAGTAATAAGTATTCCAACTAATACGATTTCAATGGAAATTTTGCAAATATGTTTACTAATTAGCATGGCAAGGCAATAACCAACCTTCATAAATAATCAGTTTGCTTTGATTTTAAAAATATTTTTTATTTTAAGACTAATGTATTGTGTCCTACTTGTGCTAAAGAGTTTTTTTTTAAATATTCTGTGATAACTTGACGAACGACTGCGAGGTGTTTAGAAACCCCACACTCACTTTTAGTCCTATAAATATTATTACTGTTAACTGAGCCAATATATTTTTAATTTAATTCAGCACCTGTTTAAAAATGACAAAAACGAATAACGATTATTTTCTTTTGGAAAGCTCATTTCAATAAAAAAAGATCCATAATGGACGTTTATTACCAGGATATAAAAAGGAAACATCATTTAATCGATGATATTTAAATAATACGGAGATTAGTTTCGATTATATAAAATCAAGAAATTTTTTTAACATCTGATCAAAACATGTCTAAAAACTTGTAAACAATTTCAATTTCCTAGAAACATGCTGTGAACATTCAAGTTATATGTTTTTCTTAAATTTAATAATTACAGCATTTTAGAAATATCTGATACGTAACTAAAGAATTCTTTTCCTGATATCCAAATTTTATAAACTCAGGAATAGTTATCAGGAATATTTTGCACAAAACACAGAAAACGTCAATTTTTAGGCATGAACCTTAGAATTTGTCAAAATTTAAGCCAAACCATGATTCTCTAGTAAATGTTCAAATTGTTTTCCTTTCGTTTGAAATATCACCAACTAAATTTAATGGACCAGAACGAAAATTATTTCAAGTAAAAATATTGACCCAAATTAAGCAAATAAAAACAAAATAACGTTCCATTCCAACATCAAAATTATTTTGGTAAAATATTTTCACCAAAACCATTATACTGATACATTTATTTTAATTATTTTTGTGAATATATTGCATAGTTGCAATTTTAATTTTAACCCGTTATTAAGTAATAATGGTGAGTGATTTCAATGTCTCCAAAACAATAGGCGGATTAAGGTATTGCAATATAAAATTACTAAAATAAGTCAACAACTGAGGAACCCCGAATCGGTGTTATCAGATCTACTTCTTCAACGCTATTGTTGATGACCATGGCATCATCGTCAGAATCAATTTATACTAATTTATTTTAAAAAATTTATCATTTAATTTTTGAAATAAATCGGTTTTTCAATTATTATTTGATAAAAAAACTTAGAAAACATTTCGGGCATTCTCGAAATTTCTCAATATTTCTCGGGATTTTCGATTGCCCGAAATGTTAAAAATTTCAATTCTCGAGATTCGAGACGGAAACTCTCGAGATTTTAATTTTTTAAATTATCAAACTGTTTAGCTATAGTTTATAAAATTTAAAAACGGCTTTATTTTATAATTCACATTCAGGACGAAAAGAAGTTTACACCCTCTGTTCAATAAAAGCCCTCGCGGCGGAGTTTAATATGAACCCCGGACGTAATCTCATTGTTGTAGCCGAATACAATCCTGTATTATTGGGATTCCGAAAAACCATCGTAACATATCAATATTGCGAGACGCTGCATATTAAAAATACAAGAAATCTACAAACTTTATTATCTTAGATGCCGAGATTCAAGATTTTCTGCACATTCTCCGTTTTGGGTATAAAAGAGGAAAAGAGACGAAAATGCTGTTATTTCAAACTATAACAAAGTAACGCAATTTGTTCTTTTTTTTTACTCATAACCTTCTCCTCGTAACATCTTTGTTTTTACCGTAACTACCTTGAGAAATACTCTTAGACTCGACTTTCGAACATTTAACATCTATAGACTTTTTTACTTCATTAATGTAGATAAACAGAAGAACCAATCAACATTCTTTTGGCATAATTTCGAAATTAGACACAAAAGGGGCACTTGAATGGCTTATAATGAATTGCCTAACCTGTAAAACAATTTTGAAAAAAGAGCGTACCTTGTGCATTAATTGTGCATGTTCCAAAAACCACATGCACAAAATTGTGCATAATACATGTCATGCACATGATGTGCACCATACCGTGCACATGTCATAAAACGTCTTAGCATATTTGTGCACAAAAATGTTAGCCGCATTTCTCACGAATAATGAAAAATGAAGCGAAACGAAATTTATTAAATGATAGGAATAATAAACAAAAAATAAAAAAACTGGTGAAAAAGGAGTTTAACATTTTCTAAAATGACTGGTTGCATTTAACTTTCTATGAGATGATATGTCTTTCGTAATAATAAATTTATGAATTTTATTTTATTTTCATCTAATATTATGTGCGAAAGAAATTTTTTGGTGAGATTTAATAAAAACGTTTACAGAAACAAATGGGAGCTTTGAATAATTAATTTTAGTGATTCAAAAAATTATTATATTTATTTGATATATGTTTGTAATTACAAATGCAATAATTTTGCCTCGTTTACAAATGCAATCATACGCATACATTTTTATTTTAGAACTTAAAAATACGACCGCAATCTTCATTTGTTGATATAACGTGCATAAACTGGTGCCCCATGTGCATAGACTGGTGCACCATGTGCATAGATTGGTGCCAATGCACAGAATGTTTGTAAGGTAGGCTTAATTAGGAATAAATTACCTCCATTTAAAATTCACTTTTTTCGTATCTACACTATTTGTTTTACACTACAAAGCGTTTCGATTATAGTTAATTTTATTGCTTTTAAAAAACATTAGCATTTCATTTTAAACCTCCTTTTTTATTTTGCAAATAATTTGTTTAAAAAGAATATGTTTTCGTTCTAGAAAGCTCGAGTGCATTTTAAAATAATTTTAATCCAGAAGATTATTAATAACAAAAAATAGTTTTTGTTTGTTGTTGTTGACCAATCTCTTTTATTAGAATTATTTTAATAATATAAGTTTCATGATTATGACTTAAGTGTGTAGTTTGAGTTTTGTTATAATGCATTGTTGAAATTTTATTCACGGTAAACTGAGGTTGAATACAGTTTTGTTATGTTTTTCGCTTGAACAATTTTGATTAAAAACCAAGAGACCAATATTGTAAAACCAATATTGATTCCAAACAAAGCTAAATAAATAAATATTTTCTTACTAGAATATGTATACAAATCGTTTTAAAAACTGTCCAAACTCAATTGAAGGAGTAAATATTAAACTATAAATAGAAAACTGAAAAGATACTGAGAATATCTCTACAATAATCATTTTCTACATTTTCACATCATGTTCATACATTTTCTTTGTTCTAAAATAAATTATCAGCAAAATTGACTGCCTTTCGGATAATGGACAATCCATGATGTCGATGGCTATTAATGACTTGATATGAAAAATTGAACCTAGTACTATTAAGTTCAAATTCAAATATACTTTGTTACTCGATCACTCAACACCCTAGGAACATCTTTATGAACAGATAATTCATTTAGCTCTCGAGATTCGATATAGTCTATTAGATAATAAATAAATCTAATAATAATAAATTGAGTATTTTTCACGGACAACACATTGTAACGCCGGACTATTTCGAAAGGTTTACTAATTTATTTGGTTCCGGCCTTTAAATTAAAACAAGCATGAAAGCATTTATGAGTTATGGGTTCTACAAGTTAGTCAATAATATTTAAACATTTTTTTTAGTTAATTGCTTTGTTGCGTCACTCAATGTCAGTCAATTATACATGTTTATGTCTACATAGGTAATAGAAAATGTTGTTATGTGAAGCTTTAGTATTTATGTGTAGATATAGTTCGAATTTAAAAAAATTTACAATGAGTTTTTGTAGTTGTAGAGAACATTTTCTTGTTTAAATAATAATTGTTTTGAGATGATATATGGAATTGATTGTCCTTCATTATATTGAGATAATATTGAAAAATTATAAATTTGTGTGCGATGAAGACTATGATAAAGGAAGAAAGTTATTATAACCAAACATATAATTTTTGATATTTTATTAATGAAAAATAAATTTGTCCATTATGAAAAAAGTCAGCAAATTTTCATAATATACTTTGAGAATATTTACTTAACTTAAATGTTTGTGTCGTTAGAAAATATTGCTAACACAATGAATTTAAATTAGTCTCGTAATTATTTGCATTAATTTTATAAAAATTTTATTAATTATAACTATAAAGACACCATTTAATTTGTTTTGGCCTTCTACATTCAGAATTGTTTTTAATTTATAATTTAATAAACAAGTCTGTGGTAGTAATTAAAAACAAATCAAAATGGAGAAAAGAAAAATTGAATATGGCATATCAGCCGATCACTATTTGTTATGTCTCTCTTCATACAATTTTAAAGGGTATAACAGAATAATGAAAATAATAAGATAGAATTTACAACGTCGTAAGTCTTAAATTGTTTACATGATGATATTGAAGATGTCCTTTTGGAATATGAAAGAAAACATCAATAGTTGGTTTTGAAGGGAAGAAGTGGAATTGTCATTAGTTGGTTTTCAATGTTTAGGAAGTTAGTACTATTGTAACCGCACAATTTAGTGAAGATATAATACTACATCATGAGAGAATTTACGAATGGATCAAGGTTTGGAATATTGGTGGACTAATAATTTGCTTGGATCATTCATCACATAAATTTATGTAAGCTTTATTATTTATTTTGATTTTATTTATGGGGCATTCCACGTCAACGGCAACACTGCTTCCGACATTTTTTAATGCTTAAATTTTTTGTGTTGACAAGAGCTATCGAATGCCGTATGACGTTTTAAAAAAATTCAAAACGGCGACCTTAAAACGGTTGCTGTTTTGATCTAAATAATAGAACCAAAAGTAAAATGTGTCTACCAACACAAATTTAAGATATAAAAATACACATATACAAATACAAATACGTTCTTAGGTTAAAAAGGTTAGTAAATATACGGTTTTAAATTCCGTATGGTTTTGAACATTATTTTTCAAAATGGCGGCTCGAAAATATGGAAAATGACAATTTTGCGAGATTTATGTTATCAAACTGCTCCAGACATTTTTTAAGATCATGGAAAAAAACGCTCTAAGCCTTAAATATTTTGTGTTGATAGGAGCTATCGAATGCCGTGTGGTGTTTTAAAAAATTTAAAAATGGCGACCTTAAAACGGCTGCTTCTTTGATCTAAATAATGTGGCTGGCAACACAAATTTAAAATCTCAAATGATACGTTCTGGGCTATAAAATGTTGATTGTGATACGTATTTTCAAATGGCGTTAAAATGGGATTAGTCTTAAAAACAATCGTAGAGCTTGAAAAGGTCCGAATAAATTGTTTAAAAGTGCTTTCGTTTTGGTTCAACCAATGTCGATGGTTTAGTTATTTTCGATTTGATTGCATAAACCGATAATAACTGATAATCTCGGTTTGAAATAATTCAAATGTTGAACATCTATGAATTATTCTCTCCTTCATCATAACTTTTGTTAATTAACTAACAATATACCGTCATTACATTTTAAATGTTTCTCTGGCTTAAATATATTATATAATATTCGTCACGAAAACCAACATGTGCTAAAAATGTTAGAAAAAACGTAATTAATCCAATTTGTTGATTTTACTACCTTAAAATGAGTCAAATGAAATTTCATGAAGGCAAGATTACTGCAATTCAACATATTAAATACTAATAAATTTTATTATCATTACCCATAAAACAAAAGTACAAAATCTTGTTACGGTATAACAAAAAATAATACCACCAGAAATACATAATTAAATAGATTACAAATTTAAGGGTGAAATAGGTAATTCGGGCTACAACTAAGTGTTAATGTTCATTTGACTGTTTGAGGTTTTATTTATTCTAACTTTTATACATACATTCCTGTATTATTTACGGTTGAACAAATATTCAAATTGGAGCTTTTTGTTTCAAGCATTTTCCCATTTAATCTAGGAAAATTCAAATTAATTAATTCCATTTTTTTTCTTATCCTGGAATTTTATTAATTAATTTTTAACTTAGTGGTGGTTTAGTGTTTTGTGGTATAACAAAAATTAAATTCTCTTTTTGTATTTTAAATATTTTCATCGATTTTAATTATATTTTAATTTTATGGAAATATTTAAAACAACAAAAAAATTTCATAAATTTTATTATTTGTTTTATGAAATATATCAGTTTAGATTTTCATTTTTATTATATATAAATTACAGAGAAATTTTGATACAAAATGTTAATAGTATATTAAGAAACTAGTTTCATAATCGACGATTTTATCGCACGCAATCTGTTTAGAAAACGACCCGCGCAGCGGGGAGTTTTCTAAAGGATAAGTGCGATAAAACGTCTTATGAAACGAGTTTTTTATACTATTTTTTTTATTTTGCATTTTTTGTCTTGAAATTTAAAAAAATATTTTTTATGTCTTAATGTTTTAAAGAAAATTTCTAAAAATTTCAATTAAAAATAGTAAGCTCTGCGTTTTATCATATTTCTATATATTTTTTTGTTGCAAAACTAGCTTTCATAAAATGTGTATTTTATTCAAATATGTCAATTTGATATTTTGTTATTATTACTAATTATTTTAATTAATTCAAATATTTAACACTAATTTAGATTATTTTTTAATAATAAGATTAATTAATAAGAATAATTTTATTTATATAATTATTCGTTTTAGCTTTCACTGACGTTTGTATGACCAATGTGACCAACCTTGAAAAGCAAAACTTTGCCTATCTTAATGAAGGCCATTTCGATACGCATTTGGGTATCGAAATGACTTTATTTTAGACGCAAAATAGAAAAAATATTTTTATTTTCGTTTCCAATAAATGGAACAAGTGGTTGATTTTTCGTTTGTTTCGACAAACTATGATTTATGAATCGAAATTTTAGACTAAATTGCGAGAACTTTTAGACTAAATGGAAGAGTATAAAAACAAATTAATTGTTTTGAAATGATTTAATAATAGTAGTTTAATCAAAGAGTGTATAATGAAATAGTTTATTCTCAAGCAAAAGAGACAGAATAACATTCATTAAACACGAATCGATTACAATACTTTATTCTCTGATAAAGAATTGTTTGTTATAAAAAATAAAAACATTTTCTTCAATTCAACAATAAATCTTTATTGTTTTAATTGATAAATCAAATTTCTTATTAAAAAACCCTGATGATAAAAAAACCCCATCCTATACAATCAACCACGTTCAACTATACGAAATAAGAGAATGTAAGTTAAAATTTGATTTTTGAACAAAACTTATCAAAGCAATTGTGATTATAATTTGAAAATAATTTTAATGAAATCAAAACAATTTGACCAATTGGAATCATACCAATTGAATAATGATAATTTTTTTATAGGAAAATTTTCATTAGACAAGGGGTTAAGTTCATTAGGCTATAGGTTAGAAAACAATACAATAATACATACTATTATTATCGAAAACAAAATACAAATAAAGCCGATATAATTAAATGGAAGAGAATAAAGGAATATTGCTGTTAATAAAAAAAACCAAAATAATTCCAGACGAAACTGTTGCAAAGATTACCTTAAGAAATTAGTACCAGTTTTTGGAAAAGTAAGGTACGACCGAATAACAGAAACCTACTATCCCTAGGGCCAGAAAAATCACCGGGTCAAGTTGTAATTATTTTTGATCGATGAAATTTTGAACTTTTTTATCAATGTCATCTGATTTTATCATACGTTAAGGATGTGATGAGATTTTTTTTCATTATTAAGCAACAACATTATAAACTTTTTATATTTACGGCTCCAGAAACTATTACATGGCTGAAATCTTTATGAAGGTAAGTTCCGAATTTGATCCAAAAATCGCTGTGTTGACCTCAAATTTTGTAATTGAAACAAACAACTTCAATCGCTAAATAATCGCTTATTTTATTCCAGTATATTACTATTTGTTATTACAAATGAATACTAAGTGATTTAATCCTCAAATTTATCGTTCTTATATACTATGAAAAATCATTTAAACCAAAAAAAATTATGTTAACAAAAAAAATTATATAAGCAAAAAAAATCTCAATAAAATGTTCGTAAAAAAAAAGTTGATATTAATTCAAGTTTTATATATATTTTTTTATTGATCCTAATTTGGCGCGTTAATATATACTATAAATTATATATTCATTCATCTATCTGAACGTAGATGTCGCTAAGTACGTCAAACGGAAAATTATGATAAAAACAAAAACATAAAACTTGAAGTAAAACCAAAAAAAATTTAATCTAAAAAAAAGAAATTACTTTTGTTTAAGTAAACATACTCCACCCCGTTAACGACTCGTTAACAACTTGTTGGCAGCTTGCAGATCTTAGTGATTGGTCTCTTTAAAATGGTGGTTGCTGTTTGAACCGTGACGACACGAACCATACCATCATCATCAGGATACGTTGAGATGACTCTAGCTAAAGCCCATTTACATGGCGGTAAGTTGTCTTCCTTTAGGACCACCAAATCGTTAATCTCAATATTTTTGGTTTGTGTTTTCCATTTGCTGCGTTGCTGTAGAGTATTTATATATTCCTTCGAAAATTTTTTCCAAAACGATTGTGTGCGTTGTTCTATTTTCTGCCATATTCGTAGTCTCGCTTCAGGTATCCCAACTAGGTTTTCATCAGGGATAAGTCCAGTTGCCGTGCCAATTAAAAAATGTGATGGTGTAAGCGGCTCATAACTTGAATCTTCATTTGTGATTGCACATAAAGGTCTTGAATTTACGATCGACTCTATCTGACAGAGCAGAGTACTCATCTCCTCGAACGTCAAATTAATGCCATTTGTAGCCCGAACCAAGGTTGATTTAACAGATTTTACAGCTGCCTCCCATAATCCCCCAAAATGTGGTGCTACTGGTGGGATAAAATGCCAGTTTATTCTGTTTTCGTTGACAAAGTCCGATACAACCCTAAGATGCTCCTTAGAGTTTACCAGATGGTATACGTCCTTAAGCTTGCGATGAGCACCAGTAAATGTAGTTCCATTATCGCTATACATGTCGGCAGGAATTCCTCTTCTTGCGATGAACCGTTTTAAAGTCGCGATAAATGCCTCTGAAGTTAAATCACTAACCAATTCGATGTGAACTGCCTTCGTCACCATACACACGAATACAGATATGTAGCCCTTGCTTGATTTCGATCCTCTTCCTCTCTTGGTCGCTATTTGAATTGGCCCTGCATAATCCACCCCACATTTGCTAAATGGTCTCGCTGGTGTGATCCGAGCTTCAGGAAGATTTCCCATTAGTTGCTTTGATGTCTCTGCTCGATATCGCGTACACGTTACACACTTCCTCAGTTCATTTCGGATGAGACTTCGACCGCTAACAATCCAAAATTTTTGTTTAATTAAATGGGATGTTAAGGATGGGCCAGGATGGAAATATTTTCTGTGGAAGAAGGAAATAATCAATCTGCTCAAGGAATGGGAACTCGGCAGAATGATCGGGTGCTTTACATTATATTTACCATTCATATTATCAAGACGTCCGCCTACTCGCAGTATACCTTCTTCATCAATGAATGGAGTCAGCGATAAAAGTGTACTACTCCCTTTGATTGTTTTATCATTTGATAATTGATTGATCTCGTTCTCATATTGTTGTTGTTGTACCTTTTTAATTAATTTATTTTCGGACTCCGTAAGTTCTGCCGTTGTCAGGTATTTGTTTCGCATCAATACTAATTTCCTTTTGCTGGTAAATCGCAGCAGGTATGCTAGTACTCTAATTAATTTGTTGTAGTTTGAGTATTTGTTTATTAAATTTGACACAATATCTTCATCAAGATTCGTTTGCATACTGCATGCTTGAGGTGATCTTCTTTCTTGATCTGCGTCTTCAGTATAATTTAGTTTTGTTGATGTGGGCCAACTGCTGCTATTTTGTGTCAGCCATTGTGGGCCTGTCCACCACTGCTCCAATAAAACAAGTTGACTCGCCGTCACTCCTCTGGAGGCATGATCTGCTGGATTATGGTTTGAGCTTACATGGTTCCAGTGTTCTCTAGGTAGAACGTCTAGGATTGCTGCTGTCCTATTGGCCACAAATGTTTTCCAATTCGCTGGGTAATCAGACAGCCACTGTAGGACAATTGTAGAATCTGTCCATGCAATAAATTTACCTTCTGGTACATTATTTTTCATAGCCTTCCATAACTTCGCTAATAGTTGAGCTCCACAAAGTTCCAACCTTGGAATGGAAACCTGCTTTATGGGAGTTACTTTAGTTTTCGCAGTAATAAGGTTCACATTAATTCGTCCATTATCACCCATGGATCTGGCGTAAATAACAGCGGCATACGCACGTTCGCTTGCGTCGCAAAAGCCGTGATATTCAACTTGTTGATGTGGAATGAACCTTGGAATTTGAAGTCTTTCTAGCTGGTGTAACTCTTGCTTGATTTTCTGATAATATGTTGACAGTTCTTCGGGTAATTCATCGTCCCAATCAACCTTCAGCATCCACAATTTTTGTAGTAGAATCTTGAATGACACGATTGAAGGTGATACCCATCCGAGAGGATCAAAAATTCTTGAAGCTTCTGATAATATTTGGCGTTTGGTTGGTGCAGTGTTGTCCAAATTTACACGGAAAGTAAACGTATCCTTTGATGGATTCCATTGTAATCCAAGTATTTTGATCACGGGTTTTTCATCATCAAAGTTAATATTGTTTAACCCAGCATCTAAAGTATCTGATAGGTCGGAGTAGTTGGATCTCCACTTTCGTAAAGGAAAACCACCAGATTTTAATGTATGGATCAGACTTGCCTTCAATTTCATTGCATCGTGAATGGAGTCCGCACCACTTATCAAATCATCAACATAAAAATCGTTGAGTATTGTCGAACATGCATTTGATCTATTGTTGTCTAGAGCTATTTGGTGTAGCACTCTAGTTGCCAGAAACGAAGAACTTGCCAGACCAAAAGTTACAGTAGTAAGTCGATAGTGATTTAGTTTACTACTAGGATCTGGGCGCCATAATATTCGCTGATATTCAATATCTCTCTCATCAACTAAAACTTGGCGATACATTTTTTCAATGTCGGCGGTTAATGCAATTCGATGATTCCTAAATTTTAAAAGTATGGACCACAGAGTAGGTTGTATTGTTGGACCAACCATCATAGTATCATTGGGTGATACTCCTGTTGACGTTCTGCATGAGCCATCAAAAACTACACGAACCTTGGTAGTTGAACTTCCTTCCTTGATCACTGCATGATGAGGCAAATAACAACATGACCTTTCATCAGTTGTCTCAATTTCACTTTCGGGAATGATTCGCATATGCCCTTGCAAAATGTAGTCATCCATTACCTCTGAGTACTCTTTTCTAAGATGGTGGTTTGATTGAAGTTTCTTCTCTAGGTTGTAGAATCGTTTGGTCGCAGTTTGTATAGAATTTCCCAAACATGGAGCATCTTTTCGGAAAGGAATTCTGACTATGTACCTTCCATTTGGTAGTCGCTTATTTGTACTTCTGAAATTTTCTTCGCATTCTTTCTCTTCGATAGAATAGGGTTCATAATTATTAACTTCTTCAAGTTCCCAGAATCGTCGAAGAGTTTGATCTATATTGAGATCCAAGCTAATATGACATCCAGCAAAACTTGATCCTGAAATTAAAGAAAAATCTTCTACTTGTGGTTTACCGCTAATAACCCACCCAAAAATAGTCTTTTGAGCAATCATGGCTCCATTTGGGTTCATAACTCTTCCATCTTCTAATGTGTTAAAAAACTTATCGGCACCAATAAGGATATCGATTCTCCCTGGACGGAAGTACTCATTATCTGCTAATTGCAAATTTTGAAATAGCTTACTATCTTCGACACTTATAAATCGCTTAGGCAACTGTGATGGTAAATTTTGAATGATTAGAGCGTTGATGTCTATTTGTATGTGCTGATCATAAACTGAATACAATGATAATGTTGTATCACCTTGGCTTGTTATAGTAGATGCAGCCAGGCCTCTTATTACAATGTTCGCGTTTTTCCGTGGCAAACGAAGAGCCTGCATGCACGCTTCTGACACAAACGAAGCTTGTGACCCGGAATCCAAAAGAACTCTACACTTAAGGAAGGTACCATCATAACGTTTAACGTTTACTATTGCTGTCGGTAAAATTGATTGATATTTAGCAGTTGCGGTTGCATTCGACTGTACTTCCGTACAGAAGGTGTCAGTTGAGCTTGGAGCAGATGGTTGGTATTTCTCGTATGATCCAGTTTTTGTAGAAGGTGAACTTACTGAGCTTATTTCTGTGTGTAGGAGCACGTTATGTTTTCGGTTGCAAATATTGCAACGATGTTTTATTTTGCAAAAGCCTGCTTGATGACTTCCAGCCAAACAGTTGAAACATAGCCTATTTTTCGCTGTAAAACCTCGTCGATCACTGACGTTCATTTCTAAAAACTCATCGCATTTCGATAGATGATGTGCGCTCGTACACTTGGGGCATTTTGTTTCGTTAACGGTAGTGTGATGTGTCCTTATTTTTGTGGTTCCTTGTGAAACTTTGACTTGAGAACTACAACTCTCGAGCTCATCGCTTCTACGATTTAGAAATTTGAAAAATAGTTCAATTGTCGGAAAATCATTTTCAGCTACATGGTGAGCCCATTCCCTTTTAGTTTCTTCATCAAGTTTTTTCAATAATATAAAAATGAGCCAAGGATCGCGCCTCTCAGCTTCTTCACCTAACACCTTTAAGCCACGAATCACTTCATCTGATACGTCACACATGTAATGAAGTGTTTTTGCCGTTGAATGATTAATGGTTGGTTGCTCCATAAATTGCTTAATTAGCTGAGTTACTACTTGTTTTCGTTTATCGTACCGTTCTTTAATTTTAGACCATGTTTCTACGTAATTCACTTCGGTGATGGGAATGTGACGCACCAGAGCTGCCGCTTCACCCCGTAGTAATCCTTTTAAATATTGCAGCTTGTGTACATTGGAGATTTTTTCATTGCTGTCAATGGATGCTTCAAATAAATCGCGAAATGATGGAAATTCCGAATAATTTCCCGAGAATGGTGGTATATTTATTTGAGGTAGCCGTATTTCTGTTTCGCGTTTGTTAAGAACGGACATGTCTCTGAGGAAAGATTGTTGGTTCGCCACCAAGTCGTCCATTTTGTTATTTAATACTGCGTTGGTCGTGGTGCCTTCGCGATCATTTTCGGCTTGTACTAAAGCACTTTTTGTATTAAAATAAAGGTCATCAATGGCATCTAGATATTTCACATTGTCATCGGTTGTATCAATATTTTTCTCTCGAACTTTATGATCGTTCCATTCTTCGTTCAATAACGAGATATTTGTGCGTATCGTACTTAGCGTTGTCTGTTCATTTATTTTCTGTACTGTCGCCTTTAGCTCATTCATCCTTTTGATCGTACGTTTCAATGCTCTAAGATCCCGATCGGCCATTTTTATTATCACGTATATTTAAGTTTGAATATGAAATATTAAATATAAATATAAATATTTTACCTCACCTAATAAAGTTTTAACTTCACTTTAAATAATGTCACTTATAATTTTACTCTTCACTCTATAATTTTAGTTAAAAGTTTTTTATTTCTAATCCACTGAATGTATATATTTTAAATACCAATGTTTATTGGGATGTATAAACTAAATTCACTGTTCTTAAATTATTTTTCACTTTTTCACTTTATATAATGAAATTTGTATTTACCATTTACCAAATTCCTGAAACTCCTTTGTTGAGAATTTGATGCAAGTCCTGGTTGTTCGCTATAATCCGGCTCGAAGGACCATGAAATCTTTATGAAGGTAAGTTCCGAATTTGATCCAAAAATCGCTGTGTTGACCTCAAATTTTGTAATTGAAACAAACAACTTCAATCGCTAAATAATCGCTTATTTTATTCCAGTATATTACTATTTGTTATTACAAATGAATACTAAGTGATTTAATCCTCAAATTTATCGTTCTTATATACTATGAAAAATCATTTAAACCAAAAAAAATTATGTTAACAAAAAAAATTATATAAGCAAAAAAAATCTCAATAAAATGTTCGTAAAAAAAAAGTTGATATTAATTCAAGTTTTATATATATTTTTTTATTGATCCTAATTTGGCGCGTTAATATATACTATAAATTATATATTCATTCATCTATCTGAACGTAGATGTCGCTAAGTACGTCAAACGGAAAATTATGATAAAAACAAAAACATAAAACTTGAAGTAAAACCAAAAAAAATTTAATCTAAAAAAAAGAAATTACTTTTGTTTAAGTAAACAATGGCGTTCTCATGCTCTTAGGTAAGTGGGGTAATTAGATAGATAATAAGGTTTATTATTGATCGTCAATTAGCGATTAAATTTTTTAACCTTCATCTCACTAGCGTGAAAACTCTATTTTTTTAAAATCACGCATTCTGTTACTTTTTTTAATTATTGTTACAAATATGAAATAATACACGTAAAACAGTTTGGAAAAAGTGCGTACAATGAGCAATAATTGTGCATGTTCCAAAATCCCCGTGTGCAAAATTGTTCATAATACATATCATGCACATGATGTGCACCATATCTTGCACATGTCGTAAAACGGTGTAGCACATGTGTGCACACATGCGTAAGCCGCATTTCTCACGAATAACAAAAAACGAAGCGAAACAAAATTTAATAAATGATACGAATAATAAACAAAAAATAATAAAACGGAGACTGAAAAAGTAGTTTTAACATTTTCTAAAATAACTGGTTTCATCTAACTTTTTATGAGATATTATGACTTTCATTATAATAAATTGATGAATTTTATTTTATTTTCATCTAAAATTATATGCGAGGGAAATTTTTTGGTGAAATTAAATAAAAACAAACGGCCACTTTAAATAATTCATTTTATTGATTGAAAAAAATTGTTATACTTATTTAATATTTTTTGAATGTCATTTTTGATGTCGGTTTAGTAATATTTATATATGTATTTTTTTATAATATTAAGAAAGCTGTGGAAAATTAATTTTATTTTTTATATGTAGGGCCAAATATTTCTATTTTTTAATTCCGTTTTGTTGATATAAACTGTATCGTTAAAAAATGGCAAAAAATGGACTTCTCTTTTACAGATACAATCATTACAAATACAATCAGGGCTGAGCTTCTGTCTACTGTGGGACGGATAGTGAACGGCCTATATATAGATATGTTGTATGCTGGTGAGCTGCAAATATGCGAATAAGCAATCCCCGACTAAGAGCATAATACAAATCCAAGAGCGTCTGTCCCACGGTGGGCGGCTCACTGGTCAACGTCTGTCTTTATGTTAGAAGCAGCTGTTTATTTTCACCTGGCAGTAGGTCTAAAATGCTAGGAGATGAAAACCCCGAAAATAAATCAATATGAATCAATATTTTAGGATTGACTTAAGGGAGTGAACAAGCAGGCTCCCAGTCGTCAAACCCAGTGACTGCAATGATGCAGTGTGGCAAACTTGGTGACTGTACCAACTACTACTACAAGTGACAAGTAGAAGAAGCCAAAGCCGTTATACTCTAGGAGCAATAAGATGGTAAGGTCACTATTAAAAAGAAGCATTATCTTAAGCGATAGTACATGCGTATCCGCAGAATTGTCAGCAAATAATTATAAACTGGTGCCAAACTTGCCGACTATACCATGTACAACGAGAAGCGCAATCCAAAACGATACCGAACGCCTGGACTTCGGTATGTCGAAAAGGAACAGCTACGTCAGTGGATCTCCCTTAAACATCACGACGAAGGCATTTATCCTAAAACAGCCAGCGATCAAACAAGTGACACCAGTAGGAGGTATACAGGGATGTCTGTAATAATGGCATGGACACCTCCTTGGTGGTTGGTTGTGAAATTGAACAGCTGCAAAAGCTAATGTCGAATACACGTCCTTTAAATCAAACGCTTAGAAACCTTGTTCACGAAATTGAAGATTACCACAAATCCACTGTTATTGCCCTGACTGTTGTCCCAAGCGTTAGGTCACAGGTGAACAAAGTGTGCCAAACTTCGCCGTCCTTGAAAGCAAGCGTCGATGAATTATCAAAAAGACGCTGAAGTGGAAATGGTGAAGACATGGGAGTTCACCTACCTTCGCCGAAAAAAAGGAAAACGGCTATAAGGATATTGAAAAAACCTAGGTCAAGAACAGAGCAGAGCGTGATCCAACAGAAAGAACAGCCGGTCGGGCCCATGAACCAAAATACACTCCCTGCGTTAGCATTCGAAATGGAGTGGCAACCCGCAAGAAGACGTAAAAGGAAAAAAATGCGTCCTGTTGAGTCCGCGCGAAACGAATCACGTAAACATAGGAAACCAGTAACACGGTCGGATGCTATAATAATATCTAGGTCCGGTGAAAATTGTTATACGAAAATGCTTAAAGAGATGAAAGTAAGACCCAGAACTAAAAGAGCTCGAGGATTGTGTTAATAATATTAGGATTTGTGCTAAGCTGTGTTAACAATTTAGGAATTTAGTGTTGCGATATTCGAGGGAAGATATTTGCATTGCAATATTGGATGGGTAAGATGCAGACTGTGCAAATGAACCATTTCAACATGCTGTTTCAGATGCCTTGATTACAGTCATGTAGCAAGGCACTGTAAAGTGATGTTGATCGAACGGGGATATGTTTTACATTCGGAGGAGTAGGACATTAATCGAAAGATTACAAAGAGCTCCTGGAATGGGTTCATTGCTTACTGCGAACCACAGGGTCTAATAGGAATTCCACAGTAGGCAGTGGAGGTCTAGCCTACCAAAGAGCGCTAAAGCCAACTTCTGCCCGCAATTGTTAAGTGTATATCAAGATTAATCTTAACCACTGTGACATGACACAGAACCTACTGACACAAATAGTTAGAGACCAGACAGTGAACGTGGCATTGATTTGCAAACAATATAGAACCCCTATTGCTGATGGAATTAAGGTTGAAGACAGGACGAACAAAACCGCTATCTGGACTTGCAATACTCTTGCCTTTTGAACGCAGGTCTATAGTCGTCAGCAAACTAAAGTTGTTCTTTTCTCCAGCTGCACCATTCCTCCCAGCACTTCACTGGACGAATTTGAAGAGACACTTGACTAATAGCAGAGTTCAATAAAGGAGAAGCAGGTTCAATTATCGATATCACTTTTGCAAGTGGGACACTCCTAAAGGAGCACAATGGAGGTTGTCTGACTTATACATGCATAGTGATTATCTTGTTATCATATTTGAAACCCATCCACCACAGCGGTTTGAAAGGCGCCAACTCAAGCAAAAGCAACTTAGATATGCTGGACTATATGGTTGAATGTATGCCAATACCAGAGATTGGTGCTAAGATAGGAACAAAATTTATTGAGAGATATCTTAAAAGCGCCTGTGATGCATCTATGCCACGTAAACGCTACGGTAATGGACGGTACGCAGTATTCTGGTGAAGAGAGTGCCTTAAACTTTGGAGGAAATGTACACAGAGGAGAAATCATGAGCACTATGAGCAGTTCCAAAGTGATTTCCCACAAAACCCGAAAGAATTGCGGCAAGCAATTGCTTATGGTAGGAGCAGATCATTTCAGTGTCTTATCTATGAAGTTCAGAATAACCCATGAGGAAATGCATACAAAACTGTACTCACTAAACTAAAGGGTGTTCAATCAGCTGCACCAGTGTGCCCAGAAAAAATGGCTGGAATTATGTTTGGCCTTTTTCACACCACAGTGACTTCTCCCTACCTTGTGAGCTGCAAATTGAGGATAATGCAATTTTGGCTGTCACCAATGCATAGGTTCTAAGCGCGTTGCTCATATGATCCGTTAATAGCACGCTCAGTTGAGACAGCATCCCAAATATCGTTTTAAAACCAGCGATAACGAAATTAGATATTTTCAAATTTCGTGCCTGAGAGAAGGGATATTTCCTGAGGCATGAAGCGCCAACGCCTTGTGCTTGTACCAAAAGATGACAAGCTACCAGAAGAACCCCCGTTCTACCGCCCACGGTTATGTGGTGGACGGACACGCCTGGAACGATCTTGGTGGATGCTGGACACTTTTAGAGAATTATTCGTACGTGTATTGCGTGTGCCAGAACAAACAACGACTATCGGCTATGCAGATGATATTGCCATAGTTGTAGCCAAAAACCTCATGGACATTACTAGCAACTGTATCCAGACCATAACCAGAGTTAGAGCATGGCGAGTTAGAGTTGGCCGATCACAAAACAGAAGTACTACTAATGAGTAGCAGAAAAGTGGTGGAAAGTGTCGATCTTTTTTGCTACTCTCTTTTCTTAAAGTGTCGATCGAAAGTACCTTGCAAGGCTTATGCCAAATATTGCCGGCCGTAGACCATCGATCAAAAAGCTTCTCGCTAGCGTTAGCACATAAATATGGATGTATGCGGCACCCATATGGGGCTCAGCGGTAAAAAAGCCATTTTATGTTAGACCTATCGAAATGTCTTACAGACTGACATCGTAGCGCATATACTGTGCTTTTCGTAACGTGTCTGATGAGGCTGTAAATGATATGGCGAGTAGAATGCCGATCGATATTACAGCAAAAGAGGTATCGACTCTGCGTATAGCAATACAAAATGATAGTGACCGACGAACACACGAAAACTTCTCCCTATACAGTCATATAGAATGAAATGGGAAGCTTCCTCCAACGCATGGTGGACCTTTGTTATGATCCCTGACGTAAAAACATGGACAACAAGGAAACACCGTGACGTCATGTAATGACTGACAATTTCGAATAATTCTATAAAAGTAAAAATATTCATATATAAAGAAATTCGCAAATAATTTTACAATTTATATCAATTCCGACAAATAAAATGAAACAGACTTAAAAGCATTTATATATAGCAATAATATTTTAACATTTTTTTAGTTAATTGCACTCCATACTAATTATTAAGACGTGTTTGTATCTGCATAGAGGTTTTTCCTATATAGGTTTATTCGTAGTATTACATGTAGATGTAATACAGCTGTTCAAATTTGTTTTAGTTTTAAAAAAATTGTTTGATCAGATAATAAATAGAAGTTTGAATGTATAATTTTTATACGACGAAACAGACAATAGGAAAAGAAACAAAAAACTGAAAAACTTACTATATATTCTTGATAAATTTCGATCCAAGATTAGAATACGTAAAATTAACTCAAATAAATAACACATTTTACTTGTGATGTGCAATAGAACTTAGAAATACGACCGCAAGCTTTATTTGTCATAATGACGTTACCAAACATATTTGTATATAGGAAATATTCATAACGTTTTAGAAGATTAATGCCTGAAAGTTCTACTCACATTTTGTATACATGTTTATATGATTTTAAAATGTTAAATTAAAACAAATAGGTATGATGTTGGCACTCAAATACTGTTAAACTTCCACTTATTTTAAAATATATACTAGAAAATTCGAGCGTTCGAGTGTTAAAACTATAATTCTGTTTGCATTTTGTTTTACTTAAGAAAGCCTATTTTCAGTAATTTTGGAAACAGTTATTTGTTCCACGAACAAGGAGAAAAGAAACAAAAATTTATGGTGATCATTATTACATCATAAGACTGAACAAAACGTCATATTTTAGTTATTTATTAGATGCTATATTGGATTAAGGACACATAAACAAACAAGAAAGGTAATATAATATGATACAATCAGATCCAAAATGAACGCAAACATGAAAAAAGGATATGAGAAACGGTTATGTGTATGATTTTTTTTTGAAACCCAAGAGAGACAGGTAAAGCATGCGAAAATATAAGGCTGTTCATGAACTTTTAAAAACGCTTCTACTATGAGAATGCATATGCTATTATATACTTAAGGTTAAGTTAAGGTTAACAAGAGCAGTTACAAAAACTGAAAATCTGGTGAACCTAGACATCACTAAGCAGTTCGGAGTTGACTTTTCAATTATTATTTTTTTTATAGGTAAAGATTTTAAATTATGTATAGCTTTTCTTATCCAAATACACAAATAAAAATAAAACACAAAAAATACTAGATGTAATATCGGACGGACTAAATAAGAGCAAGATTCTAGAAAAACAAGCAATTCTATTCACCCAAAACAAAAGAAAGGGAATTAACAATGATTAAAAACTATTTCTATATCCTTAATACATATTTGAAAATAACAAAACCATAAAATCTGTTTCAAATATTTATTTGTTTTTACCCTTTTCATGCCTTAATTTCCACCAATTACTTAAAAAATATTTATTTTTTGTAACAGACAAATTTAAGAATCCTTCTTTTCTTAATTCATTCAACCAAATTTAAACAAACATTTTTTTTATCATAAAACTTGCCAAAGTTTCATTTTTTTTGGTCCCATCGATCCGTGTTTTAATTTTTAATTAAATTAAGTTTTAATTTTGAATTAAAAGTTATAAATAGCAAAGAGTTTATTTTTAACATTTTTAAATTGTTATTTTTTTGGCTCTAGTTTTTCGATTTAAAAAATCAAAATAAAATTACAGGATTCTAGTTTTGATGTCTAACCTAATCAACAAGGGAGCAAATAGACACAAAAAGTTTAAAAAGAAATCAGGGGATAAAGAGGGTTAAAAGAAATTATACAAACAAATAATTAGTTAGAAATGTTGCAAGAGTGTCAGTCATTCGTGATTTAAATTAAATTGAAATTATGAAGAAAAGGTAAGGCAATTTACGTAGTTCTTTACATGATGTAGGATTTGCATAGTCTACATCAGGGTCAGTACTGTAAAAAATATGGAAAATGTAAATAATGCAAAAAAGATGTACCAATATTTCTAAATAACAGAAATTAGCTTATTTAATTGAAAACTAAAATAAAAATATTAAGTATTGTAGATTTTAATTGTTGTGATTAATTATCCCTTATAAAATCAGATTCCAAATATCAATATGTGTTGATATATGGAATGATTGGCAGTTGACATCAGTCAATAATTATAACAGCAATATTTCGATTATTGGTTTTTACAAATATTATGTAAATAATACAATAAACAAACACAGTCAATACTTATATTTTATTGGAATATCACGTAAAATCATATTTTAAAACTTTTTAAAGGATTTAATGCCATTGTTGTTTTAACTGTACCCTAAACTATTATTTTTTTATAAGTTTTAATCCGATAAGCTACGATTAAAAAAACATTTTTTTTCATATCGGTATTTTCTGATCGTTTATTGAAATACAAAAGTTTGAAAATTAATTATTACTTTATTTATTTGAAAGATAATAAATCAATTTAATAAGATTATTCTAAAAGATTAAAAAAGTTATTTTTTGGAATGAGATATAAAATAAATGATATCATAATCAAAATTTCGTATGGTTGTGCGTCTTCTTATACATTCATTTAGTTGTCACGTCTGAAATGTATTGTTCGAGCAAACGATGCGAGATACATATATATTTAATTTTTAAGCTTTTAATTGAAAAACTAAAATATGGAAAATTTTTCTTCTATATTGATTTTCTTTGAAATAAATTTTTATAAGGAATATTACGATTTTGTATGAATCTGTACTACAAAATGGAAAAAAGATCGAAGTTTTTAAAAGCCTAATTCATATTCGTTTGTAATTGGATATAGCAACAAAACTTGCTTCAAGAATATTCATTTGGTATTCATTTTGTACCCTTCTGTCTCTATTGGCAGTCTAAGGTGTATTTTAGGCAAACTGTGGTCACGTCTTACAATCTGAATAAATTCTAATCTATCTGCAACTTTTTGTAGTCGTAGTCGTAGTCGTATAGAAACCATTTTTTGATGATATTATCATTTGTCTGAACTCTGATTATACCCGTAGCCTATATTAGACTCTAGAATATATTCTAGGCAGTTAGTGGTAGTCAACACCTGCTGTGCAATAAGCATTTCACGGTAACAAATGGTCAGAGTTGTCACTGTCATCTCCGCAGCACTCCTCAAGTAGAAAGCAAATTAGATTGAATGATCGATCTAAAAGAGACTTCAGTGAAAGAATCCTGTATTTTTCAAAGCTAATTACTCTTCTAAGTAATAATAAATTATATGCAAATGGCAGCTAACATCAGATAAAACAATAAATTAAATCTAGCAGCGTAAATGACACTACCCAAGTAACAAATTAGCTGTATATCAAGGCTCTATATGGCGCAGATTTCAGTCACATTGTGTTTAATGCCTGTATATTGTGCATTTTTTAATTTTTGTGCATGTTATCTGCTCTTAAGCCGTATATGGCACAGAAACACCCCGTATATGGCGCACAATTTTTTAGTTTTTATCTGTATATCATGCATTTTCTGGTCTCATATATTCTATGGGAATTACGATATTCCATTCTTTTTGTATATCGGTCATTTTTTGGGCACGGCGTATTGTTGAGAATTTGCTTGAAAAAAAAACAAAAATTGGACATCTGTTTATCGATCAGAAGTCAGGCATTCATCATGCTTCGTTTATATTGATCTGTAAATTGTTCAGAATTCATGCACATTTTGGTATGCTGAATATTCCTAAGTTATTGCGCATTTCAGTGAGAAAAATTTTGTTTGTCAAAAAAGACGCAACTCTAATTGAAGTAGGGATGAGTATCGATGGTCGATGTTTGATAAACATCGATGGTAGGGGTCCGATGTTCGATGTATTTACCATCGATGTTACAGTGTCGATGTTTTTTCACCATCGATGGTTATGTGTCGATGTTTGGCTATCGATGTTTTTTTTTCGAACTTGATAGTATTGGGTGCGTTCACCCGACGTAAGCAGCTAACTTCAAGCTCTCAACAGTTGAGAGTTAGCAGTTGTCAAGTTTGTGAAGCATTGTGGATTTACAGCGTTTTTATTTGACGTTTACTACTTGTAGCACAACCTTATAATAATAAATAAATTTAAATATTTTAAACAAAGATCTTGCCAATTGCTCTTTTTAGGTGCTCCTGCAGAAAAAATCCAACAAGATCCTCTGTCTTTCTGGAGGGATTTAAAACCAACCTACCCAAATTTATCGGGAGTTGTAATTGAATATCTGGCTGTTGTAGGAACTTCCGTTCCCTCTGAAAGATTATTTTCTAAAGCTGGCCAGATAATATCGAAAACAAGAAATCGTTTAGAGGGGAAGTTGGCTTCTAAAATTTTATTTTTAAATTCTGTGCCAGAGAAAATGTGGGAATAAAAAATACTGTTTTTTTTGTGTAAAATATCAAAACTTGTTTTAAAGTGTTAGAGATAAAAGAAAAATACGATATTCGTATTTGGCATCATTGGGAAAATTACTTAGTGTTTGAAGGTTTATGGTAAAATAACGTTGAACTACGCAGTGGAATATTATTTGATTACTTATTTTAAACATCAACATCGAATCGTATTAATACTTTTTTAATCAACGCCATAGCAAAACCACAATATAATACACAAATAATTTCCTAATGTAAAAAATAAAAGTAAAATTTGCTGTTAACCTTAATATTTGTTTGTGTGGTTTTTTACTTTTTGGGGAATGAATACTCAAAAACATCGATGTTTTGAGGTCGATGTTTCACGACCATCGATGTTGGGCTCCCGATGTTTATTCGATGGTAAACATCGATGTTTTTGTCTCGATGCTCATCCCTAAATTGAAGACGATTTTAATTGTTTTTATCCGCATTAGTTTCAATTACATTGTTAAAATGAGTACAAAGTGAAGCCGCTATAAAAGGACTGGAACATTTCGACGTTTAGTGAAGAATTTGCGAAAGAAATTCTATGAAAAAGACGATGTAGTGTTCAGAAATGTTGCGTCTCCAGCACCGCAATATCGACCATGAATGAGGCAGCAGTTGAGGTGCCAATATCATCAGCTGCCTTATCGTCATCTTCGTATTCTTCCAGTTCCTCCTCGCGCTCACGCTCACCTTCACCTGGCGCCCACTTTGGCTTAGAGAGTGACGATTCATTGCCAGAGTATTAGGGGCCCTGATAGATAGTAGCATTGATCAGATGTCTGACGTCGTTGATTCACCAATTGCATTGAATGACAGCAGTTGTACGGCTACATTCCTGAAAGAGTGGGCTGCAAGGTACAACATCCGACATCAGGCATTTAAACCACTCATTCAACATTTAAATACCCATCTCAACACGAAACTGCCAAAGGATCCGAGGACCCAGTTAGGCACAACTTCAACCTGTGTAATTGAGCGTTTGGACGGTGGCCAATACTGGCATCAGGGGATCAAATTTTGTTTGAGCAGATGTTTTTCAACCCTAAATGCGCAGCTTTGTATATCGATAAATGTGAATATCGATGGCCTTCCGCTGTATAATAACGGTCGCCAACAATTCTGGCCGAAATTATTCAATATCCATCAATTTCGTCGCATTCCTCCAATGGTGATTGCATTGTACTATGGCCAAATCAAACCTGACAAAGTGGAGGAATTTCTTGATAAGTTTGTAAATGAATTGAACGATGTTCTCCATGATGGAATTATAATCAATAATTTCTTGCTGACGGTACAGTTGAGGGCATTCATTTGTGATTCCCCAGCCCGTGCGTTAATTAAGGGTAAACAATTGCCAGTTCATTTCATTTTCGTGGTTGTTAAAATGTTCTAATTTTTTAGGCGTGGTAAACTTTAATGCACATCATGGATGTCTCAAATGTTGGACTATTGGGTCATATTCGATTTCGTTCCGCTGTACCACATTTTCGTGAGCACTAGCAGAAGAGAGGACTAACGAGCAATTTAGAGCTGGCGAGTACGCGGATCATTATAAGTACTACAAGGTTCGAGGCGAAGAAGGCAAAATGGCCAAAGTTCCTGTTGTCTCGCCGTTGTTGCGTCTACCAATGGACATAGTTAATGATGTTGTGGTATCGGATTCGCTCCATTTGCTTCACCTATGTTTCTGTATATCGGTCTATTTTTGCCTTTTATATTTCTCTCTGTATATCAGGCACCCAATTATTCATATACAGATAAATATTTCAGTTACCGTATATGCTTCCAGTTTTAGCTGTATATGGCACGACAAAGGAATAAATTTTTATCTGTATATTGAGCATGCAGTGCATAAAATATGCGAACAACCTGTATATTTGCGTCCACGTTGTATGGAGCAAATGCCAAATAATGACCAAAATAAAGTACCTTTTTATTGTACATTTTATGCACTTATATTCCAGTATTTTCCAGTCATTTGCTACTTGGGTACATCCATTTATGGTAGTGGTCACCAGAAAATATACAGTGGGACCCAAATTTGATAATCGAGCCGAAAGCAAAAATTGTTTGAAATCATGGTAATGTGAACGTAGTATTAGTTTATATTTGATAGTTTTTAGTCATATAATACGTTTGTCTTAATTTACTTAATTTAGTTTGTCTTAAAAAAAGTGCATAATAAAAAATAAATTTTATTTTATTTTAGATTTGCATGCATGTCTTTATAAAGATAGAGCACAAATAAAATAAGATAAAATACACTGCGTGTGTGTTAGTGAAAATGAAAGTGAAGTGAAGATAGGAGGCGTACAATTATGTAGTTGGTGAGATTGTTCTGTATTAAAAATTATTTGCTATTTCGTATTTACTATTACCAGGTGGTAGGCAGGTAAAATTTTACCTTTTATTGCTTTAATGTAATAAATTTATTATTCACAAGCATAAATTTGTTTTGTGTTACCTGGTAACAAGAAATGTAAAATTTCTTTTTAGTTTATACATTTGTATATTCGAATGGGTAGAGTTGTCACACCAAAATTTTACTCATTTATAAACTATATAAAAAGAACTTCACAGAATTTTTATAAATTTAATTTTTATTTTTCAATACCAACTAGTTTCGGACTTCATAAGTCCATCGACACGGGTTTTTAACAACGGTTGAGTTGTTAAAACCCCAAGTCGATGGACTTTTGAAGTCCGAAACTAGATGGTATTGAAAAATAAAAATTAAATTTATAAAAATTCTGTGATTTGTTTTTATATAGTTTATAAGTGAGTAAAATTTTGGTGTGACAACTCTACCCATTCGAATATATAAGGTCTTATTCACGTCACTCCGACAGCAATATTGAGAATATTCTTATAAATTTGGTTCTTCAATTTGGTTGGTGTCTTTTGTGTCCCCATTTTCATTTTTGTGTCCGCTTTTCCTTTATCATGCTACTGCATGAAACCTGCTATCGTATTTTTGTGACAGAGATACCCAGTTTTTTTGTATTGTGGTGTTGAGATTGAGGCTTCGGCAATTTTCAGTATCTATACCTTCACCAACGAGGTCTCAATTCGAATCTAAACGAGGTTCATCACTCCATCGAAATTGGATATAATTACCGGATGCCTAGTTACGAATTGGAACATTCCCTTTATAACAAGCAGGGTGTCTGTGTATTTGTTCGAAATTCACTTTAATGTGTGAGACCTAAGGCTTACGAGTTGAACTCTAAACACCATAATTCTCTAGCACTGAAGATCTCAGGTGTTGATGAAACTATGTTTATAATAGGATTATACAGACCCCCAAATTCCCCCCAAGATGTCCATTTTTAGATCAAATATTGGCTAATCTAAACAAGATTACCACGGACTACCAAAAAAGCAGACCGGCCATTCTTGGAGACTTTAATATTCATAATAAAGAATGGCTTAAGTATTCATCGCGCACTGACGACGTAAGAAGATGGGCCGAACTGATACTCGCAGATTATCACGGTTTGACGTAAATGATAGTGTCCCACTAGAATCGCAGATAATTCACATCATAACAATAATTTGCTGGATCTATTTTTGACAAACGAACCAGATACTACGAAGACAAAAGTTGAACAACCCCTCGGAACATCGGACCATTTACTAATATCAGAAATAGTGCAATTTACATCATTGACATCAATTAAAGCAAATCCTCGTCGCGTTTGGAACTATATACGCGCCAACTGGGAGGAACTGAGAAACTTTTATGAACCCTTGGAAAAGTATTTGTTGTGTTGAATAAGATCATAGCACATCGGCAATAAGAATTTCTAAAATCATAAAAGACGGAATGCGGCGGTTTATTCCAAATCGATTAATCACTCCTAAAACTGAGCCTTGGTTCACACGGGATGTTTATGAGGCAGTGAGGAATAAACGCAAAGCATTTAAGACGTATAACTCAAATAAAATACCTGAAACCCATAGCACCTATAAGAAAGCCAGAAATATTACTAAATACAAAATAGATTTGGACAGAGACGCGTTTATCCAGAAGAAAGCAAATAAATTCGCCGAGCACCCATCTGGCTCACGTAGTTTCTTTCAGGCAGTTAAATCAGTCCAGAGCAATTTTGCTCGATCTTCCATTCCAATCTTAGTTCTGAATGACATTCCGGTGAGCAACTCAAAGGAGAAGGCGGATATTTTGGGTCGTATTTTCGCAGAAAACTCAAACATAGTTGAACCTCCCAATTCTCCTACACTTATTTCCCTATTTGAAATGAAAATAAAACCAATTATTACATCAGTCTGAAAGACCTAAGTATTACATTCATGAGCGAAAAGTGGAATTTTTATCCCACATTTTTTGGCATTTCTCGACGTTTTAGGACCTACTGATTCTAAAAAGAAAAAAAAGCCTCACAACCGACGAAATCTAATTAACCGCTGGAGGGATTTCAAAAAAATTTTTTTTTTCTAAAAATAGATCTATACCTAGCCAAAAGGACGATGTGTTCGATTGATTGGTAAAAAGTAATTTTTTGGTAAAAAATTAAATCAATTATTTGTTTGACATGAAATATTATCGAACATGAAATTGGACATGGAAATTTATGATTTTGTTATAATATTTGAAATATTTTTGGAATTTAAAAAAAAATTTATTTCTGAATTTGTGAATTATGAAGTTTTGCAATAATTTTAGACTTGGAAAAAAGTTTCAATCTTTGATTTTTTAAGAATTTTCGGAATATTTTTACAATTTTGAAAAAGCTTAAATGTTTGATTTTATTAAAATTTTTGGAATTCAGAAAAAATTTTCAATCTTTGATTTTGTAATAATTTTTGGAACATTTTTAGAATTTTGAAAAAAGTTTGTTTGAATTATGAATTATTGCAATATTTTAAAAATTTTGAAAAAATTAAAATTTTTGATTTTTTTATAATTTTTGGAATACTGAAAATTTTTGCAATATTTTAAGAATATTGGAAAAAGTTTGAATTTTTGATTTTGTTATAATTTTTGTAATATGTTTAGAATTTTGAAAAAAGTTTCAATATTTGATTTTGTTATAATTTTTGCAATATTTTTAGAATTTTTGAAAAAAATTTTAATGTTTGATTTTGTAATAGTTTTTGGAATATTTGTAGAATTTTGAAAAAAGTTTGATTTTATTTAATTTTTACAATATTTTTGGAATTTTGAAAGAAATATGAATTTATGATATTGTTATATTTTCTCGAAACACTAAATGGAGAGGTTTTTGAGTAGTTTGCTGAGTATATCATCTTTTGATGTTGATGTTTCGTGTTAGTTCTGTAATAAATTTCTAAACAGAGATAAAAAAATACTTGTACTATAACAAAGAGTTATGTTTGCTATACATCGCTGCCAAAAATTAGTATAGATGTCCCCATATCCTCATTCTTTCCATTTTCATCATCGCCTTCCATTATAGTTCACATGGTATCTTCGGATATTCAAAGAGTCTGAATAATGAATATTTCATATTTAGTGTGCTAAAAATGTCTAACTAATTAATAAAAAAACATACGATGATCATTGACGATTGATGATCTAATAATCATGGTATATTTGTTTGATGTCTATTAGTTTTTTTTTATCCCAGAACTTCAGTTAAAATATTATTTAAAACATAGTAGAATTGCGGTGAGAGTCAATTGCGAAATACTACAACAAGAAATTTTATTTACATTTATTTACAATTATAGTAGGATTGGATATATGGTTTCGTTATCATTTCTACTGTTCAAATTTAACCAAAGAAATCCTTTTAGTCAAAAGAATAATTAAAATAGATTTTGATATTTTTCTTTTTATATTTTAATTTAATTTTTGGACTTAAAAGTAACCAAAAACGTATATAATGTCCTACATAAAGATATACATCTAATATTAGCAAAATCTCTTCATGGGAAATGCTTACCAAGTTCCGATGAAGATATAAAAATTTAGTTTTATAACGTTCATAATCTTCTCAAAAACTATTTAAAATTATTTAAGTTTTAAGTTTTTCGTTATCAAGGTATTGGAAACTTACACTACAGACAGGATAAGCAACCGTGTCAATAAAATTTGACCCAATCAGATAAGTTTATGAAAACCCAATCACTAGACCCTAACTTTCAGCTCCTCAAAATTCAAGTTCGATGACAGTCTGTTATTAAATAAGTATAATAATACTCGCAAGCAAATTCGATAATAATTAATTCAACAATAAAAATTTCTGAATTACACGAATGGTAAATTCCATAGAAGAAATGTTATTGTTACATAATAACACAAAATCAAGCCCCAAGATAATGTTAAAAAAAGTTTTATTTTGCAGTTTAATAGTGCGGGTGAGAAGTTCTCAAGACTGCCGTAATCTCATCTATTCTACTCTCGTATCTAATACCAACCATAACACAATCAAGTTTTCCAGCATTTGTTTCACTTACTAGATTTTGTTTACTGCGAACTATGAAAATTTAACTGAGCCATTTTTATATCAAAAACACCTCTTTATCATTAAAATTGTTATAGTGATCAATTTTAGCACTTACCTTTGAGCAAAAGTGATTTAATAGATAAAAACGTCGGCATGAACTTACCTAAAATAGAAAACAAAACAACCAAATTGAAATTGAATGTATTTAGCTATTATATATAGAATTTGGAAGGTTTCTAGAGAAGGTTTTCTTAAAAACCACTCTGCATCAAATACTAATGTAGTTAGTCATCTATATGTTCAACTAATAAACATCATGACTGTCAATTTCTCATCCCCACTAAAGAAGCTGATACACAGTTAAAAAAAAATTGAATATGTAATGCAAATTGCTACACATATAGGTCCTACGGAAGTTTTCATTACAAAACAATACAAAGCTTGCTATAGAAAGTTAAACTAATGCTCTTTGCATCAATATTTAACAGAGTACTTGGAGTAAAATAAAAAAGCTTGTTGTTTAAAAATGACTGTTATTTGCATTAAATAAATTACGCGCAACATTTTTTTTAGTATGACATTTTAATGCAAATTACATCATAATTTCGAGATACTTTAATTATTACGCACCTGCCTAAATTAATCAAATTAAAATAAAAAAATTACAACGGAAAAAATTAAAACATACATACCACCTTAATCACTATTATTATAGACTTTCAGCAAAGAAGCGATAACTAAAACATACATGAAACGATTTTAACTATATATTTCTAAAATGGATAATACTCTAGTGAATTTTAAAATTTCATTAATGTTTTAAATTGTAGCAAGGTGTATTAAAACTTCTAGCTGTTCTATAGAAATAAATTATGATGCAAGAGTTGTTTTAAATTTTATAGAAATGCATTGAAATCAGGTTTAATGCCACATTTACTTTACAATTCAATAATAACCTGCAACGCATAGCTCCTATTGCAAGATTTGCTTTAAATATTGCAGTTACTTTTTCAACTGTGTATCCATTGTTGATTTGTATATAAAAATGCAATGAAAATCGCAACAAGGTCAAATCGTGTCCTGATTCTTATTCATTACACTCCAGGGAATAGTGTTAATTTATGAAAGCCACATTTTATAAATATGATAAAGTGAGTCATATCGCGAGTATATATACGGCAGTAGGACCTAATTCGGTAAAAGGTGATTCAGTTAAGCTACAGAACTAAAAAGTGTGAATTTAGAACCGAGGGGTAATAGTTTTGAATCAGTTTTTTCTACGGATGCAATGCAGTTCCAAAGGAGAGGGAAAAAGCTATTTATCGAAATTGAGGTTAATAGAAATAATTGCGAATTTCAATTGGATACAGGTGCCACGTATTCAATGGTGGGTACCGGAGGTTATGTTAACATTGGATGTCACCCAATAACCAAATGTGATTAAATTCTGTTGGCGTATGGTAAAACGAAAGTACCAGTGCGTGGAAATACTGAAGTGAAGGTGAAATTTGGATCAAAATTATTTACTGGTAACTGAATTTAAAGAAGGAGCAAATATTTTCGGGTTAGATTAGTTTGACATTTTCAACATCAAGCTGGTGCACACTGCAAATGATGAAGTGAAAGTTGTAACCCTAGATAAAAGATATTTTCCTGTGTTGTAAGTATAAACCCATTTTTGATGACAAACTGGATGTATGTAATGATTTTGTAGCTAAATTAATATGAATAGAAAATGCTGTTCCTAAGTTCTTAAAACCAAGACCTGTGCAATTTGTTTTGCAAAATGTAGTTAAAGTAGAGCTGAATAGATTGGTGCTCAAGTTGGTTAAATATATGGATGGGCAGCCCCCATTGTGGTAGTGCCAAATGCAAATGGAGCCGTAAGAAGTTGTTTCGATTTAAAAGTTGGTGTCAAATAACAACTTTGCATTGAACAATATCCCATACCATGGATGGAAGACGTATTCCAACGTCTTCAAAATAGACAGCAATTCTCGAAAATTGATTTAACCGATGCCTATTTTCAGATTCCTTTAAGTGAAGATTCCAAGAATTATAGTTACAGGAGCAAATAAAGAACAACATTTGAAAAATCTTGAAACAGTTTTTTAACGCCTTCTCAAAGCAAATTTTCGATGTAAACTGGAAAAATGCTCGTTCTTACGCAAGGAAGTAGCTTACTTAGGCCATATAATTTCGGGAAAAAGTATTCGACCATCAGATGTTGGCCCCAAGCTATTCAAGAATTACCAAAACCACAGCACTTAAAGGAATTGGAATCTTTCATCGGTAAGGTAAACTTTTATAATTAGTTTATTCCAAACTTTTCACAAATTTCAGCACCACTGAATTAAGTAAGAAAAAAAGATGTTCCGTTCAACACAGGAGCAGCTTTTTGTAAACTAAAAGAGCTTATTGTATACGCTAGTTTGTCGAACTAAATTGACAAATATCCAATCGTTTTGACTACGGACGCATCTAGTCAAGAAATTGATGCTGTTTTATCGAATATTCATCCCGTTGTGACCGAACATCCAATTGCTTATGCATCAAAAACAATGACAGAAACACAATTGCGTTACAGCCAGATAGAGAAAAGGGCATTATCAATCATATTTGGTTGCAAGAAATTTCATCCATACCTGTATGGCCGGAAGTTCACACTGTTAACAGATCCTAAGCCACTGGATACTTTGTTTTACCCCAATACACAATTACCGATGATGACTACTCAACGGTTGCAGCAATGGGCCATCATCTTGATGGGTTACAATTATGAAGTTCGGTATCGTGAAACGTTAAAACACTTAAATGCCGATTTTTTGTCAAGATTGCCAGTGGGTCCAGATGCCTGCTTCGACGAAAAGAATGAATGCAATAAAATTTACACCCAACGTGACAATCAAATAAACGATTTTCCAATTGATTCGCAAACTATTCAACAAAATACATTGAATGATTCGATTTTATGCAAAGTGGTTGAGTATGTGAATCGCGCTTGTCCGGAATACTGGTCATCAGAATTCACACCATCTTTTAAACGAAAAGATTCTATTACCTTTCACACTAATATTCTTTTATTACAGACAGATCGCTTGCGAGTTATAACTCCCAGCGCACTTCAACGTGTTTTACAACTATAACATGAAGGCGGCGAGATTTCGTTAGAACGTTTAAAGAAGCTATGGCCAAGAACTAGCAAGATTCGAATACCACTGATCATACATTGATGAAATTCCCGAGTACATGCCAATTTCATCCTAATGCTAAGGGTGATGTTCCTGCTAAATTACCTCATGGGCATCAACCCAAAACATTATTATCATTGATGTTGCCACGCAAATTGGAATTGCGTACAGCCAGTCAGTTAACAGTCAGAAGTTTACCTACAAAATTTGATACTGGTGATACAGTTTATGCGAGAAACTTTTCCAACAGGCCGAAGTGGTTAGAAGGTACTATCGTCAAACGAGTTGGACGAATGAATAATGATATATACAAACTTTGTGATGTTTAAATATGATAAATAAATATGAAAATATTTAATATGAACATAAGTAACATAACATAACTTTTTTGGATAATATTTTCAAATGTTTCAGAATGACCATTTATGGTTGAAACATGTAACTAAATATTATTGAAAGAGTTGTTAAAGCAAAAAATTATTAAATTTATTTTAAATAAATTATTTTAAATTAATTTAAACAACTTGGAAACTAAACCATCATTATTTTAAGTTATTTAACCAACTTAAAATTTTTTAAAATGAACATAAGGGTTAGTATATGATTATAATATAACTTATGACAAATCATAACCATAAGGTTTTCGGTATCTCGACACTTCATCAAATTTCAATTGCTAGGAATATAAATGCTTAGTTCTATAATTTATTTTTATTACTAAGCGCCATAAATCTATGAATTAGAGGCATATTATTTTTTTAAAAATAGTTATGTTTTGTTCTCTAATAAGAATACCAAATTTTTACAACAAAAGTATTTCTCTGTTCCTAATTGGTCATGCTTTTTATTTATTTAGCGTATGGTTTTTTTTGTGACACATTAAAAAATTAAACTTAAAAATAGGTAGACTCCTCTATGAAATCTACCTAAAACAATACATGGATACACATTAAATGAACTTACAATCGATTTGATTGCGTGTCTTTTAAGTAAATTAAAAAGTAAAATATTTGAACATTGGGCAGTACATTTGAACATTAGATGTTTACATCGAGCGAGTCTATCCATGCTACTACATCGGGAGTTGCCAAATGGATGTCTGAGATGTTGCCATTGTAACGTCGAATTGGACACACAGTTGCAATGTGTTTTATAGTTTGTCGTGGAGCGCCGCAGTCACACTCAGGGGACTCTGAAATGCCCCACTTGTAGAAAGAATCAGCACAACGTCCATGGTTCGTTCTTATTCGGTTTAATGTAGTCCAGGTATGACGTGGCAAATCGAAACCAGGTTGGGTAGAAGTCGGGTTAGTAATAAAAAGGCCAGTTGTGTTGTAATGTTGCCAGGAGGTGTCCCAGGCATCCAAGATATTAAAATCAGTTGCCAGCAGGTTGCTGGCAGTTTTATGTGGAGGCTTTCTTGACTTCAATCGACAACGAGTGTGGTCACCGTAATATTCGTGCAAGGGTAACGTGGTGTTGTTAGTTACCTTTTTATGTTCACGCATGAGAGCATGCGAGCGTCTGAGTGCAGGTGGAGCGATATTGCTTAACACAGGGAGCCAAGGCAAAGGGGTGGATCTGATAGTACCACTTATAGTACGCATCGTAGCATGCAGCTGACAGTCAACTTTTTGAGTATGTGTGCTATTCAACCAGACTGGTGCGCCATACTCAGCCACTGAGTAAACCAGACTTAGAGCATTTGTTCGGAGGGTAGCTGGAGTAGCACCCCATGTAGAGCCTGCCAGTTTGTGCAATATATTGTTTCTCGTTTTAAGTTTTTGTGACGTATTTTCTAGGTGGAGTTTAAAAGAAAGAGTTCTATCGAGAGTAATGCCCAGGTACTTTGGCTGTTGATTGTATTTAATGACAGTGCCGTTAGATAACACTGATAGTTCGTGTTTTGCCAGTTTGTTGTTTAAGTGGAAACAGGAGCTCTCGGTTTTACTTAGATTGGGAAATAAACTCCACGTTCGAAAATAGTCATTCATTATAGCTAGGTCAGTTGAGAGCAAATCCTCCAAAACACCCATGTCTTTGTTTTGAGTGGCCAGGGTCCAATCATCCGCGTACCCAAATTTCTTTGATGTTGTGTCAGGAATGTCATGAATGTACAGATTATTGGTCATGCTACGTACCCGTTACTCATAAAATTCTATTAATAATATTCATAATAAGCACCTTAGTGATTTTTTGAACAAGTATACCTTATAAAAATATAATACACCTGGCTTATTCACGGTTGAGAATTAACGTAATTTAAGCATGGAATATACCCTATTAAGCATAAAAAACCTTGATCTATGTGGAAGCCAAGTAGAAAACCAGCAAGCAGATGAGACATTTCCCAAAAACTCAAAAAATACGATTCACCCGGAAATTCTTCAAACATCACGCAATAACTCCATTTCAAGATAAGTGAAAAGCAGCCGTTTTGTCACCATCACCAGTGAATACGGCGACGTTCAAAGAGAGTCTGGAGGCCAAAAGTCCAATTGAGGGTTCTGAAAGCCAAAAAACTTTGAAGGGGAGAAATGAAGAGATTATACGCCATCTACATGTTCAACAAATAAATATTATGACTGTCAATTTCTTATCCTCACTAAAGAAGCTGATATCCATTGTTGACTTGTATATAAAAATGCAATTGATATTAAAATATACGCAGTCTTCGGTTGGCACTTGTTTAATAACTAAATAATAGTACATTATGATGCAAGGACGAAAAGCTAAAGATTTTGGACGTAGGTGGAGTTTGCAAATCGAGGCTCTAACCGAGATTTGCACCCAAATTAAGTCCAAAATAGCTTACGTCCGTGCGTCACGTACTATTTTTTATTCGCCGCAAGCAAAATATTTAGAAAAAAATTGTTTATTTTAAATCAAAATTATAAATTTGCATAAATTTTTAAATAAAAATATGTTGAACAAGTTACCTTTGACAAAATATTTACATTTTAATAATTTTGTTTGTTCAAACTTAACAAGTATTATAATAAATTTCACTAATAAATTAAAATAAAAACGCCAATTTCTTGTTAACTAATAGTTTTTATTTACAATATACGTATTTCGAAAGCTTTTCTTTCATCGACAGTAGTATATATCAAAACCTTACAAAATATTTGTTATTTTTTCCAAATTATTGTATAACCATGACAACAAATAATAACAATAATTTTGATTGGATTATGAAATGTTGTATTTAATGGTTGCTTTGATAAAAATTTCTATTTTTTATAGAATTTAAACAAATACAAATGTTTTTTTACTTTTTTGGACGTAACTATGACAACAAAATATATGGCTAAAAAGTGACATTTTACGGCCGCAAATCACAGTAATAAAGTACCACTTTAATATGTAGGCGAATAAAAACATTATTGTGATTTGTAACTAAAGTCTGTCTTTATTTTTCATTACTTAAATCATCCACAAACACAACATTTAGTCTCTTGGCATATTTCTATTATTCAATCTTCAATTTTCCATTTCCATTTTTTATTTTGTTATTTCTACCAATCATACCACTATAGTGGTATGATTGGTTCACTGAAGGGATGCGCTGATGATGTGATTGCTGATTGAACGAACCGCCATTCCAATCCAAAATAAACGACCGATGAAAAAACAACCGAGCTAAAAACATAACTGATTCGTGATTACCTTGAACAGAAGAAGAATGCAAAATACACGACTAATCCACATAAACGACAATGATAAAGTGATTGATGATTTCCTTTTCTTTAGAACGAACGACCAATCCAAAATGAACGACCAATAATCCAATAATGTCAGTGGAAAAAATCAACTTACTTAAACAAATGATGATGAAGTTTCAACTTCGAAATAGTTATCGCCACAATGGCGTAATTGAAAGGCAGTAAAACAAAACATGGCAGTAAAGAGAAAGGTTCGAATTCATCCAAAACACGCAAAATGAGAAGTCTCATGAAAGGTTTTAACTTTTCCTGCATGGAGGGATCATTTTTTGTCGATTTACAATTTTTTATTTATGATCTACGGGTGTGACAAATGACATTCTCACATTCTCCAGTCCCTGCTTTTAACATACGAGTTAACGTGAGATATCACATACCACTGGCAATTTCAGTGAGATATCAATAACGAGAGGTGATATGTTATGGGTTCTGAACGGAAACTCTATTCTATTTAAAACTTATTCGAAGAAACAAGCCTTTATATATCTCTATATCTGGGATAGAAGAAGACAGCGAGTAAAATTGTCAAGGAAAATGCCTCTTCTGGTTTATGGCAAACCAATTTTAGTTTTGTTCGTGGAATTTTTCCAATTACATTTACCCTTTTATTTTATTTTATATTTATTTCCTTTATTTTATCATGAAACATGATCCTTTGTCATATTTTATTACATGTATGATTTCTTGTTAAGATACTTATTCTTAAAACAAATGTGCGTGCACCAACTTTAGAAACATCACACCTTAGAACCACACCTTAGAACGCATGTGGTTTTGGAACCTTGATTGTTACAAGGTTGATCTGCTTTATTAACAAATAATGTTCAAATAGTGTTATCTATTTTGTTTTTGTCAACATAATTTTCATTTAATTAAGTTCTGTTATGCCCAACAATTTTCTTTTGCATATACATCTGTACTAACTTTTTTACATCAGACAACTTATAAAGATTTTTTACTTTCTGTTAAATAGAAATGCAGATTCACAGCATGGAAAGGAAAATAAGAGAAACAATTGAAATCAATCTCTTTATATATATTCCTTTATTTGCACTCTAAATATTTCTTAGTATTTCATTGTGTTTACTGTTAAGTTTGTTTTCGTTTCATTTCATTTTCATATGCGACAAATGAGCTTATTTGTTTCTCATATCTTGCATTATGAATCGTTCCATTTTGTTTTAATGTAGATGTAATGTAGGTTTTGCTCTTTCGTTTTTTTTAATTGTCCTGCTAAATGTAACGGATGCACAAGATGAAAGATATCAGCCTATAAATATTAGATATTATTAAAACTTGTGGTAAAAGTGGTATTATATTAAATAAAACTAGAATAAATTAAAGAAGTTAACAATGTTGAAGTTCGTTTTTTTTCTCTCGAATACAAAACTAACAATAAACATACGTGTAACAATGAAAAAATGAATTGTGATTATCCTAAAACAGCAAAAAAAACTTAGTGAATTGAAGTTAAACGATATTATAATATTGAGACTTTGACAATTATTACTTGTCTGTTTATTGTATATACAAAGAAAAATATAATATGAAGTATCACTCATGATGGTGTTTTCTTGAGGAGTTTAAAAAGGGTAGTGAAAGTGTACTATCGAAATTACATTTAAAAGTTAGTTCAGAAGAACTATAACAAAGACGTATTATTAATTGAGTAGTTGATGCATACAACTATGGAGGTTCCAGTGACATACGAGGACGAAAGTCTCGTATAAATAAGTTTAGGACTTGTATATGGCCATATATTTATTATTTATTTAAATTCTTTTCAGGAAATAAAACGGAATGCCGTCTTATAACATGATCTTAAAAGGTTTTAGGCGAATCAACGCAAAATAAATAATAAATAAATAAATGTTTTTATTGTATTTTAGAAATGATTTGATTGTATTTTATCAAAAAATCAACAAAAGTGAAATGAAAATCATTTGAATTTAAATACAACAAAAAATTCAAACTGATGCACATGTTTTTCTCTCAAATAAAACCAACCAAACTTCTACCATCAATCGATTGTATTTTTTTCTATTTGTTTAATTTTTTATCCTAGCTCTTTTGATTTCTGTTCTCAAAGGTGTGTTATCGAATTGTGAGTGATCGAAGTTTAATATCAAATCGGATAAAATCAGATCCATTATGCCTCAACCATATTTTTTCCAGTTTTACACGTCAATCGGATTGTGCAAACAGTCAAACTGTTGAGATCACCCACTGTCATACTGACAAAATGCAAAGAGGTTTCTTTGTCCGTACATCGTACAAATCGAATGTTTTGCCCGAATCAATAATCTCGGGGCGTTCAATCCACCAAAAATAAAAAAAAATGTTCATAAACACCTCAAAATGAATTTTGTTGTGGGGCCTAGGTCTTAAAATGCATCTATGTGTTGTTGTGACACATATTGTAATTCTTATAACACAACACTTTTCATTAAAAGAAAAAAACATAAATCAATAAATTTGAACATAAATCAATTTAAAGTTATACATGTTATAGTCCCTGGGCCTTCACCTACATAATTTTGTGATTACCACATATTTTATACTTCGTGATGCGCCTGTCCTTGACGAGCCCGAAAACATTTGTTCTGCGATTTTTTTCAAATCGGCCGCTTTTGCTTTCGGCAAGCTCCGAAAAATGCCGATTGCCCGGGATCTTGTAAATTTTTGTTGTTTTTAACTATGGGGGTTGAAAATTTGATTTAGAACACAAGGGTAACCTTGTCCGACAAAAATTTGTCTGCTATTGTCTAGTCCGACAACCCAAACATCCAAAATGTCAGTTGTCGGACTCGACAATAGCAAACACATTTTGGTCGGACTAGCTTACCCTCGTATTCTAAAACAAATTTCCAAGCTCCACAGTCAAAAAAAATAAATGTGGTAGCAAATTCACAAGATCGCGGGCAATCGGCATTTTTCGGAGCTTGCCGAGCGCAAAAGCGGCCGATTTGAGAAAAATCATAGAACAAATGTTTTCAGGCTCGTCAAGGACAGACGCATCACGAAGTATAAAATATGTGGTAATCACAAAATTATGTAGGTGAAGGCCCAGGGACTATTACTCTGTCGGAAGGATAATCGGTAACATTTTAGCCGAGTCTTATCTCACGCAAATTTGCAATGTTTGCTCGTGTCTTATTCTCACTGTAAAATTTTGCTTGAGAGTAAAATATATCATTTAACACTTACACAATAGAGTACTATTATACGTTCCTGGTGATTGGTTTTTATAATAAGAATAATAAATATTACATAAATCTTAAATTACCGATATTAATTATCGGTCCGATAATGCATTTTTGTCTATTCCTTTTGCCTTTTTTATGTAGCTCATCATACTTTAATATCCCTTTATATTTTTTTGACTACCAACTCGTTCCTTTTTAGAATGTTTTATTGTTTCATTTGTTTCCGCATTTCATACTTTGCCGCTTATCAAATCAGTTAGCGTTACCTTAATATGTTGACTCATTGGGTTTGACCTGAAGCAACATTTTTGGTGTGATTTTTGATCAATGTATATATGTGATTCAGGGGCGTCAATTGGGTAGGGCTGGGGGGGGGGCATTGGCCCCCCCCAAGGATCTGATACTATCAATACATCGATTCAATAAAACCATCCAATCGTGATAGAATTATACACTATAAAAATTTCAATGCACTGTTATTTTGTAAATTCGTCTAACTTTTAGAAGATTTACTTAACTAATATACCAATTTTATCGCATACTATTAATTGAAATATTTATGATAATATAATTATTACGTTACATATTATTTTGGCCCGACTAAAGTACAGTTCACCGCAATATTCAAACCGTTATCGTTCTTTGTATCAAGGACCAGAGTGCCACTGATACGAAAAGCGGTTCGTATTGCTTCTAATCTTCTGATGAAATCAGTTTTATAAACAAAACACGATCGTTCTTCCAAAAACGCCGTGGGTGCGTATTGTGATAAAATTCTATCGTACTATAAGGTGCGCGGCATCACCGCTTTTAGAAGAACGATTGTGTTTTGTTTATAAGATATTCGTGTCTGAGCCACGTCTGAGCCACGATTTCATTAGTATAGCGTTCCTCGAGAGTTCATAGTGCAGTATTTAACATTCAAATTTCAATTGTTATTGGCCATTGGTAATTTATATAAACTTAAAAGTAAGTGCATGCAGGAGAACACAACCTAATTATACCCAACTTATTTGGAGAACTCTGACTGTTTGGCCTTGTTTTTTATCTATATCAGATTGTACAAACTTTACAAGACTTTTTTAAAAACAATAAATTAAAAACAATTCTAAAATGTAAAATCCTATAACATATCAAAAGTTTTCTTGATAGTTGTTCTAATTTTTATAAAATGAATGAAAATAATTACGGGAGTAGTGATTTTATGATAGTGAATGTTTTATAATGGACAAGCAATATTTTCTAACGACACGAACAAATATTTAAGTTATGTAAATATTTTCAAAGTATGATATGAAAACTTTGAATTTTTTTATGAATTTTTAATTCATAAAATAGCAAAAATTATATGTTTGGTTGGTTATAATAAAATCCAAAACGTATCCTGAACGTCAATCTTTGTTCATTTTTTTTATACAGTCACAGGGAGGGAGAAACTATTATTTTTTTGTAATAGGTTTTTCTTATAGATTTAAAAGAAGCTCGCAATAATTGTACAATTTTGAATCAAATGAAAAATTTACGCACGTTTATGGGTAGTAAGCTGACCAGACGTCCCACGCTGCGTGGAAATGTCACACATTTTATTGCGTTGTCCCACGGAGAAGTCTGTCCCACGAAGCGTCCAACGAAACAAATATTTTCACCACATTTACCCGCATTATCGATATAATCATCTACCTACGTACAGTTGGCGCAATATCTTAGTCAGAGCAATGGCTGCACAGTTTTATCTTGCAGTTTGTATAATGTTATGTATTTGTTGATTAAACCATATTGAGAGAACAAACCAGTGCAATATTATTATGAAAAATAAAATACAAAATATTTTACTTAAAAAGATGCAGTTTTGTGTATAAATTCATAAAAATTTAAATTTTTAAACCATAGTTTACGAGTCTTTATTCGAGCACTCATTTCAATCCTTCGAAATAATATTCAAAAATTAAAATGTTCATAATTTGAATATCGTTCTTACTCGTAAGAGTAAAATTTTTGTTTTTTCGATTTTACTCCTTTGGAGCAGATTACATTTTCCAGTTCTTTCATTCGATTTGTAAAAGAAGAAAATTAGTCATCCTTTATGTTCATTTTTCTAACAATGCATGAATAATTGAACGAATCAAGCATTTTACGTTGAAAAATTTGACGCAAAAGAAAAATTTTGAGTATTTGAAAGAAAATATTTATTTCAATTTAGTAGCAAGAATGATATTTTATTATTTTCACTCCTGTATGTTTTTTAAGCTACGCACTGAAAGGACAAAGTAAAAGAGTGATATAAGTAGCGTTTTAAACTTTGTTTAAAACACACTTTAACTAGGAAGCTCAAAAGTAAAATTATTATTTTCTAATATATAATTTTTTTTTTCTCAATAAAGAACAAACAAAGCAAACAGCATAAAAACTTGATAAATGATATAGATTTGCAAAAGATAGAACGATAGGTATACTGTATACCTCTTATACCTACAGAATACAGATAAGTAATAATTATTTAGTAAAATTAAAATAAATTGTTTCAATTGTTTTGCAGTCTTTACTTGTGTAACGAAAGTTTTAAGCTACTATAAAAGGTAAATTTAGACTAATTTTTAAAATTATATTTAAAAAGTTCTCCTGCAAATCAAGATGGATAGAAAACGTTTACGTAAATTCTTATACGATATTGAATTGGACTATCCTTTTATAAAAAAATCAAAATATAACAACGCAAAAGTTTAGTGTATTACCAGTCGGAGTGAATTTGAAAATTAACAGTGGACATTATGATATTAAAAGACATATAGATACAGATAAACATAAAAAAGCGTTGCTATAAGCCGCCAGCTCCAGTAGCTTGAACAAGTTTTGTTGTTATTTTGTTTTCTTGTTGTTATTTAACATTGACAAAAAGTTAGTTGCAATTTGCGCTGATAACACGAACACCAATTTTAGTGGGGTCACGTCAAGGGGTGAAAATTTAAAAACAAGCTAAACTCGAATTTGAACCAGAGTGTATTGGGTATTGGATTCGCAGCCCATATTCTAAATAATGTAATAAGAAATGCTGCTGATTTAAATGGCAGGGTTAAAAAAATTTGGATATTTTACTGTCTATACTGGAGACGTTGAAGGAGTTCTGCGGCAAAAGTAATGTCGAACATAACCAACTTATTGGATACAGTGAAACTCGCTGGCTGGCGGTAATGCCAGCACTAGAAAGAATTTAGAAAATGTACGAACCACTGCAACCACATTTCCTAACGGTTGAATGTCCAATTAAAATAAAAGAATTTTTTGAAGAATTAAATAGTAAACAAATAGTAAAGGAAAGCAGTAAATAGTAAATTTATGCACAATCTAGTTAGCACGTTTTCACCGTTCCACTTTCTCGCAATAGAAATTCTAATTAGTTAGTATTTGAAAGAATGTTTGCATTTTGTCGCATATTTTAACGATTTGGCTCTGGTCAGTTTAGGGTAGACATAACTCTTGCTCTCTGAGACAAATAAAGGAAAACAAACAAACAAACAAAAAAACGATTCGACATAAGAGGGATTGCAATCCCGTGGTGTTTTATGGATCCTGGGACTATGTGACTCATAAATTTTAAATCCCGGGATGCCCGAGATCTAAAAAATCGTATAGAAAAACCATTCTTTTTTTCTATGCTGCACGATCTGCTGTCGTTTACAAATTCACTCTCTGAACAGTTACAAAACAAAGATATAATAATTTCTAGCACAAGCACTTTAATTAAAACTACTATCTTGATGCTTAAACAATGCAGAGATGATACTAAGTTTAAAATTATTTTTAGCAAATGAAGGGATTTTGCAGAACTTTGCAGCATTCGCTTCGATGAAACAACACCAGAAGACTAGCAGAGTAACCAAGGTAGTTCAAAAGCATTTTATTTTTATTTCTAAGTCGATTCATTTAAATGCATTTAAATATATGTGTGTATAAAAACGTGTATGTTATGTTTTACGAAAAAAATTTTTTTTTCATTTAAATTCTCGCCCCCCCCCCCCCCCCCCCAAGATTTTGGTGAAATGACGCCACTGATGTGATTGTAATTGACTATTGACATTTACGATTAAACATTTATTTTGTTAGCCGTCTATGATCTGGCAATATAAAGACATTACAACACAACTTTTTGTTAATAATTTTTGATACTGTGTTCTTTTACATACACGGAACTCTTGGCGATCGAATCTTATCCGCACTTGTCTGACTTTTTTTTCAAGCCGCATGACGGTATAAGAGTCTTGTCGTTTAGTGTGACGATTTTTCTACCAAGATATGCTAATAATGTTTAATTTTAAAATCAAAACGCAATGCTATTATCATTTTGGGGTTTATTTTTTTTAAACTCACCATTTGGTTTAGAAAACTTTTAAACTGCCACCAAACAGATTTTCAATTTTATAACAAAAAAGGCTCGGATTTTTTAAGTCTTCTGTTAACCTAATGAACGATAATCTCAAGTTTTGGGATACTAACCAATAAGAGATTTTTTTGTAAATTTTCTATTATGGTGTTTTATTTTTCTGAGAATTCTGTTGGAACAAATTAAATAAACGACAATTTGTTTTGGAATTACACACCGAAAAAAAATTAAAGTCATGACAACCTCATCTCGATGTTGGCATTTTATTATTCAAACAAAGAAAAAATACTTGCACACAATTTAAGGTGATTGGGACAACTACACACCTAAATTTTCTTGACAACAAAATATGGTTTATTTAAAATATAAAGTGTTACATCCAATATAAAGTAGTTGAATAAAATTAGTAACTATTTCCATAAAACAAATATATTTTGGCCTTATGTCATGAATTTCTCATTTTAAAATTTAAGCATTTGAAATTAATTCATATATACTTAATTTTCACATAAACATAACGCAAGGTTGTCTCAACTACATTGTTCTGTAACTGTACAGTTGTTGCATCAATTTCGGAGTTCGATTTGCCATATTTGGCCTCGCTGTGAGGTTGAGACAACTGCATTTCGATTGGAAATAGAACATGTTTTTTCAGTGCATAGAAAATATTCTTTTGAAAACTTGGAAATATTTTAAATGTAATACGTATATATTAATTACACCTGATTTCACGTTATACAATATGCACAAAAATTTGCCTAAGTTTTTTGAATAACAAATTGCAAAATAAAAACGATTTGATGATTTTATTTATAAACTATATGTCTTCCCCACAATTTCCATCAATTTGTTTGTTTCATGAATTTTCAGAATGTTTACAGTTGTCATGACAATATTTTTTATATTTCATTACGCACTGGTTCATAACAAATATATTATGTTACAGCTACTGAAGTGCATTTATCCTAATAAACAGTAATGAAGAACCTTTTACTAGAACCTATATCATAAGTGAAAACTGCTAGTTTGGTTGTAGAAAATATTTCATTACGGTTTTCATCTACGTCATCTACTTTTGACCTCGGTGAACTTAGGTATATTATTATTAAACGACAGTTACCGATTTGATATAGTCGTGAATCATGAAGCTTCAATTTTCAAGTAAATAACGTTGTTTTTCAAAACAAATGAGAAGAAAAACATTTAAATTTTATGTGTTTCTTTGTTTTAAAGTGACAAAGACACACACATATCGTAAAAAAACAAAAACATATGAAAAACCATAACAATAGAATGGTATGGTAGGGTGTTTCCCTATTCATCAAGCATTTTTTGTTGATTAATGATTAATTGGAAGACAATTGTGTAAAAGTTTAACAAATTTTTTTAAATATTTTTTTTACTGGTAGACAAACTCTGTTCCTTTTAGTTCAAATCACATTGTTAAAGTATTTGCCTTTTCAACACGTATTTTTATGGTTAATTTTATTAAACTTTTATGACAAATAAATAAAAAATTCAAATAAATTGAAAACCAACAGTTAAGTTTCTCAACCGTTACTCACTGACTCACGCCACTTTAATTTCTATATTCAAATAATTCACAAGAGGAAACCAAATTATGTTTTGATTTCTTCAACAACTGCGTCATGTTTGACCTAAAAACCACGATAAAAATATCCTCATAGAATAAATAATTTGCACTATATTCACTACTTCATAGCAGCAAATACAAAATAATAGAAAAGCAAAAAAAAAAATTTGGGTTGTTTTTATTTTCAGATTTTCCTGAAGGGCTTTTATGTTATTTTTGTTATGAATCTGTTTATGCTTTTTCACTTCTTAATTATTGATTTGTTTTTGGTGAGTTTGAATTTACAGTTAGGAAAACATATATAGGAAAAAAATGATTATCTAATTGTTTTTCAATTATGATGGATTCTTGTCGAAAAACAGTGTTAGTTGAAGTGTTTTTTGTAACATCAATGGTACAATAATCATTAGCAACTAAACGATATTTTGGTATGTGGTATAATCGGTTTATAAAAGAAATAAATAACTAAGCTAAATTAAAATCGCTTGTAATGAAACTTGTTTGTTACACTGATCTGTATCAAAACAGAAATAGTTACAATAGCTTTAAGTAATGTCCAACATTCAACTCTCACCAGAAGCTAGAATGGATAAGCCATAATTGTGTTTTTCTTCCAAAAAGAATTCTACTCAATCAACTTCTTCAGCATCAACAGTTTTGTTGTACCCTTCGATTCATTCTCTGTCTGGTTTAAGATATCAGCTGCACTTCAATTAACCACTATGGAAGAGATAGTCCTCTGTACAATAACAAAAATCGCAACACTATCCCAAATAGGAATGTGGCCTTCACTTGGGCATCTGACGGTCTTAAGATAGAAAAGTTTATTCACCGAAGAAAAAAATTCAACATTAAATCAGATTAATTGGCCTTTTTTAACTAGAATTTTAGATAAACAACGGAAAATATTAAAACAACATTTCTTGTGTGTTTTTGATCTGTTAAAAGTGGATTCTCAAGAAGGGTAAGAACCAGATTACAAACAAACTGCAATATTCCGTTAACCTTATGAATCTTTTGAAAATTTTGGTTTTGTATGCGTAGTGTTTTTTTCTTGAAGGTTGTAACATTGAGAAAAATAAAATTCCTTATCATCATTGTTGTTTTGTGAAAATATATCAGGATATCAGTTATTATAATTCTGAAAAGAGCAACGATTTTATTACATGGTTTGATAAATTACATTTAATTAATATTGTTAAACAATCACCTTATAATTTGGCGCAACTCATGATTTGATTTATTCCATTTACTGAATTTTGCTGTACAATGGCCTTTTAATTTGGCGCACCATTTTTTTTTTTTTGAATAATATGTGTTGTGTAGGACTTACAATATGTGTCATAACAACACATAAAAACCTTTTAAGACCAAGATCCCACAAAAACATACGTTCAAAGATATTGATGGACGTATATCTTTCTTGTTTTGTTTTTTTTATATTTTTTGTTAAAGAATGGTTAACTAGACAATAAATCCTATCACTGACAAAATATGACATAGGCCAATATTTTATGGTAGAATAGAGAAAATAAAAGTAAACTAAAAAGTCAAATATGGAGGGGCTGAAATCTCACAGCTCTAAAATACCAAAACTTCGGTCTGGGTAAAGGATTTTGATATAAATTTCGGCAAAAAACTTTCACGAGGACATGTTTTTTAGTTTTGGGCAGCGATGTATATCAAACATAACTCTTTGTTAAAGTACAAGTATTTTTTATCTCTGTTTAAAAATTTATTACAAAACTAACACTTGATGTTTCAATACGTTGCCGGAAAATTATAATCAAAATTCCAAAAATATTGTTAAATTTAATAAAATCAAAGTTTTTCAAAATTCCAAAAATACCCCAAAAATTAGAATGAAATCAGATATTTAAAGTTTTTCTAAATTCCAATAATAATCCAAAAAAACTTCTTAAAAATTCAAACTTTTTCCAAAATTCTAAAAATATTGCAAAAATTCTTACAAAATCAAAAATTGAAAATTTTTTCAAAATTCCAAAAATTATAATAAAATCAAAAATTAAAATTTTTTCAAAATTCTAAAAATATTTCAAAAATTCTTACAAAATCAAAAATTAAAACTTTTTCCGAAATTCTAAAAATATTGCAAAAATTATTACAAAATCAAAAATACAAACTTTTTCGAAATTCCAAAAATATTTCAAAAACTATAACAAATTCAAAAATTTCCATGTCCAATTTCATTTTCAATTACATTTACGTCATAAAAACAGCTACATTTTTTTTCCAAAAAATTGGCTAAAATATAAATGAAATCATTTTTTGACACACTTGACAACATTTTTTTGACAAACTTATAATGCCATAATTCTCAATAATAATAATAAAACCAAAGCAATTTCATTTCAAACAAACAATTTTATGTTTTTCCAAAAAATTGGGTAAAAAATAAATAAAAATCTTTCTCTTGACACACTTGACAACATTTTTTTGACAAACTTATAGTTAAAATTAAAATGCAATATTTAAAAATATACTTTTTACTGTTTATTTTTAAATTTATTTATAATAATAAAACTTCCTTATAGTAACAATTTGATTTTTATTTTTTATTTTAAAGAATTTCGATTTCGACTTACGTCATCATCAGTTCTTAAATTATTATAAATTAAATTAAATTATTAAATTATTATGAATAATAATTTAAGAACTGAGGATGACGTAAGTCGAAATCGATATTCTTTAAAATAAAAAATAAAAATCAAATTGTTACTATAAGGAAGTTTTATTATTATAAATAAATTTAAAAATAAACAGTGAAAAGTATATTTTTAAATATTGCATTTTAATTCAAAAGTGACAAAAGCACACAAACAGTGAATAATATGGAAAACCATAATAACACATATAAACACATATAAACCACAATAACCATAATAACCATAATAACACTTATAATGCCATAATTCTTAATAATAATAATAAAATTTCATTTCAAATACACAATTTTATTTTTTTCCAAAAAATTGGGTAAAAAAATAAATAAAAATCTTTCTTTTGACACACTTGACAACATTTTTTTGACAAACTTATAATGCAATAATCTAGTTTTTGATCTCACATACCAATCCCGACCATCAAGATTTCTCCAAATTCAATGTTTCTACTCGTAATCACTTAAAATGAACGTTTTTTAAGCCAAAAATATGAAAATTTGCTATTTTTGACACACATAATGATTTTTTTGACACACTTCCGGTACAGTTATCGAACACAGCGTCCTTTCGGACCTGTCCCTTGAGTATACCTATTTTTAGAAAAAAAATTTGACATCCCTCCAGCGGTTTTCCTTGCAGCGTAGGTAATGACGGCCGGCCTACAGACAGACATACATTTTTTTTTGCTTTTTTAGAATCAGTAGGTCCTACACTCAAAAAATAAATTTGATGAAAATGTTGAACAAATGTTATTGAATTGACAACTAGTATTTTTCGCCAAAATATACTGTAATTTCGAAAGAAAATATTCAAAATCAAAAAAATACTCTCAGTTTGAACAAATAAAACGAAAACATGGTGTTCAACTTTTACATTTGATTTGTCATTAGTGAATTTAAATTAATTTTTTCGTTCAAATTAAATGTAATAACATTCATTTTTATGTCGCTTATAAAATTGAACACAAATACATCAAATTAACTGTAATGTATTTTCGATTTGATTCGATTTTTCTCAAATGGAGTACATCACATTCAAAACGAACACATAATTATTCGAAATTAAATATTTCGTGTACAAACCAGTTGCGAAGCCTAACACATTTTATTATCATTCTGTAGTTTTTCTGCAAAGAACGCATTGAATTGCAACTTGCAAGTGAAAAAAAAATTATTTTTAGTTGAATTGTGATTTTCTAAATACTTGCTTTTAAATTTAATATATATTGTTTTACTATTAAAAGCTGTAATAAACTTTAGCAAATACCAAAAGATAAATAGTAAAATAACAAAATATAATTTCCATTTATTTATCTTAATTACGTGTATTTGAAAGCTTAGTTTACCGTTGTAAATCTAAGTACTAATAGTGAGCCGGCATAATTTACGGTACGGTAATTATTTTTGTATTTGCACTTATATATATATATAAAAACTAAAGTGTAAGTGATATTATATAGAGTCTGTGCATTATGGATGAACCAACCAACGTATGTTTTAGTGTCGATGAAGAAATCGTGTGTTTGGAAAATTTAGGTGAAGAACACGTCTATGAAGAAAACGATTTTGATGAAAATATTTTTTATGTTAACCATCAAGAAAATAATATAACAATTTTAAATGATTGTTTTGATGCAGACACGCAATTAAAAGAGTTGCTTATTGAGTGGAACCTCCTTTCTGTCTATGATTATTTAAAAGGTAATATTTATTTTGGCATTTTGCTTAAAAAAAATGTTAAACAAATAGATTTTTTGCATATACATATTCATGTAAAACACGGCGACATTACTTTAAAAATAATGATGGCCTGAGACCAAACTTAGTTGCTACGTACTTACATTTTTACAATACACCTAGTAGTATAGTGGCACGATGTAAATTTTATATATATATTAAACTAAATAATTTTATACTTTACACTAATTTCAGATAAAGAAATAACATTACAGAGATTGCAATACCTTAAACTAGAAGATTTGAATGACATATTTCTGTTTAATAAACTTGGATTAAAATTAAGTTTAGAGAAAAGTTATTTCTGTGGAAAAAAGAAACAGTAAGATAATTTGTTATACATTTAAATTGGCTGATGAAACATATTAATAATATTTTGAATAACAATTTCTTTCTTTTGTGTATGTAGTATGGAGAAGAAGCACCTGATTTAACCTCCAATAGGATATTAGATTGGATTAAGGATCAGAATCTGAACCTTTCATTACAACAAACAGAATCACAAAAACGTTCAAACAATTCGGATACAGGTGCCAAAGCTTATGCTATCGTAAGTTTTGTGTACAGAATTTGTTTTTTGATAATCGCCTAACCGTTTTACTTAACAGAATATACGAGAGATTTTAAATAGTTGCAAAAAGGGCAAATTTATATTAAGTTGATATACAAATAAACAAGACCTACAACCAACTGATCGCAGCACTTTAACGCATATAATTATTGAATATTTTTTACCAAAAAGTTAGTCTAAAAAAAGCAGATTTTATTGATTTATCAAAACAAATTGTGCAGTTGTTTCCCAAAGAAGATTCGGTATATTTTTGGACGATTATATTTATTTCTTTATTAAAATAAATTATTGTTTTAGGTGTATTATTATTGCTGTGCAGGAGCAAAACAAAAAAATACCGTCTGGGACCTTATATTTTAGACACAATAACTGTTTGCATCGCAAACAAAACCAGCGCTCGAACAGTATTAAAAAATTCACAGCCCCTACTAATATTTTATGCAATACTGAAAACAGCATTAATTATAGTTCAGCTGAACAGCTAAGAAATTGGTTATCGTATAACAATACACCATGGGAAGAAGTATTAGTGAAATGGATTGATACATTTTGCTACAGAAAATTTAAATTCGAAGTTGTCCATCAAAATATGATTTTTTAAAGGATTGGCCAATTGTTAAGACTGCAAAAGGACATTGTTTGGTAATAATTAAAAAATTAATTGCCTGCAAATGTTTTATTTTCACTATGCCCATATTTCACTATACCTATGTATATCACTCACACTATACCCATATACAATACTTATAAAATTTCTTTGTTGTACATTTTAACATAAATCGTCGCTTTAATAATGAAACAACGTATTCGCAAAAGTGTAGTTTCGAGATAATTGGGTTTAAAGATTTTTCGATTTTCTGATTTTCGTAAACTCGGCAGCACAATTGAATGAATAAAGATATTGGAAAAAAAATTTCTACTAATTAATCTTGACTAATTTCCCCACAGCATATTAAAATTTCACATTAGAACCTGCTGGCTTTTCTACCTAAACAGAGGTGAAAAGTCAATCAGGTACCTTATACGTTATTTCATATTCCATATACGTTATTTCATTTTGCATGGAAGGACGATTAAGCCTAAAACTAATTATTATTGAAATAACACATAATATTCTTACAATTTTTTATTTATATGAACCGGCATATCATGTAGTAATGAATGATGCTTATACAATATTTTAGATTTACTATTTCGTGTGGCGATCGTAATGTATGTAAAGTATACGACACTGATTTTACCCAAGTTATAATTCTGTAGGAATTGAAATATCGAACATGCATTTACGCTGTTTCAATATTTAACCAAATTCAAATTTACATGTACGTTAATTAACAATATATTAATTTTCACCCCCAGTTATAAAAAAATTGGAAAATGTTAAAATGCCACTTTATAGACATCCTTATGGGGAATGCAGCGCACCCATTATATAAAAACAACGTATATATGGCATACGTTATTTCATTATTAAAGCGACGAAATAATCAAAAATCTTTTTACATCTTTTTTACAGATCGAAATTGATGTCCATTACGGTATCCCAGCAAGGGTGAAAATTTTTTTAATAAATGGAAGGTATTTAAAAGTAAAGTTATTCTATTTTATCGACATAATATAAAAGACAATCTAAGCATTGAACTTTTAAAACAGCTAAGTCGCAGCACATCTAACGAAAGTGAGTAAACGTAAATTATATTACGAATTATATTATTTGCTTATTTAACTGTTTTTAATTATGTAATACATATTTAATTAAACTTTTCTTGATCATTTATTTAGATGTGCAGGATATTATAATATTATTGTTAATTAATTCAATAATAGTTCCAACCAACCGCTATAGTGAAGCATCCACAAGTCAAAAAAAGAAAAAGTATGCAATTAAGCAAGCTGTGGAATCATTAATAGTTCAATAAAATTATTCAATGAATTGCAAGACACAGTAGATAATATTAGAGAAAAATATTATGTAGATAAATGTACTCTACAGCCATTTATTATTGGGCAAGATTTGGAGCATATAGAGCCCCAATTAGTTTATCTGGATGGCATGCTTTTTAAATTTCCAACAATTATTGCATGTGTAAGTCTACGCTTTAAAGCATTTTTTAGTTTAAACCTTGAATATCCTGCTCCATGTTATGGTGTTTGGCTTTTTATACAAAAATGCTTTTTTGAAATTGTTACTAATTCCGATAAACAAATTTCAAATGTAACCAATTTGTTTGTATTATTAAAAGATTGAGATGGTTAGATGCTCTGCATGTTTTTCGGAGTTTAAAGATCTGGGTGGTTATTTTGTAGTGTTATCTCACTAGGTGATATAAATAGTGAGATAAAAAAATTATGTTTAAATGATTTCTTTTATCTAATATAATCGGTCAAAGACAAATATTTTATCTCACTTTTTATCTCACCTAGTGAGATAACTCTACGAAATAACCACCCAGGTCATATATTTTAGACACTTAAAAACTTTTCATTTCTGAAATGAAATAATGAAATAATTAATTTAAGTTAATGTTAAATGTAACTAATATTAAATGTATTAATAATACTTATTATATTATTATATTATACTATATTATAATGTATCAAATTTATATTTCTTAATCAATAACGTATTGCATTAGTTAAATAAAAAAATTTCATAATTAATTTTGTATTAAATTTGTATTTTATTTAATTAATGAGATGTCTTAGTCTATCAAATTGAAAACAAGGCCTTTTCGAAATCAAAACCAGAGTATTTGAGCCAATAATATTTAACATTCAAAATGACGATAATACTAAAATAAAAAAATAAGTTCGAATTAAAAACATTTGACAATCAAAATGAACAAAACATAAACAATTACTATGTTCAAATCAAACACAGTTTACCTTCAAAATGAACAAAACATCGACAACAAGCTCTCAAATCAAAGACATGTGGTATTCAAACTGAACAAAAATATTTTTGATTTGAAAACAATGTTTTCAATTAAAGTGACAAATTTAGTTGAACAAAAATGTTTTTCAAATTGAGTAAATAAATCGTTGGCCCCAAACCAATGTATTTTTTATTCGATTTGATATGAATTTTTTTCGATTTTACATACATATTTTTTTGAGTGTAAAACGTCGAGAAACGTCCAAAAAAGTGGGGGTAAGAATTTCACTTTGAGCTCATGAATGTAATACTTCGGTCTTTCAGACCGAAGTAATAGCAAATTTTTACAAAAACTTGCTGAAAAAAAACAAAAATGTAGTGGCCAATAGTGGCCCGTGACATATTCCTTGATCCTGTGACGCACTGTTTTTCTTAATGATTAAAGCCCACACATAGTTATATGAAGGCTCGTTTCTTCGAGGAAGCAATAGCGTCTCATCATCAAGGATTATTTCACAGCTAAGATTGAGGGTGCTACCGTTGATTTAATGCAGTTCATCCACCACCACCCCTAAGATGTCACCTTGGCTAGTGATATCTCACTGCTATAACCATTGGTATGTGATATCTCACGTTAACTCGTATGTAAAAAGCAGGGACTGCAGTACGCGGGGTTGTCACACCCATAGATCAAAAACAAAAAAATTTACAAAACAATAAAAACTGATCCCTTCATACGGATGCGGTATGGGCGTGGATGTGACGGTCTTCGTTTCTAAGGTCGTTAGAGTCTCTTTTGTGAACTTTTTAATGATTTTTTTGCCAATTTTTCTTGGTTCGTTTGTTCTTTCTCAAATGCGTGCATATTGGTTAATTTGTGCTGGATTGGGAGACGTTTATTCTCGTATCCACATGACTTTCGCTAGCTGGAATATAAAACCTCAAGGAACATAGTCCTCCAATTGCTGCTTGCTGCTGTTCTTAGCAATAGGTTCAGTCTCCATTACAAGTATTCGTCAAAAATACAGCATCGAAGTGTTTATACCTTTAAAATTTAATACTATATACCATCCAAACTAAATTAATTTGAAGTGAACAATACTTTGATTGCTGTTGTCAATCCAGAAAATTAGCTAGTCATTCACGCTAATTGAACAAGTGGATAAAATAGTGTAATCCCAAATTCACCAATGGTTTTCCAATTTAAATAATTTGTTTTCTTCTGATTAATTTTCAATAAATGAATTTACCAATTGAAAATTTCTGACATTAATCAACATTAAAATTAATCAAACACTCCTTCTAACAATATTCAACTTTTTACAGAGAGCCCTTAATATTCTCGAAGATTATACATATTTCATAAATTTAAATTTAGCATATTAGGAGTAAATGAAACATAAAATATAGTTCAACACATTTTGAGTTTATATATGAGCAATTTCACGAAGATTCAACAACATTTTGACTTGACCCCTTTTAATTTTGATTATTTTTTGTTTATAGATAGTCTTTCATAAATAAAAAATACAAGTTCTCTTAAAATTTTTTTTTTCGACCAGGGGTCTTCACAGGGTGCCCCTAAATTTTTTGTTATTTTGTAATGTGAGTGCCCCTCAATTTGAGTGAGTGAGTGCATTTTGACGAGCGATTGTAGAAAAACTACTCAATCGATTTTCATTAATGATATGTCGTTGAATAGGTATTAGAACAAAGTTTTTTTTAAAATGTACACTGTTAATTTTTTGAAACAATTTTTAACGGTGTAACATAAGAAAAAAACGGTGTAATTGAGGAAAAGATGGCACAGCCTCTTTTTTTTTTTTAACTTAATTGAAGCTTATTTTATATCTAACTACTTGTGAAAGTTTCGGACACGCGTTATTTTTGGTTTTAAAGATAAAATTCGTTGTGCATATGACTGTCGGGAATCATTTTTTTTTGTTCTGAAGGAAAATTATAAAAATGGCGTTATAAACGTAAAGATTTTTTTTTTATGTTAAATATCAAATATTTTATTATTAAATGAACTTTTCATAATATTATAAAAATTATATATGTACAATAAAGAAAATATGAGCAATTTCAGCATAAATCCACAAAAGCGCTTATTGTTATCTACATGAAATGAAGCTTATGTGGAGTTTAAAAATAAGTTTCCTGATGTAAAAATAGGGTTTACTAAATTCACGTCCCTTCGATCACAAGAATGTATAAAATTATCACAAGCAGTTCATAATGTGTGCGTGTGTACCATACATCAAAATATAACACTAATGATTCAACACTCTAAGATGTCTTGGATTACTGATGCTGCTTTCCAAAATTATAAAACATTAATTGACTTTGTTTCATGTGGTAAATTAACAGAAGATTGTCATACTTTGAAGTGCAATGAATGTTTAGAAAAACTTCAACAACTGGAAGAAAAATTACTAAAAGATTTTGACGTTAAAGAAATCCTTCAAGTTAAATATCAACAATGGAATACCACTGATCGATGCAATTTGGATACTTTACTTAGAAACTGTAGAAGATTTTATGAAAAATTTGTTTACCGTTTACAAATTTCGATACCACACAACTTTATAGCAAAACAGCAATCTACATTCATTGGGGAAAAACCAAAAAATTAGAAGCAGAAGATGCTTCGTTCAAGGGGACTTTTCTGAAAACTACGGCTTCATAATTCAGGATGCGGTTCAAGACTATCATTATATTAATTCACAAGCTACTATTCATACATTTGTCATTAATCTTAAAAGTGCCGCAAGTGAATATATACAGCACCAAAGTTTTATACTCATTTCAGATATAAACGATCACAATAGTACAACAGTCCATCTTTTCATTACAAAACTTATTGGATTCATCAAAACGCATATAAATTCTAATATTACGAAAATAATTTATAACACTGACGGTGCACCTTCTCAATACAAAAATAAACATAACCTAATTAACTTATGCCACCATAAAAAAGACTTTCAGGTTGATGCAGAATGGCATTTTCATGCTACCAGCCATGAAAAGGGACCTTGTGATGGAATTGGTGGTACACTGAAGCGTGCTGCACACCGTTATAGTATGGTGGGCAAAGATATTATTGATACACCAAAAAGTCTTTTCGAATGGGCTTTAAAATGGGAATCTACCATGAACTTTGGATACGCCGATAAAAATGAATATCAATTAACAAAAGAAAAATACAAAATCGATATAAAAATGCGATTACTATAAGTGGAACTCAAAAATTTCATTCTTTTGTACCATTAAATACTAAGACAATAAATGCAAAAATGTTTTCCAACTCAAAAGAATTTTTTAAATGTAAAATAAGCAAATAATTTTTAATAACTATATTTATTTTCTTGGACCTACATATATAATTTGTATGATACTTTAAAAAGTTTATTCAATAATAAAATATTTGTAATTTAATGTTAAAATTCAATCTTTTACTTTATGATTCCACAATAACATAATACAAACATAATGCTTCTCCAGTCTAAAGTTCCTAAATATATTTAGTTATTTATACGGCTTTTTTGTTTGCAGTCGAGACTGTCAAATTATTTTTTATAAGAGTGATAAGTGATTACTAAAAGTGATAAATAAACATTTCATTTTTTATGCCATCTAATACATAGAAAATAATTGCAGAAGTGTTTTCCTATTCAAAAGAAACTTCTATTTGTAAAATAAGTAAATCATTTTTAACAATTGTATTTATTTTATTTATTGTACTACATATATAATTTTTATAATATTTTAAAAAGATCATTTAATAATAAAATATTTGATATTTAACATTAAAAAAAATCTCTTAGTTTATAACGCCATTTTTATAATTTTCCTTCAGAACAAAAAAAACTGATTCCCGACAGTCATATGCACAACGAATTTTATCTTTAAAACCAAAAATAACGCGTGTCCGAAACTTTCACAAGTAGTTAGATATAAAATAAGCTTCAATTTAGTTTAAAAAAAAAAAAGAGGCTGTGCCATCTTTTCCTCAATTACACCGTTTTTTTCTTATGTTACACCGTTAAAAAGTATTTCAAAAAATTAACAGTGTACAGTTTTAAAAAAACTTTGTTCTAATACCTATTCAACGACATATCATTAATGAAAATCGATTGAGTAGTTTTTCTACAATCGCTCGTGCATTTTGACGACTCACATTACAAAATAACAAAAAATTGAGGGGCACCGTGTGAAGACCCATGGTCAAAAAAAAAAAATTTTAAGAGAACTTGTATTTTTTATTTATGAAAGACTATCTATAAATAAAAAAAAATCAAAATTAAAAGGGGTCAAGTCAAAACGTTGTTGAATCTTCGTAAAATTGCTCATATATATATATAACTTAAATTAAAGTTCAGCAAAACTGTAGTTTAAATATACATGACTTACACTTTAAGACATTTAAAGTAAATGCCGAATGAAATAATTATATCAATATTATTTTATTACTTAAGGTGCACAGATTTAAACAATTTTAAAAGTATTAAAAGAAACTAAGAAAAAGAACTTAAGAATTAAAGTTAAACTCAGAACTTTTTAAAATCCGAAAAAACAAGAACTTTTTTATGTTGAGGAAAAAACTATAATTGAAATTATTTTGTTTTTTTCTAAATCTAAAACCAAAAAAAAAACATCGCATACTAAATTGAAATTTTGAAAATTTAAATTTAAATGTTCGTCACATGTTGACTAAACTTAAGTAGTCTGGCAATGTAATTTATATTTTTACTGATAGTCCGGATGTTCTAAAATCTCTGGTAAATCACAAATTAAGTCAAAAATTAGTGCAATAATGCTCTAGGTCCTTGGATTAATTTTTTTTTATTTATGGTTCGGGTTGGAAATGGGTTTCTCCCGGTTGGAAATGGTTCCGGTTTATTTATAGTTCCGGTTGGAAATGGATTTCTCCCAATTTATACCATGAGGATGGTATAAAGGACTTTGCAGTCATCATATATCAAGCTATGACTAAACAAAAAAATTCAAATTAAGGAAATGTCATAAAACCAGTCAATTGGCATAGTAATTTTAAAAAGTCCAAGCTATATTTCACATGTTGCAGCACTGTGGAACCCGAATAAAAGTATATATTTTGGACGAGGAACACTGAGTTGGTAGTAACGTCACGTGGTTCTTGACCAGCTTTTACAAATAATTCCAAATATTGACACGATTATTTCTAGCGCATTTGACCATTTTGATTCCGTTGATAGTAGAAAAAAAATTATTTAGGTCACAGAAGGTAATCACTGATTCTGATGTTTTTTCTCGATTTGCGCAAGCCTGATGGGCTTGTGTTTAAAAGACTTACTTACTCCGATTTCAATTATCGAACAAAAAAAATGAAGCGTTTGTTCAAATCCAATGCCCAAATTTACTGCAAACCGCGCAACAAGATTTGCACATACTAGCCATTAACTCATTGCAGGACAGGACGACTGGCAATGGACTTTTTCCTTTTTTCATCTGAAAAACATATGAAATTGGTTATATATTTTAGATGAAAAACAGAAAATGGCATGGCCATTCGTCTTCTCCTGCAATAAGTTAATTGCTGGTGTTAGCAAATATGGTTGGCCCCTGTTTGCAGTAAATTCAATTTAATTAATTCCTTATATATGTGTAACAGTATTTCTTGAAATAGCTAATATCCGTTTTATTATTTAAATGATTTTATTTTAATGCAGCACTCTATGTCGTTTGTAGTTTACAAAAATAGTGTTATTTTTACCATTTTTATGTGCTTCATCTCGGAATTTCAGAAAAATTTTGGTGCCAAACGACTATATATGATAAGCGGAGACGGAAAATCAAAATGAAAAAAAAAAAATATATATAGCTAGATTTTGTGTACACGAAAACAACTATTTGCAATTCAATTGAAATTTTTACAAACAAAAGTTCGGTTTAGCCATGGGTAACCCACTATCACCTATACTGGCAGACCTTGTCATGGATAAATTGTTTGAAAAACAAATACCCTCATTACCGTTTACCACAACCATTTGTTACGAATATGTGGATGACACAATAATGGACATTCCTAACGACCAAGTGGAAAAAACATTAGAAATCCTTAACTCATTCCACGAAAAAATACAGTTTACAGTCGGACGTGAAGATGACCATCTTTCAATCTCCTTTCTTGACATGAAGTTATTTAGAACAAACGATACAATAAAAACAAATTGGTACAGTAAACCAACTTCAACCGGCAGAATACTAAACTACTTTTCCGCACACCCTTATTCAATGAAACTTAATGTAGCTTCATCATTAGTCAACAGAATCTTAACACTAAGTGACGAAAAATTTCATAAACATAATTTAATAATAGCCTCGAATATACTAATCAAAAATAAATACCCCAAAAAACTCATCGAAAAAATCATTAAAAACCAATTTTTCAAACACAAAGCGAAAACCAATATCAACATGGCTAACACGGAAACCATACAAGAAGAACAAATAGTGGAGAAAATTTACAGTAGTATAAATTACATCCCAAGCCTTTCTGAAAATTTAAAAAAATTATTAAAATCAGAAAACCTGAATATTGCATTAAAACCCATTAATACACTCAGACAAATCTACACCAAGACGAAAGACAAACTCAACTAATGGGACAAATCCGCTATTGTCTACAAAATAAATTGCAATGATAGTTGCAAAAAATGCTATATCGGCCAATCTAGTAAAACTCTGAAAACACGAATAGAACAACATAAGAACGATTACAAAAACAAATTGAAGATTAAATCTGGAAAAACTGCAATTGGGTAATTCTTTTATAAACCGAACAGATTTGGACAAAATCTGACCGACCCATTTTTGATTTGGCTAAAATTTTTTTTAGGGGTTTTCTATCGAAAAAGAAGATATACGTATTCGAGGATTTTTTTTTTTTTTTTGGAAAATAGAGCTGTTCTAAATTTCGAGAATTTAGTGATTTTCGGCTTGAAGACTTATTTTCAAAAATTCATAACTTCGGTTTTATAGAAAATAGAAGGTTTTTCTTTTCTTTATTTGAAAGTTAAAAAATGGAATTTTTTAAAAATAAATATTTTCAACTAAAGTTATTAACAAGTTCCTATTGTTATAAACAAATAAAATGTTAAAATTAAATTTTAACCATTGCCCCACCCATGAAATTAGTTTTTATTATTATCATCGTATTTATCGTTCAATTTTCTATAAAAAAAGTATTTTTTTTTAATGGAGAAATGATATTTACTGTTAGAAATAAATTAATTTATCGAGCGCGGGACGACAAAAAGTTCCATATATGGGTCATTCTTTTACATACCGAACAGAATGGGACAAAATGTGACTAAGACATTTTTGATTCAGCTGAAAATTTTTTTGAGGGTTCTATATAAACATTACGATATACTTGTTTTCGGAATTCTTCTTTTCTTTGTTTTTTAGGGGAAATAGAGCGGTTCCAAATTCCGAGAATTTTGTGATTTTTGGCTTGAAGACTTGTTTTCAAAGATTTATAACTTCGGTTCTGGTAGAGATAGACACTTTTTGTTTGTTTTATTTTACAGAATAGAAATGCAATTTAAAAAAAAAAATTATTAATTATAAAAATTATTAACAAATACCTATTGTTATAAACAAATAAAATTTTAAAGTCTGTTTTTAGTAATTATATAAAAAAAATAAAGAGTGTTTAATGTAATCATCGTCTTCTACGTTCAATTTTCAATAAGAAACGTATATATAATTAATGAAAAAATGAGTTTTACTGTTACAAATAAGTTAATTTTTCCAGCGCCGGACGACAAAAATTTATAAAATTTGTTATCGTATCGCGCTCGATAAATTAGTTCATTTCTAACAATAAAACTCATTTTTCTACTAATTAAATATACGTTTCTTATTGAAAATTGAACGTAGAAGACGATGATTACATTAAACACTCTTTATTTTTTTTATATAATTACTAAAAACTGATTTTAAAATTTTATTTGTTTATAACAATAGGAATTTGTTAATAATTTTTATAATTAACAATTTTTTTTTTAAATTGCATCTCTATTCTTTAAAATAAAACAAACAAAAAGTGTCTATCTCTACCAGAACCGAAGTGATAAATCTTTGAAAACAAGTCTTTAAGCCAAAAATCACAAAATTCTCGGAATTTAGAACCGCTCTATTTCCCCTAAAAAACAAAAAAAAAGAAAAAATCCGAAAACAAGTATATCGTAATGTTTATATAGAACCCTCAAAAAAATTTTCAGCTTAATCAAAAATGTCTTAGTCACATTTTGTCCTATTCTGTTCGGTATGTAAAAGAATGACCCATATATGGAAATTTTTGTCATCCCGCGCTCGATAAATTAATTTATTTCTAACAGTAAATATCATTTCTCCATTAAAAAAAATACTTTTTTTATAGAAAATTAAACGGTAAATACGATGATAATATTAAAAACTAATTTCATGGGTGGGGCAATGGTTAAAATTTAATTTTAACATTTTATTTGTTTATAACAATAGGAACTTGTTAATAACTTTAGTTGAAAATATTTATTTTTAAAAAATTCCATTTTTTAACTTTCAAATAAAGAAAAGAAAAACCTTCTATTTTCTATAAAACCGAAGTTATGAATTTTTGAAAATAAGTCTTCAAGCCGAAAATCACGAAATTCTCGAAATTTAGAACAGCTCTATTTTCCAAAAAAAAAAAAAAAAAAAAAAAATCCTCGAACACGTATATCTTTTTTTTCGATAGAAAACCCCTAAAAAAAATTTCAGCCAAATCAAAAATGGGTCGGTCAGAAAGGTGTTCGGTTTATAAAAGAATTACCCAATTGTAACACATGGTATCGAAAAACTACAAGAAAATAATGACAGGGACCATTTTGATTTTGTAAATACGGAGATCTTATTAACTGATAAAAATAAATTCAAACGAGAATTCCTTGACTCAACGGAGATTATGCATCATAATAATAATATTAACATAAAAACAGACACCAAGAACATTGATGCATCATACTTTAGGTTGCTACACAAACATTTTAAAACACGTAACAATAAATAAAGGTTTAATACAGTAAATTATTTGTCGTCACTAATGAGACAACTTATTTAAATCATAATAGGAAAAAGAAAAATTTATAAAATCATACATTCTCGAACAGTTTGAGTCACAAGCACATTAATTAAAATAATTAAATAATTAAATATATAAAAAACAAAAATTAAAAAAAAAATTGAAACTGTAATAATTTTTGTTCAACATATTATTAGCTTTTAATTAGTTACAATTTTATAGTTAAAGTAATTTACCCGAAGTTTTTTTTTTAAAAATCAGTGTTCATTGTCTTAGTTTTGGATAATTTATATCGTAATGTGTCCATATTTTTATTTTTATATGATTGGCAATGTAAAACCATTTGTAAATGTGACATGTAGTTTAAGTGTCTACATAACAAAAAAGTCCAAGCGGCACGTATATCCGCTAGAAATAGGTAGATGTCGAGATCAGACAGTTTTGTGTGCCAGTAGAATCTGATGTATCAGATTAGTTTAAACAAAACAAACTAATTTCAAACAGATATCGAACAAATTTAAAAAGAAAATTAGCTACCTACAAGCAAAATTATATGCATCCAATTTTGCAACAAACAAATATCAAATCTACCACAGAACATGTGTGTGATAATTTATGACACAAACCTACTCTATATCATATGTCGTGCAATTACTGCAAAATATCAAAATAGTTTATTTCTAAGAAAAAAAATTAATTTCTTCTATTCAAATCTTTTATTTTTTGACTGTTATAAGGTTGACATTGACTGTTATAAGGTTTTTGGAAATTGTAATTGGGGATTGTTGCAAACTTTTTTGTTGAAGCCAACAAGTCAAAAACCTCTAACTGCAGAGGTTTATATTTATAAGAAACGGATTAAAATGTTTCCACAGATTCTAAATTTATGAAGATTTTAAAAATATTAGTATCCAAACGGCCGTTATAACGGATTAAAAAAACTACTTTTTTCTCTAGTATAAAGCCTATAGTTCTTTAACCATGTGTCAGATTTTTTTGATTTACGAACTTGTCCAAGATATTAATAAAACACACATTTTTAAGAAAGGTTTTTTGATCTGGCTCCACAAATGCAAGCGTGAGAGCGCCGGTTGATTCAAACGCATTTTGTGTTTTACAAACTTTTTTGTTGGAGCCGTTCACTCAGAAACCTCCAACTGCAGAGGTCTTTTTTTTGAAAGAAACTGATTAAAAAGTTTTCAAAGATTCTAAATTTATGAAGTTTTTAAAAGTATTAGAATCCAAACGGCCGTTATAACGGATCTAAAAAAACAGAGTTTTTTTCTAGTATAAAGCCTCTAGTTTCTTAACCATGTGTTGGATTGGGCTGATTTACGAACTTGTCCAACATATTAACAAAACGCACA